>OU343219.1:57033604-57107832 GCA_910596185.1 Chrysanthemum makinoi | reverse complement strand
CCGGGAAATACATTCCTTTGTATTTCTTCGGAAAATATCTGTACTAAGATTGATAAGCTTGCGGATTTGATCCATGCTTTGGTTAAGAGTAATTCTTCTCTACCCGCTCAAGTCAAAGCGGTAGAAACGACTTGTACTACTTGTGGAGGCTCGCATGCCTACTACAATTGTACCGCCACCGATGGCAATCCGTTCCGTCATCTAATCTTGTGAACGGGAGGTGCCCAATACCGATCCTCAAGTTGAAGCGAACCCTCGTGTTAGTAATCAAATGGGACCTCCGGGATTTTCTCCATCGAACAATCAGAATCGTTTCAATCAGGGAATCAAGTTAATTGGACCGAATGTTCAAAACCAATTCAAAGCTCCACCAAATCAACACCCAATCAAGGGCTCACTACAATCATGTCTATCACAACCCAAGCTTTCAAGCTTCACCTTTGCCTCCAAATGACTTCACAACTTATGTTCAAAACACCAATTCTACCATCCACACTATGCAAAATCAGATTACTGAGTTTGAGGAGCGAGTTTCAAACTTCGTTAACTAGGCGAGAGCAATGAGTTTAGGAATGAGATTGACTACAAGAACAACAAATTGGAAACTTCACGAATAAACCGAAGACATGTTGAATCTTTGTTGTTGTGTGTAGGTCACCAACCCTCATCTTGGGTTCTCTTCCAAGTGATACTATTCCCAACCCGAAGGGTGAATTGAAAACTATAACCACACGAGTGGTAAGGCTATTGATGGACCCTCATCTCTACTCGACAAGGGGAGGAGGAAAAGATACGAGGTTGTTGAAGAAAATGTGCAACCCCAGACTGCACCCGTACCACCTTCGGTTGTTCATACTCGATTCGGAACCGATGTTCAAGACTACTCTTAAACCCTCACTTCCTTATCCTTCAAGACTTCATAATCAAAAGCTCCGTGATAAAACCGAAAACCAAATGGAGAAATTTGCTGAAATCGTTCAATCCTTGAATTTTAACATCAGTTTCACCGATGCTTTACTCCTCATGCGAAGTTTGCGCTATGATCAAAAATTTAGTGAGTAACAAAGAAAAGGGTGAAATAGCAAAAACACCGTTGAATGAGAATTGCTTTCGGGTGCTCCTCAAGAAACTTCCCGAAAAGTTAGGAGACCTCGACAAATTTCTTATCCCTTGTGAGTTTCGAGAATAGTGAAATGCTCCGCCTTGGCGATCTTGGTGCAGTATTAATTTAATGCCTCTTTCGATTTATAACAAACTTTCTCTCGCGGAACTCACACCTACTAAGATGACTCTTGAACTCGCGGACCGTTCAACCTCTATTCGAGAGGAATTGCGACGTCTATGTGAAAGTAGGACCTTTGCATTTTCCGCCCGACTTCGTTGTCGTTGACTTTGATGCGACCCGGTACCTCTTATTCTCGGGAGGCCTTTTTTAAGAACGGGTCATGCGATGATTGATGTTTATGAAGGGAAATCACCTTCACGAGCTAACAAGGAAACCGTCTCGTTTAATATCAACCAACCTTCGAGATACTCCTCCAACTACGATGATGCTTCTATTAATCGAATCGACATTCTCGACATGGCTACGGGAGGTATGCTCAAGAAGTTCTTGATTTTATGGGTGGAAATCCCACCATTCCTTAGAAAATGTTGAACCATCTTACGAGCCTATAATTGCCGACTCTTCTCTCCTCTCTACCCGTTCGAGGAGGTGACTTCATTTTAGAAGAGATCGATGAGTTTCTTGCTGATGATGAATCGATTCCACCGGGAATTGATGATGGTGTTTATGATTTGGAGGGAGATATCCGTTATCTTGAACAATTGTTGAACGAAGATCCATTACCGTCACTCCCTCCGAAAGAAATTACGATAGAAGAGATTAAAGAAGTACAAGCGTCGATGAAAAACCTTTGGAGCCCGAGCTCAAGGATTTACCTCCTCATCTTGAATCGCTTTTCTTGAAACCGAACAAATTTCACGTCATCATTGCTAAAAACTTGAAAGATGAGGAGAAGACCGCACTTTTGGAGATCCTACGTAAACATAAAGAGTGCCATCGCAGGCAAATTTCGACATCAAAGGAATCAATCCTCGTTTACGTACCCACAAAATTCTGATTGAGGATGATTGTAAACCCGTGATTCAACAACAACGTAGGGTTAACCCAAAGATTCATGATGTTATCAAAAAGGAAGTTCTGAAACTCCTCGGCGAGAATCATTTATCCCATCTCCGATAGCTCATGGGTTAGCCCCATTCATTGTGTTCCTAAGAAGGTGGAATGACCGTCATTGCCAATGAAGATAAGCAATTGATTTCCACACGCTTCGTCACGGATGGAGAGTGTGTATTGACTACCGGAAGTTGAATGATGCTACAAGGAAGGATCATTTCCGCTACCTTTATGGATCGGATGCTTCGAGCGTTTAGCGGGAAATGAGTTCTATTGCTTTCTCGATGGTTTCTTCGGTTATTTTCAAATCCCGATCGATCCAAAGGATCAAGAGAAAATGACTTTCACGTGCCCTTATGGAACGTTTGCTTACCGACGAATGCCATTTGGCTTATGCAATGCTCTGAGCGTTTCAAAGGTGCATGATGGCTATTTTCCATGACATGATCGAAAAGTCTATGGAAGTTTTCATGGACGATTTCTCGGTTTATGGAGATTCTTTCACTTCTTGCCTCTCTCATCTAGACCACATGCTCAAAAGGTGTGAAGACACCAACTTGGTCTTGAATTGGGAGAAGTGCCATTTCATGGTTTGAGAGGGCATTGTCCTCGGCCATAAGATTTCAAAATCTGGGATTGAGGTCGACCGAGCTAAAGTCGGCGTTATAGCTAAACTCCCTCATCCCACTACCGTCAAAGGTATTCGGGTTTTCTCGGTCATGCGGTTTCTATCGCCGTTTCATCCAAGATTTCTCTAAGATAGCCGCCCTCGACCCATCTCCTTGAAAAGGATGCTCCGTTTATCTTCACTAACGAATGCATTGAGGCATTTAACTTTCTTAAGAAGAAACTAACTGAGGCACCGATTTTAGTTGCCCCGATTTGCCCTTGAGCTTATGTGTGATGCTAGTGATTACTAATTGGGGCGGTCTTGGGGCAACCTGAAATCGAAACATTTTCAACCCATACACTATGCGAGTAAGACATTATCGAGGCCCAACACAATTACGACTACTTGAAAAAATTGTTGGCGTTGTCTATGCTTTGAAAAATTTGACCCTACCTTGTCTTATCGAAGACCATAGTGTATACCGACCATTATGCCCTAAAGTATCTTTTGGCAAAGCAAGATGCTAAGCCACGGTTACTTGCCGTGGGTTCTCCTCCTTCAAGAGTTTGATGTTACTATTCTTGACAAAAAGGGAGAACCTTCTGCGTCATCACCTTCTAGACTTGAAAATTCCCATCAAAGTGTGCTCGAGAAAAAGGAGATCACGGAAACATTTCCTCTTGAGACACTTGGGATGATTGCTAAGAAATACCCGAACACCCCATGGTTTGCCGACATTGCAAATTACCGCGGGCAATTTCATGTGAAAGGGATGTCGTCCCCAACGGAAGAAAAAGTTTTCAAAGATGTTAAGCATTATTTACGGGGCGATCCCTACTTGTTTAAGATTTGTGCGGATCAAGTAATTCGGCGGTGTGTTCATGGCCAAGAGGCTCTTGATATTCTTAATGCTTGCCATAACGGACCTTTGGTGGCCATCATGGTGCAAGTTACACCGCCAAGAAGATTTTTGATTCCGGTTTCTATTGGCCGACCATATATCGAGATGCCCATGATTTAGTCAAATCTTGTGATTCTTGCCAGCGTCAAGGAAAATTTCGAAGGATGAAATGCCACAAAATGCTATTCAAGTCCGTGAGATTTTTGGCGTATGGGCATCGATTTTATGGGGTCATTTCCATCATCTAGAGGAAATAAGTATATCCTCGTGGCCGTCGACTACTTGTCCAAATGGGTTGAAGCTCCCCCTTGATGCCAGAGTGGTTGTTAAGTTTCTAAAGAATTTGTTTTCCGATTCTGAGAGCACCTCGTGCTATTATCAGTGATCGCGGTACCCATTTCTGTAATGAGCAATTTGCTAAAGTTATGGCTAAATATGGAGTTACCCATCGTCTTTCTACTGCGTATCACCCGCATGGCGGCGGACAAGTTGAGGTCTCGAATCGTGGTTTAAAAGGATTTTAGAAAGAATCGTAGGAGAGAATCGAGCTTCATGGGCGATAAGTTAGATGATGCATTATGGGCTTTCCGCGCACAAGACACCCATCGGGTGTACCCCATTCAAGTTGGTGTATGGAAAAGCTTGTCACTTGCCCATCGAGCTCGAACATAAGGCATTCGGGGCCTTGAAACATGCTAATTTCGATCTTAAGACCGCGGGTGATCACCGAAAAGTTCAATTGAATGAATTAAAGCGAGCTTAGGGATCGGGCCTACGAGAATTCTTTGATTTTCAAAGAGAAGACTAAGAGGATTCATGATGCTAAAATCAAAACCGCGTTTTCAACGTTGGTGATCAAGTTCTCCTCTTCAACTCTCGATTGAAGATTTTCTCGGGCAAACTCAAAACCCGTTGGTCAGGACCATTCACCATCACTCAAGTTTTCCCATATGGAGCGTGGAGCTATCTCACCCGATGGCCTAATTTCAAGTGAATGGTCATCGTGTGAAACACTATTTGGAGGGACATTCCATCCATGGTTGTCCCGGATCTCCAAACTTTCCCTAAGAACAAGCGAATCGGGGATCGAGTCAAGCTAGCGACTTCGGTAATCAAAACGATGGCGCTTAGTGGGAGGCACCCCATGCTTATCCATCTATCTTCTTTCTATTTTCTAATAAGTGTGAAGGGGTCTTCCTCTTGATTTCTACGTGTTTGGTTGTTTGTGATGTTGTTTTTAGGATGTTCCGATATGAAGACTCTCGTGCTCCGAAGTTGTCATTTTCTCCCTTTCGAGTTTCATGATCGTCTTGATGGAAATCGATATCCTAAATCTTATCGACTAACGTTTATCTTCTAGCATACTTTATAAGCGGCTTTTAGATTTTCGTGATACCCTTGCTTTAAACATTGAGGACAATGTTTAGTTCTAGTCTGGGGTAGGGTAATCTTCGATTTGATTTGACCGCACTTGCTTATTTCTTTTGTGTTTCTCTCGTAACCCCGTTTTTCCTTAGAAAATGAAAAATTGTGCAAAAATGTGAAAAATTTAAAATTTTTCGTAAGCTTTTGTTAGTTTTATGATCGAAAAGTCTTTGCTAGTCTCTTAGAAGTTACTTTAAATATATGTTTTCTTGATATAGTTTTTGCTAATTGCTTAGATCAGAGGCTATAAAATGCGATTCTAGCTCACAAGGCCAAGATTTTGCAAGTCTCCCTAAGTGATTTTAAATATGCGAAGCTTAAACAAGGATTTGCTAGTTTATAATAAGTGACTTTAAAAATGCGAGACTTGAGATTATTTGATGAAACATTTGCTAAGTTAATATATGTTTTGACACCTTGATTGACTTTCATTGGTGAGTAGGAATAGAATTACGACTTGACGGAGCGTGTTGAGCTAGCTTGTTCCCTTATCCATAGATAATCTAAAAATTATCGGCTAAGCATCTGCGGATCTCATTATTTGGGATTTTAAATTTGCGGAGATCGAGAAATGATAGAGTTACTTATGAGTTTAGATGCTAAGCGTGGAGTAGTTGGTTCTCTTTAGAGCCCATCGAAGGTACTTATGGCTTTTTGTTCCCACAAAATTGTCTCACCCCATATCTGTTTAAAATAATTAGAGATGTCGAGTTTTTGGCGATGGTTAGTTCTTTTTCTTCTTAAGAGAATCTTTGTTTTAAAAATTGGGTACACATCAAGGATCCGTAATAAATGAGTAATAAGTGATATGTGATAAAGTAATAAGTAAAGTTGTGAGCTGCGGTCTAGGATCGGACCCTTGGATCTTTAGCGAGATTGAATGAGGTCTTAGCCTAGCCAGCCAGGATCCTCATTTCATGAAGCCTATAGTCTTGGAATTACCAGAGTGAAGCTCAGTGGTTCACAGCTACATATAAATAAAAGTATAAGTGCAATGTAAAAAAATGAAAAAAGTTGAAGAGTGAAATAATAAAAAGTTAGTGAATAAAATTCCTTGATGTGGACAATACTCTGGATCGATTTTATCGACAATGGTTTTGAGAAAGGCGGATAACTAATTATCGACTTAGCTTTGTATCTTTATCGGAATAATTCTTATCGAAGCGAGAATTTGAAGAAATTCATTTCTCACAAAAATAAAAAATTCTAGAGGAAATAGGAAAATGGGAACGAAAGGTAAGTACACAAGTAACTTCTATGGGTAGTGTTAGCATCTAGAATCATTTGTAACAATGATTTGGGTTTTCTAGGAGTTTGGGAGCTTGTGAAAATCGGGGGCGATGTATTCTATCTGTATGGTCACTTCACGCTGTGTTGTGTTTTCTACTCCGTGATCCTAGCGTGTCGTTTGAAAAATGTTGGAGTTATTGATCGACATGAAAGTTCAACAAACCGTCATTCATAATCGAATGTGCTTAATCGTAATATCTACGTATTAAAAGAGTAAGCGAGGCGTTTTAGAATTAAGGGTTCTTGATCTCTTTTGAGGAATCTTTGCTACTTCTTCATAGGTTTAGTAGAAAGAGATTGAAATCCTTGGTTTTAGAAGCGTGAGTTGATTGCATTGCGTGAGGACCCGACAATGGTCTCGTCTGGGGTATTTTTGATATGTGCTTAAACACATACCTTTTCTTTATCAATATAGACCCAAAACAACCAAGGAAAAACCGTTTATTGCTAATATTTGTGGTTTTCTTGAGTTTGTGCTTGTAGAATACGGATATGCAAAAACACACAAAGGATCCAAATCGGATGTAAATCCGAGCACGAGAGATCAAGAGTTTTTTAAATTTTGGAAGGTCAAGATTGTGCATGTGAAGATTTTATTCTCTAAAGATGATTTTTGAAGTATCAGAAAAGTTTGAAGAAAAGTCAAGAATGGTCCCTGCAATTTGAGCTTTTGACAGATTTGGTCCCTCAAAGATTCAGAAATTACAAATGCACCCTTGGACTATTAGAGCTTTACATGATTGGTCCTTGATGAGATTGTCAGAATTACACATTTAGTCCTTGGAAAATTCAAGTTATACACATTTGGTCCCTTTAAGCTTACTTGGTTTTATCCTTAATCCAAATCCAATCCACTAATATAACTCCCAAAATGAGGCAGAGGCCAAAAAATAACACATGTTACCGGTTTTTATCTTTACCGAAATCCTTCCCAAACCGAGATAATAAACGAGTAACCTATTAAACCGGTCAAACAATTGAAAAACAATAAAAACTCCAACCGCCAAAATCCTTTTACCCTTTTCCCAATTAACCGGATACGAACCTAAATTACCCTTTCCATAATACTCAAATTGACCACAATTAAGGGTACAATAGTACTTTCCTGACACCACAACGACACGATGTGACACCTCATGGATCCGATATGCTATATGCGCTGTCACTCTCTCTTATTGGCGGCGGTGTCATCAGGTTTGATCCAAAGGCTGTGATGAGATGGGAAGCAGTTATTATGATCCAAGGGTGGAAAAGGAATGCAAAGTAGCACAAATAGAAGAGATTCGTGAAGCTTCCAAGACCTCAAGCTCAAATATAAATAGACCTCTCATTTGTTCACTTGAATGGATCTTAATTTCTGTATTTTTCTTTTCTCTAGCTTTAGTTGTAGTAGTTAATTGCATTTCAAAAGTTTTAAATCTTTGTAATTAAGTATTTGTACTCAAAATTTCAATTATTAATAGAATTTGCACTTAATTTTCAATTGTTATTGTTTGAGTTTTTTTTCTTATTCATATCTGCTTAACATCTCATTTTAATGCTTAATTCAGTTTTATAAAATTGTTTTCAACTTGTTTCTTCATTATCTCAAAAATACAAAAAAATCAAAAAAATCATTCAAAAATAAAAAACATAGTAAATGTTTTTGTGGAGCAATTCACCTTGATCTTACGTTTTGTTAAGGTTCATTTAAGCTTTCTATAGCTTATAGTGAGCTTGTACTTGTTTTCTCACTCAAAACACAAAAATATCATGTTCACATCGGTCTTTCTCTGATCTTTGTTGGTGTTGTCTGTGAATTTGGATCCGGATCTTGGTTTGGATTGGTCACGTGTTGGATTGGGTTCATGTTATTTTGGAATTGTTTAGGTTAGGGGTATAAGTAGGATAGAGTTCTTGTTTCTTCACTTGGCAAGCCATAGTGGCTAAGGCATCTTGTAAGTTCAATTTCTGTTTTGATCATTTAATCAGTGTTTTAATTTGTTCATTATATTTTGTTATTTATTCTTTGTTAGATCTGAGATTCATGTTTGTTTTTGCTTGATTTGATCATTAATTGTTAATTACTTCATTAAGCGATGAGTTGCACTAGTGTTTGGATCGTTGATATATCGTGTTGTTGTTTAAGGCTAGTTGATAAGTGTTTAGTGTTTGATACAAGTTTCAGTAGTTAATTGGAAGTTATTTGAGGTCATAGTACTAGCAGTTTTAGCTCAAAAGTCAAAATCATAGTGTACTTGATCTAGTAACTGAATCTGTTGAATTCAGTTGGGTCATAGCTTGCATATTGGTTTGAACTTGTAGATCTAGCTTTTGGATATCATCAGTAGTCTTAAAACATTTTAAACATTTCATAATATTGGATCAAAACTGAGTTTGGTCAAAACTTTCATGTGGTTTTCAAAAGTCAAAATATCTGTCAAACAGTTTGCAACAAACTTGTGGATCAAATTCGGTTCATTTAGAGTGTTAGTGTTTGAAACTTTGGAAATTAAATTTTCAATTGGTCTATCATAATTGCTTTTTGCTTAAACTGGTTTGGTCATTTTAAGGTTCAAATAAGCTAGTACTTTAGCTTGTTTTTGTCCTGTTCACACATAAGTGTGAATCGAGGCGATATTGAAATTGGTGCAAAGCTTCAAATCAAAGAGTTAAGGCGGAATTTGGTGAGATTGTAGCTAGCGGGTGCTTTATAAGATTGCATAAGTGATTTTTGGTTTAGCTTATTGGTGTAGCCTGTGCATAAGCTCAAATTGAGGGTAAACCACTTGTTTGGTTATATAGCGGTTGCTTATTCATAGATCTGAGAGCTTTAGGATTGTTAGGAGTAGTTAGATTCAGTTGCTATTTTAGTATAATTTAGCCTTATTCACTGTTTGGTAGCTTATCTCATTAGTTTGCTAATTTTTAGTAGCTTATTACTATAGCAGTTACACTATAGCTTCATTATTTCACACATAGCTTTGTTGTTTTGTCATTTTTTCTTAGATTCATATTAACTTTTTAGATTTTTCCTGAAATTCTCATAATTTTTGGTCTTCATTTGCTATTTTTCTCAATTTAATTAGATTTAATCAATTTTTAATTAGCTTTATTAGCAAATAATTGAGAAAAGTTCCAAAAATAATTTTCAATTTTATTAGTTTAAGAAAAATATAAAAAGCATAAAAAGATTTTTCCATATTTTCTACCTTTTATTTGGTATTTTTCTCAATTTTAATTAGTTTAAATAGTTTAAATTAGTTTTTAATTTTTATAAATTCAAGAAAATTCCAAAAAAATAGTTTTAATTCTAAAATAGTTTTCTAATATCATTTTTAGAGTAAAAGTAATTTTAGATTATTTTTAGGAGTTAGATTAGTCGTTATTTGCTTTTTTATTAGCGTTTAGTTTTGATTTCCGTTTTTGCGTTTTAGTGTAGAATTGCGTAGTTTGCCTTAGTTTTTAGGATTCCCCGTAGATTTTATGTTCCATTTACTTTCCTTATCCCGTAGTTTAGATAATATCATCTTATGCCCCTTTTCTTATTCGAATCCCGATATTTGAGACGTGAGTTGTTTACTCCATTCATCCCTCGTTGGGAGAACGACCCGGGAAATACATTCCTTTGTATTTCTTCGGAAAATATCTGTACGAAAATGAGTAAAATCAGATACCCTCCCCATTTTCGTCCAAATCAACGCCCCTCCCCCAAAAATCTCGTTCCAATTATTTTCCCCATGTCAATCTCATTATTACTACCATATTTACCATATCAAATAAAACCTACAAACCCTAGATCTAAAATGACGGCACAAGGGTATTTTTCCTGTGATCTCGCTCTTTGGGAAGCCAAGAAAATTTCAATTGAATTTTGAAGGCTGATCTATTTGTTGTCGAATTTTGTTCATCATGCATGAGTAAAATTCACAATAATTCATACGACCCTCCATAAATTCATTTTCCATTTTTCATGAGTTCCTTACATCATGTGTGATCTGCGAAAATTGATTACAAGGTTTTTAGTCGTTTTCTATTCTTTGGAATTTTGGAGTCGTTTTTGTCCTAACCGAGAGGAATAATTTCATCCAGCGTGTTCTAAACGTTCTAAAATTTATATGGTATTTTTCTCATCTTATATTCATCCTATAAGTTCCAAATAAAATAATATAAACGAACCATGCATGGTATACGAATTATTGGAGAATTAAACCCTAAAAACGTGTTAAAACCATAAATAATTAGAAACGAATTTTCTGGGCATGAAGACTATTTTTCTTGGACTCTATATAATGTGTATTAACTGTGAAAAATGGTTCTTCGAATTTTGAAGCTTTGATCATGTTATATGAATTTATCCTAATCGCTATCTATGGAAAAGGGAAAATAAAATAAAACCCTAAGGATCGACCTAGGGTTTATGTTATGGTCTAGATCTGACCTTAATGATGAAATAATGATGGAATAATGATTGGTTTTGATTTGGGGAATTAGGGTTAGGGTTTGAAGATTTATGGTATTACCGATTGAGCTTTCAAAATAAAAAGGGGTTATTTCGTAAATTATAAAACTTGGGGACTATTTTTGTAATATACTTTGGACCAGGGGTGTTAGTATAAAATGTAATATGAATACCTTTTAAGTAAATATGTGACTTAGGGGTTTATTTTGTAAATCGGGTAAATTGTAAACCGAATGTAATTAGTAAAAATAGAGGGGCTTGTTTGTAAATTCTGGAAACTTGGGGGTTTTTCGTATAAATAAGGATGATGAGGGTGTAATATGTAAAATTGGACACTTAAGGGCTTGTTGTGTAAATATGCTAAATAAGGAAACTTTCTAAAAATGGAAACCTTCTATTTTGGAAACGCTAAATATGGTTACTAAAAGCTGGAAAGCCGACTAAAATAAGTAATAGAATTAAATAAGTTTTTAATAAAACGATCATGAATCGTGTAGATTCGGGAGATGGAGTTTGCTTCCGACCTTGGTATTTCTGTTGTGTTTCGTTTGCAGTATAAGGTACAGATATTCTGGCCTTTCTTATAAGGTTTCTCATGATCTCTTTACATCTTTGACCTCTTGCCAATTTGATATTGAACCTTCGCTCTGCTATTGAATCCTTGACATTGACCTTTGCTATTGAACCCTTAATATTGATCCTTTGCTATTTTGAACCTTTGATAATTGAACCTTTGATATTGGACTATTGATTTGATTTGTGAACTGCTAATATTGAACCTTTGATATTGATTGAACTATATATATTGTACACTTTGACTGTCGGTTGATACGAGCCATTAACTAGGCATGGGGGTTCCATGTCCGTGTCACTGATGCACCAATGGCATGACTCCAGTGTGCCGAGTGATGTTGCACACCCGTCCCCATATTTGTATTGATTATCGCCTTGAGATATATTGTATGGCCACTATTTGTTTCTTGGTATGGATGCATCCTAGATTTGTATTGTATTGATATTGATATATTGTTTTGGTGATGTGGTTCGTGTGTGCAATACACCTCACATTTTGGGGCTGATCACTCCATTGGCTACTTGAGGACTCCCCTCGTATTGGTTTTGGTATTCGAGGTCACCCCTCCGAATACAATGGTTACTATTGGATACTTGGCTGCTAATGCCACTATTGATATTGGTTTGTTTTTTTGGCTCGGGATAGATTCTGACAGACCTTACACTATTGATATAACCATAATGTACCTTCGTATTTCCCAAGCATCATATTACGTATTGATTACCTTTATCCAGTACCCTTATATGACTCACTCTATTACCAAGATATATATTCCATTGCTTTGATCTGTCACACTCTCATTCCGTTAGTTCCGATTATCGTTCCATTCCGTCTGGGTTATTATATGTTTATTGGATTTGGTTATGCTATTCATGTGTTATGTGACTCACGATTACCTGTTATGATATGATTAACATGCGATTATAAGATTTTTGTTGTCATCGATGATATGCTATTTTACTTGTTATGTGATCTTTTGATTTGTCGGTAACCGTGCTTGTGTGAAATCGATTGTTGATCATTTATCTTTTGTACCTCGTTCGTTTGATCTCGTGGACTATGACTATCCGTGGGATCCTTATCGCTTGTTGTTGACCATCGTTTGCATTTGTTTATGCTACGGTTTGATTGGATAAATGGTTCAATTTATGACGTCTAGCTTGTTAACTTGTTTAATTGCCCTGCTATGTTTTTAAATCATTTAGTTATAGTGTTCATCTTTGTATTCTACTTGCTACGTATATTTGCCATGTTTTGACTGCGCTATGATACTTGTTATGTTTTCAACTAGGGTTTTGACGTGTAAATTGCCATGCTCACTTGTTAATTAATTGCTTCCGCTTCCCTGTGGACATCTGTTTGGCTTGTATGTCTTTTGATTTCCTGAATTAATTGTATGACATATATGTTGTGTGGATGCTACATACGCTATGTTTGCCTATGTTTCAGTTCTTGTATGCGGTTTGTATGTGCTTGCTTATATGTCATCGATGCTTTGCTTTGATTCGTTCTTCTTGTTATCTGTTCGTTTTGGATATATATATTTGTGTTACTGGGATCCTCATTGACTCATTGTTCTCAGTTTGCTGCAATTTTGTTATCCGTTTCCTTTGTTTCTTTTCAGTTTTATTTAGCTTTAGTTTTTGTTATATCATTCCTTTGGGCTTTTAAAAGCTTTCTTTTCTCTGGGGTGTTAGGTTGAAGATGGGCTTTGATGGGCTTTGAGTTGGATTATTTGATTGGACCAACCCTAGATACCTTATTATTTGGATTTATTTTGTTGGGCTATTGATTGGAGATTTCCTTTTATTTTAGATATATTGGATTTTGTATTTTTCCTTGTAAGTCATTCGTCTATATGACTTGGTACTTTATTCTTTAAGGCTTTCGCTTGTAAAATTTTATTTGTATGTTCTGATATGACACGAGAATGTGACACTTCTACCCTTGTCGGGTTGGGGTGTTACAATTATGGTATCGAGAAATAGGTTTACTTGTTGACCTTAGGATTGACCTTGAGGACTTGGGTAGACACTAGGCTTCCGTGCTGTTACGATTTTTCTCGATTCGTTTGATTGTCGTCTGATTTGAAATTGAGTTTGTCTTCACGATTTGGCCTTCCTCTTTTTGCATCGAACTTTGTTATTTTTTCTTCCTGCATCCGTTTGTCGATCGCTAGGTGGAGACTACTCGTGGAGTCGAAGAGGATGGTCTTGAACTGCGTTCACACCTTGATCTGAGCTGGAGAGGTTCGTGAAGCAGCCGTACCCTCTTGCCATCTGCTGGAGACATTAGGATCTTCTGTTGGAGGAGGCTGGGCGGATCAACCAAAGCGCAAAAGCGGAGGAGACAAGATTCAACCGGTGGCTGCGAAGGTTCATACTTACATATGATTTGGGTGCGACTTGTGTTACTCCGATTCGTTTGTCATGCGTTTTGAGGCGGTTTGATATTTTGTTAAGTGAATTTGATCGGGATTACTTTTCTTTGATTCGTTCAGAATTTGGTTTGAATCGTGAAGTTTTATCATTTAGCATTCTGGTATATCTCAGCTTTTCTTTTTGGACCGACAGTAATGAGTCATGAGGAACCGTTTGTGCATTGGTGGCCTTCTTTTCTTTTGTGGTATGGTAAGTTGTTTGATCTGTTATATGTTGCATGAATGTGTATCTGTGCGCTTTGGTATGTTACTTGCTATCTGCATGTTATCTGTTTTGTGTACTATTGGCTATGTGGTTTGTCATGACCCGGGACAGAATATGGTGACAATAAGGGCTTGTTATGTGATGCAAGTATTATGACGCCTGATCAGCGTGATAATACCGAGATCATATAATTTGAACTTATTGGAATCATACGACGTTTTGGGAAATGCAGGGGTTGGTGCGTGAATGGACTAAGACTTATAACCGTTATCTGTCACTCCTCATGTTAATTTGAAATTCTGTACCCCTTTGTGAGATTCTCATCGACATATGTTACGTATACGTTTTGGAAACCGAAATCGGTATGATCTATGTGGGACTATCAATTACTACGTGCGCCTTAAACTTCGTTAGTCTCTGTGTACCCTGCGATTTCAATTTTCGAGGCGAAAATTTTCTTTTAGAGGAAGAGTTGTAAAACCCTAAAATTCGTTAAGCGTGTTAAAAGACCAATTACCCCTCAAGTTAAAAATTTTGAAATTCGTAACACTAGTCAAGCTCATTAACTACATTATAACCTAACTTATATATGTGTAATTACCAAATGATACAAGATAATAAAATTGATTTTTTTTAGTTTATGTCTACCATATGAATTATATAACACATTATATAAGTTACATGGACTACACAAGTTGCAAAATAATTAAACTAAATTAGAGCTAATAAAATGGTAATTAAGGAAAGTGAATTAGTCTTTGATACCCTCCCCATTTTCATCCAAATCAACGCCCTCCCCAAAATCTCGTTCCAATTATTTTCCCCATGTCAATCTCATTATTACTACCATATTTACCATATCAAATAAAACCTACAAACCCTAGATCTAAAATGACGGCACAAGGGTATTTTTCCTGTGATCTCTACGCTGCTGGCAAGCCAAGAAAATTTCCGATTCGAATTTTGAAGGCCTGATCTATTTGTTGTCGAATTTTGTTTATCATACGCAGGTAAAATTCACAATAATTCATACGACCCTCCATAAATTCATTTTCCATTTTTCCTGAGTTCCTTACATCATGTGTGATCTTCGAAAATTGATTACAAGGTTTTTGGAGTCGCGTTTCTATTCTTTGGAATTTTGGAGTCGTTTTATCCTAACCGAGAGGAATAATTTCATCCAGCGTGTTCTAAACGTTCTAAAATTTATATGGTATTTTTCTCATCTTATATTCATCCTATAAGTTCCAAATAAAATAATATAAACGAACCATGCATGGTATCACAATTATTGGAGAATTAAACCTAAAGCGTGTTAAAACCCTAAATAATTAGAAACGAATTTTCTGGGCATGAAGACTATTTTTCTTGGACTCTATATAATGTGTATTAACTGTGAAAAATGGTGCTTCGAATTTTGAAGCTTTGATCATGTTATATGAACTTATCCTAATCGCTATCTATGGAAAAGGGAAAATAAAATGGAAAACCTAAGGATCGACCTAGGGATTATGTTATGGTCTAGATCTGACCTTAATGATGAAATAATGATGGAATAATGATTGGTTTTGATTTGGGGAATTAGGGTTAGGGTTTGAAGATTTATGGTATTACCGATTGAGCTTTCAAAATAAAAAGGGGTTATTTCAGAATTATAAAACTTGGGGACTATTTTTGTAATATACTTTGGACCAGGGGTGTTAGTATAAAATGTAATATGAATACCTTTTCGTGAAAAATATGTGACTTAGGGGTTTATTTTGTAAATCGGTAAATTTGTAAACCAAATGTAATTAGTAAAAATAGAGGGGCTTGTTTGTAAATTCTGGAAACTTGGGGGTATTTCATATAAATAAGGATGATGAGGGTGTAATATGTAAAATTGGACACTTAAGGGCTTGTTGTGTAAATATGCTAAATAAGGAAACTTTCTAAAAATGGAAACCTTCTATTTTTGGAACCCGCTAAATATGGAAAGTTACTAAAACTGAAAGCCGACTAAAATAAGTAATCTGAATTAAATAAGTTTTTAATAAAACCATGAATTGTAGATTCACGGAGATGGAGTTTGCTTCCCGACCTTGGTATTTCGTTGTGTTTGTTTGCAGATAAGGTACGATATTCTCGACCTTCTCATAAGGTTTCTCATGATCTCTTTGCATCTTTGATCTCTTGCCAATTTGATATTGAACCTTTGCTCTGCTATTGAACTATTGATATTGAACCTTTGCTATTGACCCTTTGCTATTGAACCCTAATATTGATCCTTTGCTATTTGAACCTTTGATAATTGAACCATTGATATTAGACTATTGATTTGATTTGTGAACTGCTAATATTGGACTTTTGATATTGATTGAACTCTATATTGTACACTTTGACTGTCCATTGATACCGAGCCATTAACTAGGCATGGGGGTTCCATGTCCGTGTCATTGATGCACCAATGGCATGACTCCAGTGTGACGAGTGATGTTGCACACCGCCCCCATATTTGTATTGATTATGCGGGCTTTGGATATATTGTATGGCCACTATTTGTTTTGCAGGGGCGTATGGATGCATCCTAGATTTGTTTTGATTTGTATTTGATATGATATGATTTGTTTTGGTGATGCGTGCGTGGTGCAATACACCCTCACATTTTGGGAGCTAGCTACTCCATCGTTACCAGGTCTCTGATTGGTTTGGTATTCCGAGGTCACCCCTCCGAATACAATAGTTACTATTGGATACTTGGCTGCTAATGCCACTATTGATATTGGTTTGTTTTGTTGGCTCGATAGATTCCGACTGCACCTTACACTATTGATATAACCATATTGTACCTTCGTATTTCCCAACGATCATATTCAGTATTGATTACCTTTATCCAGTACTTTATATGACTCACTCTATTACCAAGATATATATTCCATTGCTTTGATCTATCACACTCTCATTCCGTTAGTTCCGATTATCATTCCATTCACGTACCGGGTTATTATATGTTTATTGGATTTGGTTATGCTATTCATGTGTTATGTGACCATTACCCTATGATATGATTAACATGCGATTATAAGATTTACCTGTCATCTCGATGATATGCTATCTTACCGTTATGTGATCTTTTGATTTGTCTGGTAACCGTGCTTGTGTGAAATCGATTGTTGATCTGTTTATCTTTTGTACCTCGTTCGTTTGATCTCGTGGACTATGACTATCCGCGGGATCCTTATTCCGCTTGTTTTTGACCGTCATGTTGCATTTTCGCTTATGCTACGGTTTGATTGGATAAATGATTCAATTTATGACGTATAGCTTGTTAACTTGTTTAATTGCCCCTCGCTATGTTTTTAAATCATTTAATTATAGTGTTCATATCTGTATTCCTACTTGCTACGTATGACCGCATGTTTTGACGGGCTGCTAGGATACTTGTTATGTTTTCAACTAAGGGTTTTGACCCGTAAATTGCCATGCTCACTTGTTAATTAATTGCTTCCGCCTCCCGACATCCTGTTTGGCTTGTATGCTTTTGATTTCCAATTAATTGTATGACATATATGTTGTGTGGATGCTACCTACTATGTTTGCCTATGTTTCTTCTTGTATGTCCGGTTTGTATGTGTTTGCTTATATGTCATCGATGCTTTGTTTGATTCGTTCTTCTTGTTTTCTCGCTCGTTTGGATATCCGTATATTTGTGTTCGCAGATCCTCATTGACTCATTGTTCTCATTTTGTCAGCGATTTTGTTATCCGCTTCCTTTGTTTTCAGCATTTCAGATTTTATTTAGCTTCGCTTTGTTATATCCGCTCACCGGCTTTTTAAGCTCACCAAGATTTCTTTCCCCTGCGGTGTTAGGTTGAAGATGGGCTTTGATGGGCTGAGAGTTGGATTATTTGAGTGGACCAACCCTAGATACCTTATTATTTGGATTTATTTTGTTGGGCTATTGATTGGAGATTTTTTATTTTAGATATATTGGATTTTGTATTTTTCCTTGTAAGTCATTCGTCTATATGACTTGGTACTTTATTCCTTAAGGCTTTCGCTTGTAAAATTTTATTTGTATGTTCGACATGACACCGAATGTGACACTTCTACCCTTGTCGGGTGTAACATTATGGTATCGTGAGCCGTGTTTCGCCTTGTTGACCTTAGGATTGACCTGTGAGGACTTGGGTAGACACTAGGCTTCCGTCTGTTCGATTTTTCCCATTCGCTTGATTGTCGCATGTGATTTGAAATTGATATTCGCTTGTCTTCACCGATTTGGCCTTCCTCTTTCGCATCGAACTTTGTTATTTTTTTCTTCCGCATCCGCTTGTCGTGATCGCTAGGTGGAGACTACTCGGAGTCGAAGAGGATGGTGTTGAACCCGCTGTCGCAACGCCTCTCGAGCTGGAGAGGTTCGTGAAGCGTAAGCCACACCCTGCCCGCCATGCCGGAGGGAACTGGACGGATCAACCAAAGACGCAAAATACGGAGACAAGATTCAACCGTGGCCGCGAAGGTTCATCTACTTCAGATGATTTGGGTGCGACTTGTGTTACTTCGATTCGTTTGTCATGCGTTTTGAGGCGGTTTGATATTTTGTTAAGTGAATTTGATCGGGATTACTTTTCTTTGATTCGCTCGTAATTTGGTTTGAATCGAAGTTTTATCATTTAGCATTCCGTATATCTCGCCTTTTCTTTTGGACCGACAGAATGAGTCATGAGGAACCGCTTTGTGCATTGGTGGCCTTCTTTCTTTTGTGGTATGGTAAGTTGTTTGATCTCTATATGTTGCATGAATGTGTATCCGGTCTGCTTAGGTATGTTACTTGCTACCGCATGTTATCTGCTTTTGTGTGCTATTGGCTATGTGGTTTGTCATGACCCGACGTAATATGGTGACAATAAAGGCTTGTTATGTGATGCAAGTATTATGACGCCTGATCAACGTGATAATACCGAGATCATATAATTTGAACTTATTGGAATCATAACGACGCTTTGGGAAATGCCCGGGTTGGTACGTGAATGGACTAAGACTTATAACCGTTATCTGTCACTCCTCATGTTCATTTGAAATTTCGTACCCTTTGTGAGATTCTCATCGCATATGTTACGTATACGCTTTGGAAACGAAATCGGTATGATCTATGTGGGACTATCAATTACTACGCCCGCCTTTAAACTCGTTCGCTCTGTACTTGCGATTTCAATTTTCGAGGACGAAAATTTTCTTTTGTAGGGGAAGAGTTGAAACCCCAAAATTTAAACGTGTTAAAAGACCAATTACCCCTCAAGTTAAAAATTTTGAAATTCGTAACACTAGTCAAGCTCATTAACTACATTATAACCTAACTTATATATGTGTAATTACCAAATGATACAAGATAATAAAATTGATTTTTTTTCGCATGTCTACCATATGAATTATATAACACATTATATAAGTTACATGGACTACACAAGTTGCAAAATAATTAAACTAAATTAGAGCTAATAAAATGGTAATTAAGGAAAGTGAATTAGTCTTTGATACCCTCCCCATTTTCATCCAAATCAACCTCCCCAAAAAATCTCGTTCCAATTATTTTCCCCATGTCAATCTCATTATTACTACCATATTTACCATATCAAATAAAACCTACAAACCCTAGATCTAAAATGACGGCACAAGGGTATTTTTCCTGTGATCTCACTGCCGGAAGCCAAGAAAATTTCGATTCGAATTTTGAAGGCCCGACTATTTGTTGTCGAATTTTGTTCATCGCTAGGTAAAATTCACAATAATTCATACGACCCTCCATAAATTCATTTTCCATTTTTCCTGAGTTCCTTACATCATGTGTGATCTGCGAAAATTGATTACAAGGTTTTGGAGTCTGCTTCTATTCTTTGGAATTTCGGAGTCGTTTTATCCTAACCGAGAGGAATAATTTCATCCAGCGTGTTCTAAACGTTCTAAAATTTATATGGTATTTTTCTCATCTTATATTCATCCTATAAGTTCCAAATAAAATAATAAAAACGAACCATGCATGGTATACAATTATTGAGAATTAAACCCTAAACACGTGTTAAAACCCTAAATAATTAGAAACGAATTTTCTGGGCATGAAGACTATTTTTCTTGGACTCTATATAATGTGTATTAACTGTGAAAAATGGTGCTTCGAATTTTGAAGCTTTGATCATGTTATATGAACTTATCCTAATCGCTATCTATGGAAAAGGGAAAATAAAATAAGGAAACCCTAAGGATCGACCTAGGGTTTATGTTATGGTCTAGATCTGACCTTAATGATGAAATAATGATGGAATAATGATTGGTTTTGATTTGGGGAATTAGGGTTAGGGTTTGAAGATTTATGGTATTACCGATTGAGCTTTCAAAATAAAAAGGGGTTATTTCATAAATTATAAAACTTGGGGACTATTTTTGTAATATACTTTGGACCAGGGGGTGTTAGTATAAAATGTAATATGAATACCTTTTTCGTAAAATATGTGACTTAGGGGTTATTTTGTAAATCGGGTAAATTTGTAAACCGAAATGTAATTAGTAAAAATAGAGGGGCTTGTTTGTAAATTCTGGAAACTTGGGGGTATTTCATATAAATAAGGATGATGAGGGTGTAATATGTAAAATTGGACACTTAAGGGCTTGTTGTGTAAATATGCTAAATAAGGAAACTTTCTAAAAAATGGAAACCTTCTATTTTTGGAAACCTGCTAAATATGGAAAGTTACTAAAACCGGAAAGCCGACTAAAATAAGTAATCTGAATTAAATAAGTTTTTAATAAAACCAGTCATGAATTGTAGATTCACGGAGATGGAGTTTGCTTCTGACCTTGGTATTTCTGTTGTGTTTCGTTTGCGGTATAAGGTACAGATATTCTGACCTTTCTCATAAGGTTTCTCATGATCTCTTTGCATCTTTGATCTCTTGCCAATTTGATATTGAACCTTTGCTCTGCTATTGAACTATTGATATTGAACCTTTGCTATTGACCCTTTGCTATTGAACCCTAATATTGATCCTTTGCTATTTGAACCTTTGATAATTGAACCATTGATATTAGACTATTGATTTGATTTGTGAACTGCTAATATTGGACTTTTGATATTGATTGAACTCTATATTGTACACTTTGACCTGTCAGTTGATACCCGAGCCATTAACTAGGCATGGGGGTTCCATGTCCGTGGCATTGATGCACCAATGGCATGACTCCAAAGGTGCACGAGTGATGTTGCACACCGTCCCCATATTTGTATTGATTATGCGCGCGCTGGATATATTGTATGGCCACTATTTGTTTTGTGGCGTATGGATGCATCCTAGATTTGTTTTGATTTAAATTTGATATGATATGATTTGTTTTGGTGATGCGGTGCGTGTGTGCAATACACCCCTCACATTTTGGGAGCTAGCTACTCCAATCGGTTACTGAGGTCTCCCCTCGTATTGGTTTGGTATTCCGAGGTCACCCCTCCGAATACAATAGTTACTATTGGATACTTGGTCTAATGCCACTATTGATATTGGTTTGTTTTGTTGGCTCGGGATAGATTCTCGACTGCATCTACACTATTGATATAACCATATTGTACCTTCTCGTATTTCCCAACGCATCATATTCTCGATTGATTACCTTTATCCAGACCTTTATATGACTCACTCTATTACCAAGATATATATTCCATTGCTTTGATCTATCACACTCTCATTCCGTTAGTTCCGATTATCATTCCATTCACGTACCGGGTTATTATATGTTTATTGGATTTGGTTATGCTATTCATGTGTTATGTGACTACCTTACCCCGTTATGATATGATTAACATGCATTATAAGATTTACCGTTGTCATCCGATGATATGCTATCTTACCGTTATGTGATCTTTGATTTGTCCTGGTAACCGTGTTTGTGTGAAATCATTGTTGATCGTTTATCTTTTGTACCTCGCTCGCTTGATCTCGTGGACTATGACTATCCTGGGATCCTTATCGCTTGTTTTGACCTGTCATGTTGCATTTGCTTATGCTAGTTTGATTGGATAAATGGTTCAATTTATGACGTCTAGCTTGTTAACTTGTTTAATTGCCCTGCTATGTTTTTAAATCATTTAATTATAGTGTTCATACTGTATTCCTACTTGCTACGTATGACCGCCATGTTTTGATCACGCTAGGATACTTGTTATGTTTTCAACTAAGGGTTTTGACCTGTGTAAATTGCCATGCTCACTTGTTAATTAATTGCTTCCGCCCCTGGACATCTGTTTGGCTTGTATGTCTTTTGATTTCCTGAATTAATTGTATGACATATATGTTGTATGGATGCTACGCCTACTATGTTTGCCTATGTTTCAGTTCTTGTATGTCTGGTTTGTATGTGTTTGCTTATATGTCATCGATGCTTTGCTTTGATTCGTTCTTCTTGTTTTCTCGCTCTTTGATATCTCAGATATTTGTGTTCCTGCAGATCCTCATTGACTCATTGTTCTCATTTTCCGCGATTTTGTTATCCGCTTCCTTTGTTTCTTTTCGCATTCTGATTTTATTTAGCTTTCGCTTTGTTATATCTGCTCACTGGGCTTTTAAGCTCACCAGATTTCTTTCCGCTGCAGTGTTAGGTTGAAGATGGGCTTTGATGGGCTGAGAGTTGGATTAGTGGACCAACCCTAGATACCTTATTATTTGGATTTATTTTGTTGGGCTATTGATTGGAGATTTCCTTTTATTTTAGATATATTGGATTTTGTATTTTTCCTTGTAAGTCATTCGTCTATATGACTTGGTACTTTATTCCTTAAGGCTTTCGCTTGTAAAATTTTATTTGTATGTTCTGATATGACACCAGAATGTGACACTTCTACCCTTGTCGGGTTGGGGTGTTACATAAGCCCCTGTTTTTCCATTTTTCTTAGATTCCTTATAATATTTTAAGCTTTTCCTGAAATATTCATATTTTTCCAAGTTGATTTGCTATTTTTCTGCATTTAAATTGATTTTTAGGCCTTTTTAATTAGCATTTAATACAAAAAATTAAGAAAAGTTTCAAAAAAAAATAATTTATCATTTTTCTTAAGTTAAGATAAATATAAAAAGCCAAAAAAGTAATTTTCTAGATTTTTCTTGGTTAAATTTGTATTTTTAAGTAATTTAATTAGTTTTTAATAGTTTAAAATTCCTAGAAAACCAAAATAATCTAAAAATATAAAAATAGTCTTGAAAATTCTATTTTGTTATTTTAGATTTTTCTAAGTCATAATTTTATTTTTCTAGCTTTGTTTCATAATTTCTTGTATTTTAGGCTATTATTAAATAGTTAAAAGTAGTTTTTAATTAATAATAATTAGATAAATAGTTATAAAATTAATTTTCTTTTTCTATAAATTTTCTTTTATCATTAGGTTTGTAAAAATGTCATTTTCATATTTTTAGGACTTTTATTTCTTAGATTTCACTTTTTATTTTGTACGTTTACGTAATTTTATTTAAACGTAAGTTTTAAGTTTTAAACGTTCATCATTTTTAATATAGTGATAGCGTTTATTTAATTTTTTTTATCTTTTTAATCTCCTTTAATTTGCATTTAAGCCGTTGTAATTTATTGGCTTTTTCTGTAGTTATAATCTTATCAGATCCCTTTTTCGTTCAAATTTCTCGATCACTTTACGTTTGATAATCCATTGCATAGCTCTCATTGGGACATAACGACTGGGAAACACTATACTCCCGGATCTTCATTGAGTGCTCTGAAGCGTTTAAGTTTGTTACGGTCCGCCATTCACAAGTGGCAGACTTGAGTGATAAAACTGGACTTTGCGCATCAAATTTTGGGAGTCGCATTGTTTCATTAGCATTAGTAATTTGGATATTCACTCTTTGTTCATACCATCCATCTACATATATTTATATTTTCTTACAATCTTCTCATTCCTCTTATCCGTATGCTTCTCTTTACCCCTCGCACGCTTTTGATTCTACTCTTCTTTAACCTCAAAACCGCTTAATTCTATTTCTTTAACCCTCTACATGTTTAATTCTCATGGCGACGATCGATTATCCTCGTTGTTTCCACTGCAAAAGCCGAATGGAAGAGGATCACTCGCTGTCGAACGGATTGTTTATGCAAGCGATGTGGAAGGATGGGTGCAAGCAAATATTGTTATTGGTGCGAATTATCTGATAACTCTCTCGATGATTCCCCAAGTTTTTCCGACCATCCGCCACAACCCGATGAACCCATTCAAGAACCGGAGACCATAACGGAACTGGTGGAAATTGCTAGCTCTCGGAGCACACCACTTGTCCCACCTCCTGATTTTTCAAAATGTTCTTCGAGACTTGATAGTCATCCAGATCACCATGTTGGTTTTGTTGATTCTTTGAATGAACCGATTCTTTCTCATTACTCTCAAATGCAATCGCTATTCCTTGCGGTTGTGGTGAGCCTCTTTTGGTCACCCCTGCCGTTGGTATACGGTGTACAATGTGGTATTGATATTCATAACGGGAGTTGTTTGTTTTGTGGTTCGAGGAATTCATTTGATTATGATCCTAATCCAAACTCATTTAACGACCCTTCAAACTTTTCCAATTACCCACCACAGCCCGACTTATCTTCATATAATCAACATACTTGTCGTGAATTTTGTGGAGGTCCTCACCTAGAATTTGATTGTCAATCGGGAACGCGCTTGTCTATGAACAGCTTTTCCGGTGATGCCTGAACTTTGATATGACCAAAATCCATATGATTCACCACCCGCACTCAACAGCTACTGTTGAGTACTCGTGGAGGTCCCCATTTCAGCTCGATTGTCAAATATGGGAACCCATTTCCTTGTAACAATCATGACTCTTACATGTTTGATAATTTCCAACCTCCACAAGACCATACATACGGTTCAAACTCCACCGAGCCGTTTCAAAGAAACCTCCCAAGATTTTGAAACCGCAATGAAAAACTTGATGATATAATTCAAAACCTTAAGAATCAAGTGAGTGGTGAAAAAACCATGGGAGAATTGCCGAAGAACGGAGGCTCGCAAATCTAGGAAGAATTATTAGCCCTAGAGCATGCAAAAGGCGTGCCCCAATTTCTTAAGGCAGCTCTATATGATGATGACGAGGAGAGGTTTTATCCTTTTAAGAATATTATTTCTCAACCCTCGCCGCTGATATCCTAGCAGCTGAGATTCCATCACAAACAATCAAGCTATCACACCCGATATTCCCACTCACTCTCAACATGGGGACGAGATCTTGACACCGCTAAAGGAATCGACGACTTCATAAAGTCTAGTGTTGAGAACCTTGTCCCAATCCCGGAGAGTCACCGGAACTTCGATCATATGTGTGATTCTTCTTCTCCTCTTGAGTGTTCAAATGATCATTTGAAACTTTCTCCCGATTTTAGCGATGATTTTGCTTCCCATGGAAACATCGAGTATGTTGAGGCATCACTCCCACAGTCCGATCCTCTTCTTGAGGAGTTCACCGATGAACTCACTCACATCAATCCATTTTCATCGAGTGATGATGATATCTTTGATTTCGGCCGATCTGGGAGACCGAAGTCTCCTTGATAATGATCGCTCACTCACTTTATCCCAACAATCCAATAGAGAATGTTGATCACTTTGTTCCCTAAACATTCAAAGCTACTTTCACCAATCCTCTATTTGAATTCGACTCTGAATTCACTTTAATTTCCGAGAATCCACTCTTTGATACTCAGATTGAGGATAGTGATGAGTCCACAATGGAACAAGAGTTCACAAATTCACATCATGTGAATGATTCTTCACGGAGTTCACGGTGAACTCACTCATATCATGACTACGTGAGTATGATTGCTGGATGGCAAAAATCATGATCAGGGGGAAAAGTTCTCAATCATGAGAGTTTGTATTTCTATGACAAATTTTCCAACCCTCCCTCCCCAGATGCTTTCCAAGCCAAAGAGCTCAACCAACAAAATCCAAACGAGTGCAATCTGACTTGATCTTGAGGAAGCAGATCTTATCATGATCGTCATCATGATTTTCCTTCTTTTCTTCACCTACCCTGGTGACTTCCCTCTTCTTCACTGCTCGGGAGTGAGGACACTATCTTTGACCCGGCATTTTCGCTATCATTTGGAGCCGGTCTTTCTCTCAGATATCTCGGGTGTGGAACTTTCGTGCTTCATATGTTTATTAACATTGTGAACGAAAGTCCATCGAGATTGGTTTTCCATGCTACTTTCCCCATGAACAAATGAATACGGGTCAGTCAAGCTAGCACTCTCGGAATCAAAAACGTAGATACCATATGGGTTTTCACCCATATTTCTGTCTTCTTTCTATTTTCTACCACCTCTAGGGGGGGGGCCCCACATGTTGTATAAAAAAAAAAAAAAAAAAACTTTCTAAATAATGGCCAGTATTTCCTTTTGTTCTCGCCGGCATAACCACCGTACTTTGAATATTGAGGGAAATATTCATTTCTAAGTGTGGGGTTCTCACGAAATCATGTAATTATACTACCCACCCCGCTTTTGGCCAAAATTTTTTGGAGTAAGTGTTTTACACTTACTCATTTGGTTATCAATCCGCCTTGTCTAATAAACTAAAGGATTGGCTAATCCAGGAGCAAACGGCTCTTGGTAAAGATATCTCAAACCCGTTGACGGCTTGCAATTTGCCCAAAATTGTATGGTATTCAAATTTCACCATATCCTTAAAAGTGAAGAGTTGGCTAGCCCGCAAGTTTATGGCTGTAAAAGGTAGGAAAACCATAATTGGTAATCACCACCAGATAATGTTGATAATTTATCTAAGAGTTGGCTAGTCCAGAGCAAACAGCTTCTGGTAAAGACAAATCAAATCCGCTTAAGCTGGTGGTTTGCTCAAAATCACATGGTATATCTGTACCATGGTTCTTACTTGAATGAAACATTTGGCTACTCCGAAGTAATGGCTTTTTGTAAAGTTTTTCAAATCCATTAAGTTTTTCTCAAAAGATTGCTAGGTACTAGCAATAGTTTAGTGTGGGGGATTGATGAGTGTGTAAATACTCATCATTTTTAGTCAAACTGAATCAAGTAAAACGCTTTTAAAATGCCTTTAAATGCATCAAAATACAGAAAATATTCCAAAATTGCATTTTATATGTTTCAGATGCAAAATGTTCAAAATCGGATGAAAAATGAGCAAAGTTTGCATATGCCAGCCCCCAAGTTTCTAAAATTGTCAAAAATAGTCCCCAGTCCTATTTCAAAAAAGAAAAATCACCAAAGGTCCTTTTTAAATCATAATTTGTCAAATTTAGTCCTTTGGTGATAAATATAAAAAGTTTGAGAAAATTACAAGTTTGGTCCTCCAAGTTTTAGAATTGGCAAAAATGGCCCCTGGAAAATTGGAAAATGGAAAGTTGGTCCTTGTACTTTTTGAGATTGTCACTTTTAGCCCTTGGAACAACTTTTCTAATTGGTGCCTAGGTCCAGTTTCGAAATTACAAAAAGAGTCCTCGTTGATTTAAACCCTTTTAAACCTTTGGACCCTATCACAAACCCAAGTGACCCCTGTCATTAACCACATTTGGACCCCCCCCTTGATATTTAACACCAGTCAAAAGCCCTGGTCAAATCCCCTTGGCGCCAAACTTCTTCTCCCCAACTGCTCACCCTGCAACACACTAGCTCCCATCCTCACCCTTCCACTTCCATGTTCCCCACCTCAACAAAACTCCAAGAAATCATTTATGCACCCCTGCCCTTTCACTCAACCCCAAATGGATAAAAAGAAAATTTGCCAAAAACTGCTTCATGGCTAAGATGAATTTAAGCTATCCATATCAATCTGTGGAAACAATCAATAGAGAGAGAAAGAGTTTGGGTAAAAGAAGAAAAGAGAAGCAAGACAGTAGTAGATGTTTAGTTTTAAATTACTCTTATGTCGCTTTTTAGTAATGTCTTAGTTTAACTCAAAAGTTGTAATATATTGTTCCTAAGTATTAAACTCAAGTTACATTTTCAGTTTAATCAAGTCTTAATCATTAATTCCAAGTTTCATTCAGTTTCATATATGTGTGCTTACCTGTTAAAAATTTAATTTCCATTTCATAAACCCAAGCTTCATATAGCTTGTTTATCGTTTAACTAGCTTATACAAGCTTTTCATAACTTTTTGAAAGCTTGCATTTAAGTTTCTATCACTTTTGGATTATGATCAACTAAAGTCAAACTGAGCTCAAATTGGTCATGGAAGTGGATTTGGGTTGATGAAGCATGGAAATGGGTTGATTTAGATTCATATGGGTTGATATTTAGGATAGTGGTTCTCTGTTTCACATGTTTCAAGCCATAGTGGCTAAGGACCTATTTGTAAGTGATTTTCTAAGTTTCATAGCTTAATCTGTTTTAGTGGTTTTAAGTAGTTAAAATCTGTTTGAATAGTTGTATTTAGAGTAATTAAACTCATTTGGATCAGTATCATGGGCTAGTTAAGTGTTTGGATCAGCTTTTGAGTCTTAAAATTCAATTAAAGGTGTGTTTGGAATTGTGATATAGTCGTGTTCGTGGCTTGTTCGTGTATAACTCTTGTTGTTTTAAGGTTACTTAGCTCATATTAACTCATACTTGCCATAATCTTGAGCCTGCACACTCTCAAAAGTCAAATTACATCTCCACTGTCTTTTGATGCTTATCTCGTTGGAATTTTGAAAGCCAAAAGATTATTTTGTGTTAAAAATTCATAAGTATAGCTTGCTTCCGCTTTATTTTCATCATTATATATCATTCTCAGCCACAAATCAAGATCAAAACTCAAAATAGTCAACTTTTCAGCTTTTGTTAAAAGTCAAAATGTTGAAATACTCAGTTTTGGCCAAACTAGAGGGATTTTTCTTAGATTCATTTCTAAGCCTAATTCAGTGAAACTTGTTGATTTAAAATCTCCAACTGTCTACTCTTATTAGCATTTTTGTATATTTTTGTGGAATTTTTATAAGGTTCAAAAATGCTTGTCAAGAAGGTGTTAAGCCCCCGTGCAGTGTGCTTGAACGCATGTGACTTGTGTAGCTCTTGCACTCTTGCACAGAGCTAATCTTAGCTCACCTTGGTCTGTATTTTGGTTTACAAGGTCTCACCTAGGTCTAGTGTAAGTTCTAAGTTTTGGTTTTTGTGACAACTCTCAGACTTTCAGGTCATTTCTCAAAACAATTCATGCTTCACAATTTCAACATTTATCGTGAACTAGGTTTACGTGTTCCAAATTCGCGTAACCTTAATGGTTTAGCGGCGAATTCATGATCATATCATCACGAACATTTCATATAGACTAAATTTAGTCTTCATTAGCATCATTTGCATTATGATAGTTCATTCATGACTTTGCATTTCACATTAAACGCGTAAATTTTATATTAAATAAAATTATCGTAAAATTATTTTGAACATTTAATCCGATACTTCCAAAAATGATCCCTATATATTTTTATACTTACATTTAGTTTATAAAAACTATATTTTGAGTTTACCTAGTGCTTTAAATTTTTTTTAGTATATAAATAGTTAAATTTATATTATTACGACGCTTTAAAACCCCACGATAATTATTATATCGCCAAATTTACAAGGAATGTATTTGTACAATTTTTATGATCTCATTATACTCTACTTTGATCTATTAAAAATTTCTTTTATCAAAAATTTACCTTAAATACACTAACATTTTATATACAAGTTATTATTACACAAACTTATTACTTACACAATTTTATTACACATTATAAAAGAAAAAAAATATATATATATTGTGAACACATTCCCCATATCCGCCAAGGAGTTAGTCAAAATGGATAGTTTTTTTTACATACATACATATCCATACTCAATCTTACTCTTCATTCATTTCACTCTCAATAATACAAGTAGCAAGATATTTTCTTCTCTGATTCTCCTTCTCAAAACCGGCCTAGCATAAAGATCAAGAAGAGATTCATAAGATTTTGCAAGCTCAAGTAATAACAATCTAGATTACACTCTTATTAAGGTTTTGAAATAAAAACCTAGGGTGTTTAGGTTAAACCTTGTTCTTTGCACCTCATCATAGTCTACTTGTAAGCATATCATTTCATTTTACCTCTTTTACTTTCATTTCATATTTATCTCTTCATTTTTGGAGCAAACATGCAAGACTTGTGTTGTTTATACCATTTTTACATGATTTTAGAGTTATATATATATAAAGTCATCCTATAATTATTCCCTTGGTATATATTGGTCTTAATGATGTTTAGGAACCCATGACACCCTAAGAAGGTGTATGGTAGGATTAGAATAGCTTTGGAGTTGATTTGAAGGGATTGGAATAGGTTTAGTACGAGAAAAACTATTTTCGACAAGTATAAAAAGTGATCTGTTCTTATTTTGTTTTTCTGGAAAATCCGACAGTAGGCACGAATTTTTGGCCTTGATATTTAGAAAATATACTTTAAAACGAATCCGTGGCCGCTTGAACGGATAAAAACGGAGTTATAACGAAGAAGTTATGAATTTTTCAAGTTTGACGACGAAATATATATTTTTCAGAAAATTTCAGCATACTATTTTTACTTTATTCGAGTCAAAAACGAGCCTTAAGCTTTATAAATTATTTCGACTTATCAAAAATATATTAGTATACTTTGATACGAAGCTAAGGACGTATAATGCGAAGAAAACGGATTTGTAACGACTAAGATATACATACTTTCATAAACTTGCCGTAGAACTATTTTTAGAAAACTATATTATTTTTATGGAGATGTGTTACGGAACTAAATCACCATATTTAACCCCTATTATCTTTATGTTCGAGACCCTATGATCTAAAAACTCATGTACTAAAACTTCTAGATTTTGATACAAGCTTTTCAAAACCGTCGAAGTTCGCTTTCCTAACGCTCGACGCACACCATTTTACTTGACTAGTTTTTCAAAGCCATTTTAGTCAACTTTCATGGAATTTCCAACGACATTATTTTACTAACGAAAAGTTATAATTTCGAAATAAATCATTAAGAAACTATTGTAGGATGACATTTTGACGTAAATACTTGCAAAGTAATTTAAGAATGGTCAAGACGTCAAAAGAGTATTTTTTTGACGATAAATATTATTTTCAAAACTCACAAGTGGTATAAATAACATACGAAATGCATGCATAACATTACATCATAACTCATTACACATCATATCATTCATAATAGGTCATTTTCAAGATTCACGCTACATTTCGGTGTACTCACTTTTGTCATCGTAATCAATGCAGCAGGTGAGTTTTCATAGCCCCATTTTCGATTGTTTTTATACTACTTTTGGGGGAGATACATGCTCAAACTGTTTTCATTTACTTTCACAAGTACTTTAACTTTTATGGATTACCGTGAGTTCATAGCCCCACTTTTACTTTAACTGCTTTTACAAACTCTTTGGGGAGATACATGCTACATTTTTAATCTAACACAATGCTTTGAACTGTATAATATCCTAATGTTTTATTGTCACTAAGTATTTGCCATGTTCGAAGTCCCTACATCATGAACCATTAGTCACTTGCGAGTGAGCACGAATATTGTGAATAGGCCTATTGAATTAACACTCCGCCTTTTATTGACCCGCTAGGGAAATCGAAGACTATATTTGAACCAAGAAGGTAATTTGGCAAGTTACCTATGTAGGGCGCGATGAAACGATGATTTCCAATTTTTATTGGTGCGATGTTACGCTTTGGTGTCATGAACTTAGTGAAATAAATACGATTTTGTTTTCAACGATGAGTGTGAACCATTTAACTCACACTACGATTATTGTGTTCAAACGAATTAATTAAACCTATGGATTTCACTCAACCTTTGTGTTGACACTTTTAGCATGTTTTATCTCAGGTATCTAAGGCATTCACTTCATGGCATGCATGTGGACATATCATAGAGTCGCGGTGACGACGCGTCTCACATGGGCTTTATACACTTTAAAAACATCGTTTGACTTGTACTAAACTTACTTTCCGCACTTAGTAACTTTCATTTGGGACCTATACTTTGTAACTCTGATTATTTTATTAAATCAAACGATGTATTTTCCAAACGACACTTTAGGTCGTTCAATATAATTGTGATTGTGATGCTATGACAGTCAATCCCGTGAATTCCATTCCGCTGCAAAAGGTAATTTGGGTGTGCATTGGTATCGAGCTTCTGTTATAGAGAACTAGGTTGCATCATCAACCTTAGACTATAACTGCATCATCATTGCATCTCATCATTTCATCATAAGTGCATACTCATTGTACATGCGGGTTTATGACTTAATACCAAACATCATATGAGTCGATTAGTCCAAGCATTGCATAGTTACTCCTAAATTATACATAGCCTCATCACCTATGTCTAATTCAAAAGAATCATGCAATGGCGGAGTAGGCTTATATGTGTAAGAATTTATGACCGAAGCCAAATTTTCAAAAGACCCGTTACTCAAACCGATTTAGCCTAATCTCATGACAGCTCTTGTTTGATGAGTTGTGAGATTAAGTAAAAATCGGTTACCTAAGAAGTCTTTTGAGGGTTTTGCTCGAGAATGGAAAAGTTTGCCACATCAAACCTAAACCGGAGAGACCAACACCTACTCAATTCAGTGGATCTAATTCCTTTTTGATGGGCTTAATGACAACTCGTACTTTCAGGTCATTTCTCAAAACAATTCATGCTTCACTATTTCAACATTTATCGTAAACTAGGTTTACGTGTTCCAAATTCGCGTAACCTTAATGGTTTAGCGGCGAATTCATGATCATATCATCACGAACATTTCATATAGACTAAATTTTGTCTACATTTCATTAGCATCATTTTCATCATGATAGTTCATTCATGACTTTGCATTTCACATTAAACGCGTAAATTTTATATTAAATAAACGTTATCGCGTAAATTATTATTTTGAACATTTAATCCGATACTTCCAAAAATGATCCCGACATATTTTTATACTTACATTTAGTTTATAAAAACTATATTTTGAGTTTACCTAGTGCTTTAAATTTTTTTTAGTATATAAATAGTTAAATTTATATTATTACGACGTTTTTCTTAAAAACTGCACGATAATTATTATATCGCTCAAATTTTACAAGGAATGTATTTTTACAATTTTTATGATCTCATTATACTCTACTTTGATCTATTAAAAATTTCTTTTATCAAAAATTTACCTTAAATACACTAACATTTTATATACAAGTTATTATTACACAAACTTATTACTTACACAATTTTATTACACATTATAAAAGAAAAAAAAATATATATATTGTGAACACATTCCCCATATCCCAAAGGGGAGTTAGTCAAAATGGATAGTTTTTTTTATTACATATAAATATCCATACTCAATCTTACTCTTCATTCATTTCACTCTCAATAATACAAGTAGCCAAGATATTTTTCTTCTCTCTTGATTCTCCTTCTCAAAACCGGCCTAGCATAAAGATCAAGAAGAGATTCATAAGATTTTGCAAGCTCAAGTAATAACAATCTAGATTACACTCTTATTAAGGTTTTGAAATAAAAACCTAGGGTGTTTAGGTTAAACCTTTGTTCTTTGCACCTCATCATAGTCTACTTGTAAGCATATCATTTCATTTTACCTCTTTTACTTTCATTTCATATTTATCTCTTCATTTTTGGAGCAAACATGCAAGACTTGTGTTGTTTATACCATTTTTACATTGATTTTTAGAGTTATATATATATAAAGTCATCCTATAATTATTCCCTTGTTATATATTGGTCTTGATGATGTTTAGGAACCCATGACACCCTAAGAAGGTGTATGGTAGGATTAGAATAGCTTTGGAGTTGATTTGAAGGGATTGAAATAGGTTTAGTACGAGAAAAACTATTTTCGACAAGTATAAAAAGTGATCTGTTCTTATTTTGTTTTTCTGGAAAATCCGACAGTAGGCACGAATTTTTGGCCTTGATATTTAGAAAATATACTTTAAAACGAATCCGCGGGTCAGCTTGAACGGATAAAACGGAGTTATAAACAAGAAGTTATGAATTTTTCAAGTTTGACGCATTTAAATATATATTTTAAAATTTCAGCATACTATTTTTACTTTATTCGAGTCAAAAACGAGCCTTAAGCTTTATAAATTATTTCGACTTATCAAAAAATATATTAGTATACTTTGATACGAAGCTAAGGACGTATAATACGTAGAAAACGGATTTGTAACGACTAAGATATACATCGCTATAAACTTGCCGTAACTATTATTTTTAGAAAACTATATTATTTTTACGAGATAAGTGTTACGGTAACTAAAATCACCATATTTAACCCCTATTATCTTTATGTTCGAGACCTCTATGACTAAAACTCATGTACTAAAACTTCTAGATTTTGATACAAGCTTTTCAAAACCGCCGAAGTTCGCTTCTAACGCTCGATGCATAACCATTTTACTTAATTAGTTTTTCAAAGCCATTTTAGTCACTTTCATGGAATTTCCAACGACATTATTTTACGACGAAAAGTTATAATTTCGCAATAAATCATTAAGAAACTATTGTAGGATGACATTTTGACGTAAATACTTGTAAAGTAATTTAAGAATGGTCAAGACGTCAAAAGAGTATTTTTTTGACGATAAATATTATTTTCAAAACTCACAAGTGGTATAAATAACATACGAAATGCATGCATAACATTACATCATAACTCATTACACATCATATCATTCATAATAGGTCATTTTCAAGATTCACGCTACATTTCGGTGTACTCACTTTTGTCATCGTAATCATTGCAGCAGGTGAGTTTTCATAGCCCCATTTTCGATTGTTTTTATACTACTTTTGGGGGAGATACATGCTCAAACTGTTTTCATTTACTTTCACAAGTACTTTAACTTTTATGGATTACCGTGAGTTCATAGCCCCACTTTTACTCTTTTAACTGTTTTACAAACTCTTTGGGGAGATACATGCTACATTTTTAATCAACACAATGCTGAATCAGATGCTATATCCGAATGTTTTATCATTACTAAGTATTTGCCATGTTCAAGTCCCTACATCATGAACCATTAGTCACTTTAAGTAGTGAGCGAATATTGTGAATAGGCCTATTGAATTAACACCCGCCTTATTGACCCAGTTAGGGAAATCGAAAGACTATATTTGAACCAGTCAGGTAATTTGGCAAGTTACCTATTAGGGCGGCGATGAAACGATGATTACCAAATTTTATTGGTGCGATGTTACGCTTTGGTGTCATGAACTTAGTGAAATAAATACGATTTTGTTTTCAACGATGAGTGTGAACCATTTAACTCACACTACGCATATTGTGTTCAAACGAATTAATTAAACCTATGGATTTCACTCAACCTTGTGTGACACTTTTAGCATGTTTTATCTCAAGTATCTAAGGCATTCACTTCATGGCATGCATGTGGACATATCATAGAGTCGCTGTGACGACGCGTCTCACATGGGATTTATACACTTTAAAACATCGTTTGACTTGTACTAAACTTACTTTCCGCACATAGTAACTTTCATTTGGGACCTATACTTTGTAACTCGGATTATTTTATTAAATCAAACGATGTATTTTCCAAACGACACTTTAGGTCGCTCAATATAACGCGGATTGTGATGCTATGACAATCCCTCAGAATTCCATTCACAAGAAAGTGTAATTTGGGGTGTGACAGTTTTTAGTTGCTAGCTTATTTGATTGCTTATTCTTGGGCTTAAAGTAGTACCCCAAAAACTGTTGTTAGCACTTGAATCAAAAACAACCAAATCATAGCAATTTGCAATTCTGTGGTTGAAAGCAGTTGAGAATTGTTGCATTTGGTAACTTTTAGCATATTTTAGCTTGTGTATCAGTTTGGTACCTTTTGGTGTGCTTTTGGCTTATCCAAGTGCTTATTTTCAAGCACATTCCACATCAGTTTCAAATTCCTCCACATAAGCCCCTGTTTTTCCATTTTTCTTAGATTCCTTATAATATTTTAAGCTTTTCCTGAAATTTTCATATTTTTCCAAGTTGGTTTGCTATTTTTCTGCATTTAAATTGATTTTTAGGCCTTTTTAATTAGCATTTAATACAAAAAATTAAGAAAAGTTTCAAAAAAAAAATAATTTATCATTTTTCTTAAGTTAAGATAAATATAAAAAGCCAAAAAAGTAATTTTCTAGATTTTTCTTGGTTAAATTTGTATTTTTAAGTAATTTAATTAGTTTTTAATAGTTTAAAATTCCTAGAAAATCCAAAAATAATCAGAAAAATACAAAAATAGTTTTGAAAATTCTATTTTGTTATTTTAGATTTTCCTAAGTCATAATTTTATTTTTCTAGCTTTGTTTCATAATTTCTTGTATTTTAGGCTATTATTAAATAGTTAAAAGTAGTTTTAATTAATAATAATTAGATAAATAGTTATAAAATTAATTTTCTTTTTCTATAAATTTTCTTTTATCATTAGGTTTGTAAAAATGTCATTTTCATATTTTTAGGACTTTTATTTCTTAGATTTCACTTTTTATTTTGTACGTTTACGTAATTTTATTTAAACGTAAATTTTAAGTTTTAAACGTTCATCATTTTTAATATAGTGATAGCGTTTATTTAATTTTTTTTTTATCTTTTTAATCTCCTTTAATTTGCATTTAAGCCGTTGTAATTTATTGGCTTTTTCTGTAGTTATAATCTTATCGCATCCCTTTCGCTCAAATTTCTATCACTTTACGTTGATAATCCATTGCATAGCTCACGGGACATAACGACCGGAAACACTATACTCCCTGATCTTCATTGAGTATGCCTCGAGCCGCTTTAAAGTTTGTTACGGTCTCCGCCATTCACAAGTGGCGCATCAAGTATAAACTTACTTGGTTTTGCACGCATCATACGTAAAGATTAAGCGGTGTCAATTGTAATAAATGGAAAGTAATGTTTATCTAGAACTTTCTAAGTATAGTTTACTTAAGTACAAGGATAAGAATGTAAATCGATTGGGTTATCCTTGAGCCAAAAAGGATCCCTAGATTGGTATTAGAGGCCAGAGTCTTGAGAGTTAACAAGTAAGCATATTATTAAAGTTTTAGAGAAGTTCAATATTATTAGAGTTGTTTAAAGTATCTGCATAATAAGCAGAGTTAGAGTTATTAATAAAATAGTTCAGAGTTAAAGTTATTCTTCTTAGCTTTGTTAAGTGAATTCCACATACTTAATAGAGTTTGCTCAGTGGGCATGGTATTAATAACTTAGGATTTATCCAAGGTTGTTAAACCCTTAACAAGCTATTTAAGTTAGTTTTGGTAGAGTACATCGATCCAACAAGTGGTATCAGAGCTTGTGTGGAAACTCTGACTAAGAAGAAACCCCTAAAACCTACTACAACAAAACCTAAAGATGTCGACAAAGGCTGTGTTCCACCACCATCAATCACCTCACTCGAATTCCAATATCAAGAAGGGAGAATACGACCTATGGTGTAGAAGATGAGGGTTGGCAGTTACATTGCCATTACAGGACCATGCACTATGGAATGTAATTGTCAATGGTACTGAAGTTGTCAGAACCGTGGAGATTGATGGACGAACCTAAACCACCCAAACCAGTCTACCAGCAGCTACATAAGGAGTCAAGAGAAGGCTCTTAACATACTCTTATCGCTTACATGGACATCTACGAAGGTTTCATGATGCTAAAGATGCAAAGCAAGCAAACTCTGGGTGCTTCAAGACAAGATTGGAGGAATGAAGCTTCTAAAGAAGAGCACAGATAATCTATTGAAGCAAAAGTTTGAAACTTTCCTGTTGGTGAAAGAGAGAGTCTTGATGCATTTATGATAGATTCCAAAATCTCCTTAACATGTTGGAGTTATACAAGGCAAAAGTATCTGTTGAAGATGCCAATCGAAGTTCTAAGGAGTTTGCCATCACATGGATGTGATTGCTACTATGATCTGAGGACAACCTGGTTTGGATGTCATGGACTTTGATGATCTCTACAACCATCTAAAGGTGTATGAGCATGAGATGAATGGCCAAACAAGTTCAAAGTCTCACAGTATAGCCTTTTTATCATCTGAAAAAGAGGCAAGATTTCTACAAAAGTACTGCTTCTCTACTCAAAGTAATGTGACTCAAAGTATCTGTTTCCTATACGCCCCCACCTTTGCTCCAACTTGTCGTTTCCCACCAACAAAATACATGCACTCAATGATGAAGTTGTATGCTCTTTCTTTGCAAAACAAGCTTCTTACTGTCACTTATGAAGAAGATCTCTCATGATTGAAGAAGATGCTTTTAGAGAATGCTTTATCAGGTGGAGTAGTAGCTAGATCAATGCACGAAAGGATCAAGTAGTATATGAAGGAAGAAGAAAAAAGAGAAAACAGGAAAGAACATTGATTTCAAACCAAAACAGGGAATTACTTTTGACAAATCCAAAATTAAATGCTCAATTGTCAAAAGACGGACACTTTGCAAAGGGAGTGCGGTTGCAAGTATCAAGCAAAAGCTTTATGGATGAGAAACCAAAGCTGGAGCTCAAAGAAATTCCTATCACTGAAACAAAGCTTTGTTGCTCAAGAGAGTTTATCAGAGGTTGACTGGAGTGCAGAGTTTGATGATGAACCAGTAACCTTTTGTATGGTAGCAGTGGAAGAAGCAGTTGAAGATTCTGTGGAAGAATTGGATTGGAGCACAACCTTTGATGAGGAACCTGAACATGCTGCTTTGGAATTCATAGATGGACTAGGAAGCTTTGACTGGAGCATGGAGAGTGAAGATGATCCTGTTCTACTTGCAATGGTGGCTACTTCACCAAGTTCACCCCTATCTCTGAGGTATGCTCAAATTGTCATGATTTTTATCAAAAATTACTTGGTAGTTATGTAATTGAAAGAGATAATTGTGTAAGGGCTAGGTCTGAGGTAGCTGGTTATCAAATAACCTTAGAGTCATTGGAAGCCAAAATCTTAACACATGAAAATAATGAAATGGCTTGAATGAAAAGTATGAACAACAAGATTATCAGTTAAAACTAAGTGAATGGAAATTAAATTGTAAGATTGCTGAAATTGAGAAACTGACTAAGGAGAGAGATAATTTGTTAGCAAAGTTTGATGCTTGGAATGAATATGGTCTTTCTCATGTTACTTATGTTGAAAAACAGAGAAGAGCTTACATTAAAACAGGACTAGGATTTGGTATGGACTTTAGTAGCACAGATGAGAACTCACCTAGTAATCAGGATGACTGTGAATTTGAGGACATGACATCTAGTGATGATGAACTCATTAATTATGTAGATGAGGAATCATTAAGTCAATCACCTCCTGAGTTTAAGAAAGATAATGCTTACCATGCAGTCCCTCATCCCACTGGAAGTCATCAACCCCCTAGACCTGATATTTCTCGTTTTGGTGTAGACAGTTTAGAGTTTAGGAAAAAGCTCACTGGTCAATCTAGTTCTGAAACCCCAAAAGAAACAGCTGAAAAACCTAGGAGTAATAATGTTAAAAGTCAAGCAGTACCTTCTAATCAAAGTACTGCTAGACAATCAGCAGTACCTTTAGGAAAATCTTTTCAAAATACTGCTAAACCTTTTTGGGATAACTTTGGTCAAAACAGTTTTAATCATTCATCTAGAAGACAGAATAGTTTTGGTCATAGACATAGAAGAAGCCACTTTGAGAGTATGGGTCAAAAATTGTGCTTTGTGTGTTATAGTCCTACTCATTTAATCAAGGATTGTGAATTTCACTCAGAATACCTTAGAAAATTTCCAAAGAATAGGTCTGTCCACCAGAAACCTAGAGAGAGAAACAAAACCGAGCCTAGAATAATTCAAATAGGGTCAATCACGAAATTTCTCACTGACCATAGGTACCCTCACCAGAGAAGACCTTTTCTAAATCACCCTTCAATACTTTCACAAGCAAGACCTTCTCAAAGTACTCGCTCCATTAAAACAAGGTACTGCTAATACTTCTTGGCACAGGAACCCTAGGAGATCTCATTACTATCAACCTAGAAGGTATTGCAATTCACATAGGGTATCTAGATCACAAGAACCAAGTGTTAAAACGAATGGAAGTGGGTTAAGAGAGAAAGTACTCTTGAGGGACAAACAGTACTTTCAACAAAAAGTGAATCGATGTTTTGTGATACAAGAAAAGGAGAATGAACTTGCAAAAGAGAGCTTGTTGAAAATCCGAAAGTTTTGAAAATCCACATGCTAAAAATCAAAAGATAATTCTGGATCATGTTTTAAAAATAGTGGGAATTACATACTCAAAGAATTTGAGTTTGTAACTCCACAAGGGGAACACAAGTCATTAATGGCTTGGGTTCCTAAAAGAAACTAACTCTCTAAATCTTTGTGCAGGGCAACCCAGAAGAGGAGCTTAAAGATCATTTGATTGTAGATAGTGGTTGCTCTAGAAGTATGACAGGAGACAAGGAGATTCTGTCTGATTTTAGATTTATTAGTGGAGGAAGATTTGCATTTGGGAATGATCCCAATGGAGGAAGAATTACTGGAAAAGGAACCATAACAGCAGGGCATATAGATTTTGAGAATGTTAGATATGTGAAGGAGCTCAAGTTCAACTTATTCTCAGTCTCTCAAATCTGTGATAAAAAGCATCCTGTGTTATTCACTGACACATAATGTCTCATCTTGTCCCCTGAATTCAAGCCTGTTGATGATCACTTGGTAGTCCTTAGAGTACCAAGAACCAATGATGTGTACATTCTGGATATGAAAAGTCTTCACTCTTATGGTAAAGCCACATGTTTGGTGGCAAAAGCAACATCTGAAGAAGCACATCAGTGGCATAGAAGATTGGGCCATGTCAATTTCAAGAATATCAACAAACTGATCAAAGGAAATTTAGTTAGAGGTTTACCTTCAAAGACTTACAAGAATGATCACCCTGCTTGGCATGCAAGAAGGGTAAACAACACAAAGCTTCATGCAAGAAGCTTGAGGAGATGACTATTAGAGATCCTTTGAGTCTGTTACACATGGATTTGTTTGGACCTGTCTCTGTGGCAAGTTTAAACAAGAAAAAGTACTGCTTAGTCGTGATGATGATGAGATAAAGTAGAGCAGTTGGGTATTTTACTTGGGATTTAAAGATGATACTTTTGATGCTATTCAGACTTTCATAATAGCACTTGAAAACCAATTGAGACTCAAGGTTAGAGGTATTAGATGTGATAATGGGATTGAATTCAAGAACAAGCTTATGGATGAATTTTGTGCAAACAAAGGAATCAAGAGGGAGTTCAATATTGCAAGAACACCACAGCCAGTAATGGTGTTGCAGAGAGAAAGAATAGGACTTTGATTAAAGCAGCCAGAACAATGCTAGCAGATTCACAACTACCTATTCAATTCTGGGCTGAAGCTGTAAGTACTGCTTGCTATGTACTTAACAGAGTATCAGTTACTAAACCACTGATGAAGACACCTTATGAGTTGCTGATGGGCAACAAACCCAACATTCGATTTATGAAACCTTTTGGATGCCCTATAACTATTTTAAATACAATTGATAATCTGGGTAAGTTTGATGGAAAGTTAGAAGAAGGATATTTATTGGGTTATTGTACCAACAGTAAGGGCTTTAGAGTGTACAACAGAGTCACTAAGAAGGTTCAAGATTGTCTTCATGTTGAGTTTTTAGAAGATCAAGTAAATGAGAAGGGTAAAGGTCCTGATTGGATGTTTGATCTTGAAGTGTTAACTTCTTCTATGAACTATGTACCTGTTAGAGAAGAAAATCAACCTATGCACAATGGAGAAGATTTACAATATGTTGTTCATGGATTTCATATTAGAACTGATGCTGTTCCTAATGAAGAACCCAAATCTATGAATCCAAAGCAAAGTACTGATGAACCTAAATCCTCTCTATCTGCTGAGGATCAAGCTATTCAAGAGGAACTCAATAAGATGCTTTTTCAAGATGTACTAGCACATTCTTATAATGATGATCAAAGAAAAGCTTATGAAGAAGCAAAGAAAAAGAACAAGACTGCAGAGTTCACCTACAGTACTTTGGGTGACAGTACTTTCGATCAAAGTACTGCTGCACCTATTGACAATACCTTGGATGATTTGGATGATCCTACCATGCCTGGATTAGAAGATACTGATGATGAGTTTGAAGATGAAGGTATTTTCTCAGATCCAAATGAAGATGCTTATTACACAAACTTGGATGATGATTATGCAGTTCCACAGACTCCTACCTTTAAGGTTCATAAAGAACATCCTACTAGTCAAATCATTGGACCTTCTCCTCATGGAGTGCTTACAAGAAACAAAGCTAAGGGTTACTCTACACCTCACAATGCTTTACTTAGCTTTGTTTATAAACAAAACAGACTGAATCACAAGGATTATCAAACATGTCTGTTCACCTGCTTTATCTCTCAAGAAGAACCCAAGAACATAGCTCAGGAATTATATAAGGAGAGTTGGGTTGAAGCTATGCAGGAAGAACTTCTTCAATTTAAACTTCAAGAAGTTTGGGTACTATGTGATCTACCTGATGGTAAGAAGGTAATTGGTACAAGATGGGTGTTCAGAGTCAAGAGAGATGAAAGAGGAAATGTCATCAAGAACAAGGCAAGGTTAGTAGCTCAAGGCTACAAACAAGAAGAAGGAGTAGACTATGATGAAGTCTTTGCTCCAGTAGCCAGGATTGAAGCAATTTGAATTTTCCTTGCTTTTGCATCCTATATAGGCTTTCAGGTTTATCAAATGGAAGTCAAGAGTGCTTTTCTTTATGGCACTATTCAAGAGGAGGTCTATGTCAAACAGCCTCCTGGTTTTGAAGATCCTGCACATCCAAACAAAGTCTACAAGATGGTTAAGGCTCTTTATGGCCTTCATCAAGCTCCTAGAGCTTGGTATGAAAGGCTCTCTACTTTCTTATTGCAACATGGTTACAGAAGAGGAGCCATTGACAAGACTTTGTTTATCAATAGAGACAAGAAGGACATCATGTTAGTTCAAGTATATGTTGATGATATCATATTTGGAGCTACTAAACAGTCCATGGTTAAGGAGTTTGAGCAGCTGATGCAGAAAGAATTTCAAATGTGTTCAATGGGTGAGTTAACATTCTTTTTGGGACTTCAAGTTAAGCAGTCAAAGGAAGGAATTTTTATCAGTCAAGATAAGTATGTATCTGACATACTTAAGAAGTACAATTTTGATGCTATGAAGCCAGTTTCTACACCTATTAAATCTATCAACTCATTGGGCAAGGATGAAGATGGACAACCTGTTGAAGTCAAGTTGTACAGATCTATGATTGGATGTCTTATGTACCTCACTTCATCTAGGCCTGATATTATGTTTACTGTTTGTCTATGTGCAAGATATCAAGTCTCACCAAAAGTCACTCATATGAATGCAGTAAAACGGATTTTTTGTTATTTGAAACGACAACCTAAGTTGGGGTTGTGGTATCCCAAGGATTCACCTTTTCATTTGGAAGCTTTTTCAGATAGTGATTATCCAGGTGATAACTATGATAGAAGATCAACAACTGGAGGATGCCAATATCTTGGAAGAAGGTTGGTCTCATGGCAATGTAAGAAACAGACTATTGCAGCAACATCCTCAACTAAAGCAGAATATGTAGCTGCTGCAAGCTATTGTGGACAAGTTTTATGGATGCAGAATCAGCTCTTGGTTTATGGATTCAATTTCAAGAATACTCCTATCAATATTGATAATGAGAGTACCATCTGTATTGTGAAGAATCCAGTATATCACTCCAAGACCAAGCACATTCAAATTCGGCATCACTTTATCAGAGATTGTTATGAGCATAGGCTCATTAATGTGGTCAATGTTCACACGGATGATAATGTAGCTGATTTACTCACCAAAGGCTTTGATGTTTCAAGATTCAATCACTTGGTAGTGAGTGTTGGCATGATTAACTACTGAGCTACATTTAAGGGGAGGACTATTTTATGAAAATATAGTCCTATGCATTGTTTAAGGGGAGGATATTCAAGTATACTCATTGTGTAAGGAGGAATTTGGGAAAGTACTGTTGTTGAAAGTACTGCTTTGGAAAGTACTACACACGTGGAAAGTACTGTTTGTCTTATTAAAGTACTGTTCCAATGGTAATATTGAGGGGTAATTACTACTAACGGTAACTTTGTTATTATGGGCTGTGATTTTTTAAAATCCCACCTATAAATAACTACTCTCCAAATTTCCCTCTCATATTGATACTTTAGAATCTTTTCCATATTTCTCTCACTTTCATCTATAATATTCGTCATATCTCTTACTGTGTTCACATAATCATCAATGGCGAATCGTAATCCAGTTTCCAAACACAACATGGTGGCAAATTTAGAAAAGACTGATGCTAATGTGGTTTTTCATGATATTATCAATTTTCTTACTGGGTCGCCGATTAGTTATGCGCTTTTAGTGGAACTGGATATCATTGAGCTCTGGATTCAACAATTTCGGGCAACTGCTAGGGTTAATATGAAGATTGATGACTCATATATTCAAGCTAAAGTTGCTGGGAAAACTGTGAAGATTTCAGAAGCGTGTATTCGTGCAGATCTATTGTTTAATGATGAAGACGGGGCTGTTCGTTTTGATAAGCAACTAATTTGGGATACATTCAGAGATATTGGGTATGAAGGGTCATTAACTGAACAGACATTCAAGAAACCCTTATTCTGTCCACATTGGAAGTTTTTAGTTCATGTGTTGCTTCATTGCATAAGTGCTAAAAGTACCTCATGCGAGCAGTTTGGTTCTAACATAGCATCTGCTATAGTTGGATTAGCTACAAATCGTGTTTTCAATTTTTCAAGGCTAATTCTTGATGGAATGCTCTCACATATCTCCCATGGAACAAGATGGTTAATGTATCCACGGTTTATTCAAGTTTTATTATTACCTGTTGTGGTACAACAAGCAAAGATTTTTACTTTTATGGAGAGGAAAAGTGATCTTTTCACTGGGAGGCACACTCCATTAACTGCTTCTATGATGGAGGTTGTTCAGGCTATTCGAGATGAAGCTACAGAGGATGATGACCGAGAAGGTACTGCTTCTACACAGGGTACTGCTTCTCAAAGTGCTGCATCTCAAGGTACTGCATCACACACTACTGCTTCCCAAAGTACTGAAGTTCAAGAAGAAGTTGCAGTTACACCTCCACCATCTCCACAAGTTTATGTCCATGATTCTCAATCAGAAGAACACTCACCATCAAGAGGAGATGAAGAAGCTGTGGCACCTGAGGATACAACTCTTAACAATTATGCTTTATCAAGGGAACTGACCAGATTGAAGAAATCTTTTGAAGAAGGCTGACAGATTAAGTTGAAGCTAAGTTTAGAAGACTCAAGAAATTTGTCTGGCCCTTGGTTCAACATCATAGATTATGGGTCAAATCTCAACGCAAGCAAGGAAGGCCAGTAAGGAAATTTCAGAAGCCAACCAAAGGTACAAAGGTTCCAAAGCAATCTTCATTCAAATTGGGGAGGAATTTGGAAGAAAAGAATTTGGAAGAAGATGCTGAAGAAAAGAATAATGAACCTCAAAGTACTGAAGCAGAGTTAAATGTTCAAAGTACTGAAGCTGAAGATCAACCTCAAGGTACTGGAGAGCAAGTTAATATTGAAAGTACTGAGGAAGAAAGACCTAAGGTTCAAGGTATTGATGATCAAGGTACTGGAGATCAAAGTACTGCTTTTCAAGGAACCTACAAGCAAGGATTAATTTCTCCAAGGTTTTTAGATTTTGAAGAAGAAGCTGGTCCTTCAACAGTCATACCAGAAAAGGAAGCTGATACACCCAAACCTATTCACACTACAAGTGATGTTGAAACTGTTGAAAAAATATTGCATGATTTGTCAAAGCCAAGGGGTGTTAGCATTCCAGGAGTTCAAGAAGAACAACCAAGAGTTTCTCAACCTGCTATTGATCCAAAAGATAAAGGAAAAGGAATTCTGGTAGAAACTAAGAAGAAAAAGAAGCTGACTTTCGCTGATATTAGAGCAATTGAAGTTGCTAAGAATGAGGAAGCAGCTAAAAAGGTACAAGCTGAACTAAATGCTGAAGTTAATGCTGAAGTTTTTAATGAAGAGGCTATGAATGAAGAAGCAGCTAGGAAATTACATGAAAAATTGAATGTAGTTGCTGTCATTTGTCGGCGAACCATTAGAGTCACCTATTCCTGTTTCTTATCTACCAAGAAGACCAAATCTTGCTAAAGAAAGGAATGCAATGATGGCTTATTTGAAAAGTCGAGGATACACTGGATTGAACAAGTTGAATTATGTTAATATGAAAGAACTTTATGAAGCTGTTACAGAAGCTTATAAGAAGAGTGTTGAGAATATCAAGGATTATAAAGATGATGCTGCTTGGACAGAAGAAGATAGAAAAAGAAGTTTAAAAAGAAAAAGAAAAACTGAAGTTGAAGACACACAGTCATCAAAGAAAGTTGAGTTAAGATCTGATACTAATGATGAACTAAAGAATTACTTAAGAATAGTAGATTTTGAGTATTCTAAAGATGATGTGTCGATATGAAGATGAAAAAGTCTCCAATAGTTGCTTTTGAAGTTGTAGAGCCAGAAGATGGAAGTTATCTGATGTTTCATTGAGAAGATGAAAGCTTCAGAGTGTTCAACGTGTTATGGGATCTATTGCAGATCATAGATAGAGTGGATTTATTTCATCTATTTCATTTGGTGCGAGATTATTTTGAACATAATCCATCAGAAGGAGTTGGTTTAGTCTTGCTTGGAGATCTTACAACTATTTGGGAAATCAAGAACAAAGCAATGCTTGATTGGAAGAACCAAGAAGCTTAGGTGATTGTTGGAGATTCTTTGAAGAATCGAGTACATGTTCTAGGCTAGAAGATGGGAGAATGATTCACATGTTAGCAGACAAAGATATCCACTTAAAGGCAGATCTTATGAGAAGAATGCTAGAGCATGGAATGGAAGTTGAAGAAGATAATGAAATTGCTCTAATGGTCATCAAATTGTTTATCAGATGGACTACTATTGCTGATGATGATGCATAACTGGTTTGAATTTTAATTGAATAAATTCTTTTTGAAATATCAGTACTTTATTCAAAGTACTGCTGATCAAACAGTACTTTCATCAAAGTACTGCTTGCATCTTTAAACCAGTTAAATGATTTTTGAAAGAAACCTTTTTGTTAAGTGACAACTATTTTGAAACAAAGGTCGAATGAAATAAATGGTTTTTGAGATGGTAACATCAATAGGTTATCAATCCACCATGGTTACAAAAGGATTGGCTAATCCATGAGCAAACGGCTCGGTAAAGATAACTCAAACCGTTTTAGTTGACAACTTACTAATAAGTTGTATGGTAATCAACTCACCATATCAGTTAATGTGAAGAGTTGACTAGCCCACAAGAAAATGGCTTGTGGTAAAGGCGTGGAAAACCATTATCCGGTAATTAGTTCACCATAGATGAAAGAACTAACTAGTCCGAAGGGTACGCTTTTGTAAAGACAAAACAAATCTGTTGATAGCTGATGATTTGCTAAAATCATATGGTTATCAATGTACCATGGTCTTACACACCAAAACATTTGGCTACTCCAGAGTTAATGGCTTTGGTAAAGAGATCAAAATCCATTAAATTTTCAATGATTCACCTTTCGGAGTTTACACATCCGAAGTGATAAGAATATACTGCAACTTAAACTGAATTGATGTACAAACTATCATGTGTTGCTGAAAAGATGGAGTTTGCTGATTGTTGCTGAAAAGAATTACACAGATAAAGACTACTTTGATGATGATATAAGCACAGAATCTAGAAAGATAAAATTTGAAGAAAAAGACACAATTCCTCTTTGAAGACAAAGATGTTAAAGATGAATATACAAAAGGAACTTGAAGTCAAGCAAGTAGAATTCAAGTTAGGGGAGGACTGTTGGGATACAGAAAGACAAAGTACTGAACATTGACAAAGTACTGCAGAAAGACAAAGTACTGTGAAGGTCAAAGTACTGATAAATGAAAGTCAAAGTACTGCTTATTCATCAAAGTACTGTAAAGCTTAAAGTCGGTTGTAATTGTAATAAATGGAAAGTAATGTTTATCTAGAACTTTCAAAGTATAGTTTACTTGTCGTACAAGAATAAGAATTGTAAATCGATTAGGGTTTTCCTTGAGCCTATAAAAGGATCCCTAGATTGGTATTAGAGGTACGAGTCTTAGAGTTAACAAGTACGCATATTATTAGAGTTTTAGAGAAGTTCGATATTATTAGGGTTGTTTAAAGTATCTGCATAATAAGCAGAGTTAGAGTTATTAATAAAATCGTTCAGAGTTAAAGTTATTCTTCTTAGCTTTGTTAAGTAAATTCCGCATACAAAATAGAGTTTGCTCAGTGTTTCATTGTTAATAACTTAGGATTTATCCGAGGTTGTTAAACCCTTAACAAGCTATTTAAGTTAGTTTGGTTAGAGTACATCGATCCAACAAAAATGACGTTGAAAGAAGTATATTTTGATTAAAATAGATTATCATAAAAGTTGGACAAAAATACGATGTTGAATTGATAAGGAAAAATTGGACGAAATAAATTTATAAATGTAGTAGATGTATTTTGGTTCATAACAATATGTATATCTATATATATGTATATAGGTTTTTAGCGGGGGTTTTCGTAAAAGAATATATATCGCGTTTTATAAAAGAGTATAATTATCTTGAAAAATAATGACACTTATTGAAAATATATCTATCATTGGTATAAAAATATATTCATAACTGATTCACAAAAGAAAACATGTCGAGTTTTGTTAGGAATTAGAAATTCCTGGTATTAAAGAGTCGGTCACCTCAAGTATATGTAATCGTTAGAAAGCTCGTAGTCGTAGTTATTTTAAGTTAAGTAGTATTTAGTTTAGTAACACCGTGGAGGACGGACGGGTCTTTACCCACTGTATGCCTGATCCACAGCCCGTTGTGTGGCGTTTTATTGTAAGACTATAAATACTCTCTACCCTCCAAGGTAGAGAGTTGGAGCTCATAATAAGATTTTTTCTTTCTCTCACTAAAGTTCCCAAACCTCTAACTTTCTCTCTCTAAACATCATTTTATACGCCACCTTGTGTTCATGGTTTGATGTGTATGTGAAATCCAATATCTTACAATTGGAATCAAGAGCTATGGTTTGATCATCTCTTACATATCTTTGGATTTCTAGTGATTTTTAGGTGGTTTTAGAGTTTGAAAAAGTTTAGTGGTTTTTGCATGATTTGGATCATCCTTTGTGTTAAAGTTTGAATTTTGGGTGTACTTTTGTGCTTAGAATCATTGTATGTGCTTGGGTTTGGATTTGGTAAGCTTGAATCACTGTGGTTGGACGTGTTTTGAATTAAAAAGTGTGTTTTGTTAAGTTCTTCTTGCTAGCGACTTGGTTCTCATTGTGATATTCATCATAGCGACTTGCTTCATAAAATTTTGTAGCGACTTGGAGTGTTATTTGGTAGCGATTTGGTCCTAGCGACTTGTCTATTGAGACAAGCCGACAAATAGTACAAGTTAGTGGATTCTCCACTAGCTAGCGACTTAGTGAGGTTAGTGACTTGCTTCAGAGAAAGTGTTAGCGAAGTTGCAGTGCAAATTGTTAGCGATTTAGTATTCTTAGCGACTTGTACTTAGCGACTTGGACCTTAGCGAGTTGCTCTTTAGCGACTTGACAAATGCGACTGTAGCGACTTGGTGCATAGCGATTTGGTGATTTAGCGAGTTGCTACTTAGCGACTTGGTACTTAGCGACTTGGTTCAAGGGGTTTAGCGACTTGGTTGATTTTTACGTAGAAGAGGTTTGACCAAAGTTGACTTTTTACGTCAAAACTTAAAACGGCCACAACTTTTGATCCGTAACTCCGTTTTCAGCGAAATACCTGTCAAAACGATCGGAACATGCTGAATATTATGAGGTTTCACCACAAAGTCGTGAAACGAATTTTTCGAGCCCCAAATCCCCTCCGAAAGGAAGTTAATGAGGTTTTAAGTTTTTAGACCTAAAAATTCTTAGTAAAAACGAGCATCAACTAATCCAAATCTCAACCAATTAACATTTCAGCTTTTCCTACGAACAATCTAAAGTCCTATGTCACATTGTGTCGATCATCTCATTCATTGTATCGGTTTGGTCTTGATCCATCAGTCATCTTAACACATCATGTCTTACTCTACTGACAACCAGTGATCTCGAAGTGCTTAAATTGTATGATTCTGTGGATAATAATGATAATGGATGCTACACTGAACGATTAAAGATGTTTGAATTAAACAATGAGGATGTGAGATCTTCATGTTCTGAGTACAATGAGAATGCCACGCAAATGGAATGCAGCATTGAGCCATATCAGCTACTTCATCTGCACCTCATTCAACTGTTATCCATAGCTGGGGATCGAACATGTAGTGCTCTTTTCCGCCAGGACTTACCTACATTGACAAGAATCTTGCTGTTGAACTTAGAACATTTAAAGCTGCAACTTTCCAATGAAGAGGTTCAAGAGGATGGTTCCAGTGCAGCTCTTCAAGTAATCTACAAACAATTTCAGCCATTCATCAGTGGGAATATTCAGAGATTACGATCAACACTTGACTAGAATTTCCTTCAAAAACATCTGGAATGGAAATTCAGGCATTCATTGAGACATTTATCCAACTCATGGATAATGTGAAAAAGTACATTGAAGAATCTGCACAAAGGAATGAAGACGTGAATGAGTGTCAGGTGCAGTTGAAAGATTGTTGTGATAAGTTGGGTAATGTATCTGTTGAAGAATCGGGTGTTGCTGAATGCAGAATTTCAGTGGCAAAAAAAATGATGAGTCGGATAATGCAAAAATGGAATCTTCGTGCTCAAATTCACAAGAGAGAGAGGTGCACCTGACACAACCTATGCAAGTTAATGCAAAGGAACGCTCCATGGAAGCTTCGGATGTACCCAAGATAGAGATGCACCCGTCACAGCTTGTGCATGTCAATGCTGAGGTAAGTTGCATGGATGTTTCTGCTGTACCTAGTTGTGCATCTTCTACTCAAAATGATGATTATGAACTGCATGAATACGCTGCATTTGTGCCTGATGATTCCCTTACCTTTGAGCTTAACATATATAAGGATCAAGTTGCTATTTATGAACAGCGTGCTAAGTTTGAGTTGACCACCCGTGAGCGGGAAATGGATGTCCAAATACGTACAATCATTAGACAAAGTAATTTTAGAGAAGAAGTATTAAAACAAGAGTTAAACTCCTTACAAGAAAAGCTTTCTAAAACTGCTAATAAAAAACACGAACTTCAAGAAAATGTTAAAATGCTTAAGCAAGAATTCAAGGCTAAGGAATCAAAACTTTTGAATGATTTTTGCAATCTAAAAACTTTGAAAAACAAGCTTGAAAATAAGTTGTACGTACAAGGGAATACCATTCAGACTGCTCACATGATCACTAAGCATAGAGTCTTAAGCGATAAGCATAGCATTCCCCTTGTTGAGGAACCAAATCCAGAGGTAATTAAAAAGGCTAGAAATGCTCATAAGGTGCTTTATGATGGTAATGAAATCCTTAAGCCTAGGCAGAAACCTAGTTGCGCTGAGTGCACTGAGGAAGATAAGAAATCTGATGAAGTCACTAGGGAGAAAATGAATAAGAAGTTAGAAGATCCTGAGTGTAAAAAGAATAACATAACGATCAAACCCCATAATTACACTAAAGAAAATTGGATCTCCTTGAACAAGTTTAAGCCTCAGACTCTATTAACCCCTGAACAAGTATTATGGAAAAAGGATATGGAAATGCAAAAAGCTAAAAATCTTGTTGAAAAGAATCCCCCTTGTAGGAAACTGCCTAAAGCAACTGTATATCCTCCTAATACACCAATGCACTTAGTTCCTAGATCTATTGCCACTAAAAGCAAGACCTTAATCAGTCAATATGTTATCTTTCAACTATTTGTTGATTTTGAGAAAACTTGTAAGAAAAGGATCACACCCACTGGTATAACTGAAGGGAAAGGGGTTTTGAGCAAACTAAAGAATGCTATTTAACTGAGGTCATGCCTTTCTTTAAACAACTAAAAGATCAATTTGAGAGTCTTAAAAAGGAACGTGATTCGATATTAAAGAAATGTAAAAGGAATTTGATGCAATGATAGTTGAGGTTAGTGACTATGAGAGAGAATTAAAATATAGTGAGATTGAGAGGAAGAACTTGCATACATTGAATGAGAATCTTATTTCTGAATGTATTGCTCAAGATGTGCTTTTCACTGCTACAAATTGTTCCATTAATGCTTCTCAATTTCATGAATTATCTGTTGCTCTGAAAGTCTCCCATGATCGTGTCATTGAGCTTGAAACAACAAATTCAAAATTGCATGAAAAAATAGAACAGGATGATCATGATAACTTGGTCAAACATTATTCTAAATTAGAAGTTGAACATCTTGCTTTGCAATTAAAACATCAACATCTCAAAGAAAATGTTAAAACCTCAAATATCAAGACATCCTCTGATGCTCCTGAGTTTGATGCAGTTTTTGAAATTAGCAAACGTGATGAACAAATTTGAGCTCATTATAACACGTTCAAAAGATTGAAAGCCCAAATTTCACAACTGAAAGGTGAAAAGAAGGATGTGACTGGATCCCATATGCCTCCACCTTTAGATTCTCAGAATTTCCAACTTCAAAACATAATTGATAACTTGCAAAAGGAAAATGATTGTTTTAAAGCTGAAATTTCAAAGGTTAATGATCAAAACAAAGAGTTATGTGATTCATTTAAAGTTAATCATGATAAACAAATTGAAAATATAACTTCTTTACTTAACGATATTGAGAATCTGAAGCGTGTGGTGAAAGGAAAGCTGCCAATCCCCAATTGCAAATACTGTTCCTAAGGTTTGCTTGTGATAAATATGCTATCGATATGTTATATATCCCCCATTAAGAATAATGAACTTGCATATAAAGCATATATCTCATACCTTAAGGAAAGTTTGAAGGGTCTCCGTGAGATTGTTGAAGATGAAAGATTAGAAAAACCTTTTGATAGTACTATAGCCTATGCCTGCATGGATGCCAAACGATCTCAGGAACTCTTAGAGTATGTAATTGTCACAAGTCCAAATCTAGCAATGGCGAGATAGAATAGTGTTGCCTTGTTCTATGCCTAAAGCCAAGCATGTGACCCTTGATATGCCTTGTTCCATGTCTAAATTCAAGCAAGCAACCTGTGATGTGCCTCCTAGAATTTCAGCTCCCAGCACTTCTAGACCAGGAATGCAGAAAGTAGTGAAGCCATGTAATGTTCCCATCGTTACTTCTACAGATGTTAAGATTGACACTAAAGTTTGCGGGTCAAAACCTAGAAGCAATGCAAAGAAGGATAGGATTACGCAAACTAAAAGTGATCATGATAAGGAAGTGAAAGAACACCATAGGGACAAGAAGTTTGATTTGAACAAAAAGAATCGTTTTAGTTCTAGTATTAGCTCTAAACTTACTAAAATTAATTCGAGGCCTTATGTTGTCTGCAAAACATGTAAAAAATGTTTAATTTCTGGTAATCATGATAAATGTGATGTGTTATTTCTGAGGTCTAAGATTCATAACCCGTTAAGAAGCTTGGAGAGCGAAATAGATTAAGCAATCCTGGAAACCTACAGGGAATGTGTTTACAAATGTAGGATTTCAGTGGAAGCCAACAGGTCGAATATTAACGCATGGCAAACCTTACCCCTTAGCTAGATCCATTATGCCTAGAATAGTGCTGTAAGGTTTGGAAGCCAAATGGTAGAATAATCCCATTAAGCACAAAATGTCATTTGACTAAGTCTGATGCTTTTACTAGTTCAGCTCCTAGGGATAATGCCATTGCATCTAGGGTTTCTGCTGATTCAAAGATTGCTTGTGCTAACCAAAAGGAATCCATCAGCACATGGGGATCCAATGTTTCCAATTCTCTTCTCGTCTGTTGTCCAAAGCAGGTCGTACAAATCGTCCCTTGATATTTGGATTCGGGCGGCTCTAAACATATGACTGGGCTCTAAACAATGACGTCTGTTCACTTCAGTTCAGGCCTCGTACTTCATCATTATGGTGTCTGCAGATAACACTTCAGGCCCCATTCTTCAAAGAAAAGAAAAGTGTACGCTCTTCTGTGCGCTTTATCTTCAGCTAAAGAGAAATTCTCTCATGAATGGCCATTCTCATCTACATTCTTCATCAACAAGCTTCATGTTTTTCCACGCTCATTCTGTCATCAAGTGGATCTACATTCATTTGTGTATACTCTTATTAACTTGTTAAATCAAAAATGGCAACTTCGGATGCAATTTTTGAGGGGGAGAAGAGTGAATATACTACATGATGATGGATGTTTGAATAATGGTTATACGACTTAATTTTTGATGATGATGAGTGTATATTCTTTTTGATGAAGAGTGAATATACTAAGGATAACTGGGATTCATTGTTTTGATTTTTGATGACTCTCCTTCAACGCCTAATGCTTCACTTACTAAGGATAATTGGGAATCAATGTTTGGAATTCATTGTTTTTCAAAGATATGTTTGATGAGTACTTTCAACCTCCGACGAATGTTGATCATCCAGCTTCTGAAGCTCATGTATACCTTTAGGAAGAATGCGTTAATGTCGAGAAATCATTTGTTCCAGTTCATTCAGTGGATCGACGTACATCCGGCTGTACGTTATTCACGTGTTGGGCATTTGACTCAAGCGATTACTGAGTTAATCAATTATCACTTATTTGAGATTGAAGTTAAAATTACAAAGGCGTGTTCATATTTTATAACGTGCTCGGGTCTAAGAATTTTAAGTTGAAGAATGGTTTATCTAGTTACCAAATTGTCGGGAGGATGATTGAAAATCCGCATTAACGATCACTTTAAGGAGTTACGTAGTTTTACTCAGGACACACGAAAAGACGTTGTGGATAATCGCAAGAGGTGTTATTGTCTCATACTTTGTTGAGTATGAGTACTTAGAGATTTGCTTGAAGCATAAATTCTCGACCTTGTTCTTCAACATTAGTGCATGCTTAAGATGCAAATGCAGGGAATTCTTCTTCAGTTTCAAGTTTTGTATATCAGGTTTTCTTCATCAGTGGTCACTTCAAATTATCTACATATGGGTAGATAAAGATAGTCTGAGAGAGTTTCTATCGCAGTGGTCCTATGGCTCCTGGACAATCCAGTTCAGGACCCGCACTTCAAAACTGTCCCATTGGTTCATCCCTTGTACCAAACTCTTCTCAAGCAACTCCATATGTACCTCCATCTGAAGATGATTTAAAGAAATTGTTTGATCCCATGTTTGATGAGCATTATGAGCCAAGTTCTAATGAATTGTCGATTCCTACATCAGAGGCTGCTCATATCCCTGTGAATGAAGTCAATCCTTCAGTCTCAATATCATTAAGTCAAGAAGCGCCTGCTGCCGACCACTCAGTCTCATCAATAAATCATCAATCTTCGATTGTACATCATGGAACTGTGTCTGGCATCAATGATGAAGTTAATCCTTTTGCTACTCCTGAAGATGCTCCATTTGAAAACATATTTGCTCCTGAATCTTCATCAGAACCATCTTCTTTAGGAGACATCGACTCTGCTACTTCAGTCCCTCAACAACTACCACATGAACACCTCAGAAAATGGACTCACAATCATCCATTAGACAACATCATTGGAAATCCCTCTTGTCTAGTTTCCACACGGAAATAACTTGCAACCGATGCCTTATGGTGCTTCTTCAACTCCGTACTATCTAAGATCGAACCAAAAGATGTTAAAACCGCCATGAATGAAGATAGCTGGTTCAATGCCATGCAAGAAGAAATTCATGATTTTGATCGACTTGATGTATGGGAGTTAGTACCTGCTCAGATTGTGCTATGATTATTGCTCTAAAATGGATCTTCAAAGTGAAACTCGATGAGCATGGTGATGTGTTGAAGAACAAGGCTCGATTAGTTGCTAAAGGATACCGTCAAGAGGAGGGTATAGACTTTGAAGAATCTTTTGCTCTTGTTGCTCGAATCGAGGCAATCAGAATCTTTTGGCTAATGCTGCAAGTAAGAACATGGTAGTCTATCAGATGGATGTGAAGACGGCATTTCTGAACGGAGATCTTAAAGAAGTCGTCTATGTCAGCAAACCTGAAGGCTTTGTAAATCCAGAGCACCCTACCCACGTTTATCGTTTGAAGAAGGCTCTTTACGGTTTAAAGCAAGCTCCAAGGGCATGGTATGATACGCTATCAAAGTTTCTTCTATCTACCGGATTCAACAAAGGAGTAGTTGATCCAACATTGTTCACCAGGAAGTCAGGCAAACATTTTATTCATGTTCAAATTTATGTTGATGATATCATTTTTGCCTCGACTGACCCCCAAGGAATGTGATCGTTTTTCTAATGAGTTCAAAATTTCAAATGTCAATGATGGGACAAATGTCATTTTCTTGGGATTACAAATTTCACAAAGTCCGGGAGGCATCTTCATAAATCAATCTAAATATGCAAATGAGATTTTAAAGAAATTTGGATTTGATTCAAGTGACCACGTTGACACTCCCATGATTGAGCGAACTAAACTAGATGAGGACCACTAGGGATCATGGAGACCAAACGAAATATCGTAGTATGATTGGATCCCTGATGTACCTCACAGCTAGTAGACCAAACATGTTGTTCACTGTTTGCATGTGTGCTAGATACCAGGCTAAGCCTACTAAAAAGCACCTTGAAGCGGTTAAACGGGTCTTCGGTATCTCCAAGGAACCATCAATATGGGACTTTGGTACCCGAAGGACACCGGTATGTCACTAACGGCCTATGCAGATGCAGATCATGCAGTGTGTCAAGATACTCGTCGAAGTACGTCTGGAGGTGCTCAGTTTTTGGGTGATAAGCTTGTGAGCTGGTCTTCAAAGTAGCAAATGAGTACTTCTATTTCCTCTACAGAGGCTGAATACATAGCCATGTCATCTTGTTGTGGTCAAATCCTATGGATGAGATCCCAATTATCTGACTATGGCTTTGTATTCAACAAAATCCCTTTGTACTGTGATAATAAAAGTGCTATTGCTCTTTCATGCAATAACGTTCAACACTCAAGAGCTAACGCATATGACATTGACATCATTTCATCAGGGAACAAGTGGAAAAAGGTGTGGTGGAACTCTATTTTGTGAGGGCTGAATATCAGTTAGCAGACATCTTCACCAAAGCTCTTCCAAGATAACGTTTTGAGTTTATTCTTCCACGTCTTGGCTTGAAAAGCCTTCAACCAGAAACACTCAAACGTCTTCAGGAGGAAGACGAGGAGTAAATGTCTATCTTCATCTATCTCTTGTAAATATTTATTCGAAAAAAACAAAAATACAAAAATTATAAAACTCTCAAAAATCAAATAGAAAATTATAAAACTTTCAAAATCCATAAAAATCTGAAAAATTCAAAAATTCTTCAAAAAATATTGTCAATTTGTCATGTTTTTCTCGGTTCGATAATATCTACGGTCTTTGTGATGTCATTCAAAGAATGACACGGGACTTTAGATGTTGTTCGAATTCTTAAAAAAAATAAAAAAAAAATTGGGAGAAAGAGAAAAAAAAAATAAAAAAAATGGTTTATTGTCATTTCAGGCAATAACCCGGTTTTAAAAGAAAGAACAGAGCCATGCTTTATCATGTTTTCAAAATTCCATGCTCTGATTCTATAAACTTTTATCTGCTGAAAACTAACTGTTTTGAAAAATAACTCGGACTCTATTTTTGATAATCATCTGGACTTATTTGTCAAAATATCTATCTCTCAATCAACAACCTATGTCATTGATTGAGGGGGAGAATGATTTCAATTAAATTAAAAAGTTATTTGTCACTCAATTGTTTTCAAAAGATATTCATGCATGTTTAATCAATGGAGTTTAAAGTCTTAATATCCGATTCTTGTCAGCTAAAACGTTTTTCATAATCAATTCACAATTCTCCTTAAAAAGCTTTCAAAATCAATTTAAATCTACAGAGATCACAAATCTCAAATGATTTGATAATTGTGATTTGGAGAGAATTTGTGATTTAAATTGAATTTAAACTGATAATTCGGTAAATGGTTTTATAAGGATGTACAAGCTCTCCTTCCCACCTGTGACAAACATTTCAAATTTTCCATGCACATGTTGAGGGGGAGCATCTATCTTAAACCACAAAGATCCGAAACGTGATCAATTTATATCAATGTGCATGTTCCCTCTAGTATGTGCAAAATTATTTTTCAAATCTCGAGGCACATATTAAGGGGGGGGCAATCTTATGAAAACCTTATCCTTCCCCAAAATGCTTTATCTACTTGATGTGATTTGGGAAGTGATGTTGATATCTTTTAGAAAATGGTAATCAAAGAAATTAATTCTGTCTCTTGCCTCCGTGTGCAAAACGATTTCAATCACTTGATGCACATGTTGAGGGGGAGCTCTTGTTCTAAAAATATCAAAAAAAACAATTCAGGTACAAAATACTTTGATAATATATCACAAGTATCTGGATTGATTTTCAAATGGTTTTTCAATTGGTTCCAATGGCAGATGAACAATACCATATAGACCGACCAACTTTACTTTATGTATGGTGATATAAGGATGATAAGGTTAGGTTTTGTTCCCATGATCCGCCAGAACCGGAGGATCTACCCAGGGACTATCCACTAGTTAGTGTAGAGTTCTTAGGTATGATGATAAAAGGAGAAAAATGAGATATGGGAAGAGTGCGGACTAAGACTGAGCTAGTACTGGAACAAACCCAACAAGGTTCTTGCTGTGAAGTCTCGGTAAGCACTGAAGGGGTTGAAGAATGAAAAAGAATTGAATGAGAAAAGGGTGAAAACAGATAGCCCTCCATATATTCAACCTTAGGGCAGAAACCGGGTTCAATTCATATGCTACTGATGGTAACATCGGTATTGAAGACAAGATGTCATGGACCCAGTGACGCACTGCACTTCAACTTTCCAAACCACTCAAGTTCCTCTTAAAAGGACTTGTTTCATTCTCACGGGGAACCGACATTATCTATCGACTTTCTCTTAGAGATTGTTGATATTGAAGAAGGAGACCCTCTCCCTAGTCTCCGATATAGGATCCAAATACGCACAAAATTGAGTCTAGAGCCACGAGATCATGAATAAATCTCAATAGGACACTTTCAATGAAGACTCTCTGTTTCACACAATGTGGAAAGAGAGATTATATCTTGAGTCCTACGCATTATCCTTGTGATATTGCCAGAACATCTGAGTGATGTGTAAACATATTCACAATGAAGATGGAAAGCCTTCTGGAGCCAACATCAAACAAGCTCCTGGTAGGTGGCATGTGAGATCTATTATATAATGGGGCGATTCAATCTCTTGAATCTATCCTGGTTCAGGTTATGGATTGACGGATACCTTTGAAAAACCGGTCGTCATGCTTAAAAACTCTTTTCTTTAGCACTTCGACCGTGTACGAATCTTTCAAATCAAAAGGTGTTTTATGATTGATAATTGATTTTCATTAAAACCTTCGCTGTATTGCAAAAACAATTTCTATTGAGCAATACACGATTGTTTTTCAAATCTCTTTTCATCAATCAGTGAATCTCTATTCGCTGGTTCACTCACTCTGTGTTGTCTTCTTTGAGACGCTCCGGTTTGAGAAGCTGCGAAAACCTGTCAAGGAAATTCTTCGGAATTTTACCTGATCACAGGCAGTACTTGTACTGATCAACGGGGAACCATGGGCCGTGTACCTCAATTCAACGAAAGTGATCAAAGACACTCTCGTGTACTTTATTGCTAACTGTTGTATGCAGGTACACCCGACGTTTGCAGCGGATCAGAATGAAGCGGTCAATCCATAGCCGCATGCTCACTCTATACATTCAACCCTAAAGAAATCATGATTAGTGCATCAATGAATCAACTAAAGCTTCCGCTACTCTGATGAGAAGATTTCATGATCCAGAATGTGAGCATGTCGGTCCGAAATTCACAACATCACAAAATTCCAACACCACAATGGATGTCTCAGAGATTTTTGATAGCTGATGATCTCAAAAGCTGGTTCAAATTTATTATCACGTGGATCAGTAAAAGACCTCCTCTTGGATTAACCAAACATGCTATGAGAAGAGTCTATGACTACGAGCTTCGGAGCAAAGTACTACATCAAGGATGCAAGAACATGTTTTAATGTAATATCTGTTTGTATTCAATGTAATTGTAGTATATGTTTGAGGTGATCTCCCTTAGGGGGAGATTTTTAGGAATTAGAAATTCCAGGTATTAAAGAGTCGGTCACCTCAAGTATATGTAATCGTTAGAAAGCTCGTAGTCGTAGTTATTTTAAGTTAAGTAGTATTTAGTTTAGTAACACCGTGGAGGGCGGGTCTTTACCCACTGTATGCCTGATCCACAGCCCATTGTGTGGCATTTTATTGTAAGACTATAAATACTCTCTACCCTCCAAGGTAGAGAGTTGGAGCTCATAATAATATTTTTTCTTTCTCTCACTAAAGTTCCCAAACCTCTAACTTTCTCTCTCTAAACATCATTTTATACACCACCTTGTGTTAATGGTTTGATGTGTATGTGAAATCCAATATCTTACAAGTTTCATATAATAATTCGAGTAGTAGTTATTTTTAAACATTTATATGTCATCGGTTTTCATAAAGTGTGTATATATATAAGTGTATATCTATTTTATCCGAAGTGACTAATTTTCAAAAGCTTATATGAAATTCTATCAAGTTCAATATATATGTTTACAAATTTGTATTTTGAATAGTCTATAAATGTAAAGCTTTCTAATCAAGTTGTGAGTAGTAAAAGTAAACTCGTTTTAATTAATACTTTTCAACACATTGCTTATGTTTAATTGTTCCATGTCTCATATTACAATTAATGTTAATGATGAAGGTCGCGTTGCGAACGGGAGAATTCGAGTGTAAATTGCATGACGAGACGAGATGGAAACAAGTCGAATGAGACGGATCAGGGTCGAGGGAGAAACTCGAGACCTCACGAACTTTAATGCCCCGGGAGGTCTGTTAAGACCAAATGGACCCTTAGAGAATTGGGCTTCGGCCAAGACTTAGCCACTCATAACTAGTTTTTGATAAGATCGTTTATAAGCTTAGCTCGGGATCAATAACAAAGACTAATAACATGCACAGCGAAATAAACTAATCAATTCTTTGTTATTGAACAAGGTTTTCATCATTAAATCTAACTAACACTAACTAACCTTAAACTTTTATAGGAACACGTCTAGATAACTAAACTACTAACTAAACTAATAACCTAGGCGTTTACAAAACTATACGCCTAGGACACACACACCCCTTTAAGTTGACCACATCTTGGAAGACATGTATGTAAAACCTACACCTATGTCCTCTTTATATACTAGAGGATTAGGGTTTACAAAATACTACAAAGGACTAATAAATAATACTTCTTTTGCAAGCAAGTCCTTCCATCTTTTTGTAGGTTTCCTTGTTGTCATATTAAGTCCCTCTTGTTTCATTCTTTTTGTCTTATCAACTTAAACGTATAATTCCCAACAATCTTCCCTAGTTGATAATGACAAAACCATTCTTGAACGAACTTCCCTAGACGCAGTAGAGAAATTGAGATCAGGGATCTCACCATGAATGAAACAAGTATGTCTTCCTTTGTCTTCCCTTAATCCATGCCATGCCACTCAAACATCTCTTCCCCTTTTGTTATTATCCAAATAGGGAACGTATGCAAATAATGATCTTGACCACAGGAACCATATCATACTTCCAATCTAAGCCGTCCAGTGTTTCAAATTGGCCTCCATGAAGAACACCAAAATGCTTACGTAAAATGAATCTAAAACAGTAGAGAAAACTCCAACAGCTAGCAGTAGTAATAATGATAACAGAGTAAAAATCAAAAACTTCCCCTTGAGTGGTGCATGAACATCAAATGATTCTTCAAATCTGTAAGCTCCATGTAATGATTACTAATGAAGAAAACTAAGTATAACTAATTTGATGCGGAAGTAGAACATCCCAAACTCGCGTCTTATGTCTTGTACTAACCACTTGACTATGAATTCATATCTGATTATATATGAGTAGACCTCGATCTCTTGATAAAATCCTCATCTTCAATGAGACACTGAGCACAACAACGTAACTCCTTTAAGTAATAGCAAACCCTACTTGCTAGATTTACCAAGTCTTAGCCACAACATAAACTTACGAACAAGTTACCTCGTGCTAAAAGGTATAATAAAACACGCATCCAAGTAATTCCACTTCATCATCAAATAAGTGATAATCAATCCTCTTCGTAACCAATAAATCCAATAAACCAAATATGAGCTAATTAAAACCTTTTAAGAACAAAGTCCAAAATCCTTGTGTGTGAAACAATATCATGTGTGTGTCGCTAAAAATCCATAACAATCGTCATGCTTGACTTCCCCTTAAATCGAAAACAAGCATATTAGAAACACTTTTTATGTCACTAATCTGTCGCTAATATGTCACTATGTTGCATTCTCCTTCCTCCCAAATCTGTTAGTGACGCTTTTTATGTGACTAAACTGTTGCTAAACTGTCGCAAAACTATCTGAATGTTGAATCAGTACTAAGTAACCAAGTAGCAGTACTTTCGTCCAAGCAGTACTTTCATCCAAGAGCAGTACTTTCGTCCAAGAGCACTTTCAAATCGTCATAGCAGTACTTTAAGAATAAGCAGTACTTTGAAGCATAAGCAGTACTTTGAAAATCTAACTCCCATGCGTGTGTCTTCAAATAAACTCATAAAAACCACTTATCTCAAATTGACCAATAAGCTTCCAACTCAATGTTCGCTCCATTCATGAAATTAGTTGCCCATATATATTGATAATCCAATAACAGCCTTGACAATCACGTGAGCAGCTTCCATTACACCTCACATGTCACATGAGCATATTTCAATATATAATCTTGACAATTAATACTTGTAACAGCAGCTCATGCAATCACAAACCTCCTATGGTAGCATGAATATTAAGTGTAGGGGCAATACAAAAATAAGGACGACAGTACTAAGTTTCTGTCATGGAGCAGTACAAGGTTCCAAACGCAGCAGTACAAACACAAACTTCCAACAGTACCATGTATTCACATGAGTAGTACAAACTTGTTGTAGACCAGTAACATCAGTAACATCATCACGTTTGTTTGAGAATGAAACCCTTGATCAACAGTAGCAGCAACAAATCTCACGAATAAGTAACAATAGCTTTAACAAACCAAAGTATTCAAGAAACCCGAAAGTTGATCACATAGAAAACCCTAACAGTAAACCGATTATAACACCTCCAAAGCTGCTTTCATCCATGAATAATACGCACCAAACAACATATAAACATCTTCCATAAATATTAGAATAAGTAAAACAAATTCAAGAAGTTTAATATGCATGAAAACCTGAAAAATCGTTTTTGAAAACCTCTGCCAGCAGCCAACTTCGAAAGCTTATAACTTTCAATTCAGAGCTTCGATCGACGATCCCTCCAGCGAAAAGTTCGATTGTCATATAGAAAACGTGCACCTAAAATTTCGTCCCGATCCAACGGTTAACGAAAACGTTATCGCTGTTTGAAAACAGTGCTGTAATAACCTTACGGAAATTTTCTGAATTCGAATTTTTCTTCCTTCTTCTTCGACAAACCTTGTAGATCCCTATATGAAGAGCTCCCCGCTCTGATACGAATTGATAATATCGTTTATAAGCTTAACTAGGGATCAATAACAAAGACTAATAACATGCACAACGGAATAAACTAATCAATTCTTTGTTATTGAACAAGGTTTTCATCATTAAATCTAACTAACACTAACTAACCTTAGACGTTTATAGGAACACGTCTAGATAACTAAACTACTAACTAAACTAATAACCTAGGCGTTTACAAATCTATACGCCTAGGACACACACACCCCTTTAAGTTGACTACATCTTGGAAGACATGTATATAAAACCTACACCTATGTCCTCTTTATATACTAGAGGATTAGGGTTTACAAAATACTACAAAGGACTAATAAATAAAACTTCTTTTGCAAGCAAGTCCTTCCATCTTTTTGTAGGTTTCCTTCTTTTCATATTAAGTCCCTCTTGTTTCATTCTTTTTGTCTTATCAACTCAAACGAATAATTCCCAACAGTTTTGATCCCAACCCATTTGTTTGATCCAAAACACTTTTTAAGCCTTACCCGATAACACATTAGCCCATGAAGTCCAAACCCAATCTAAAATGATTTGTTTTAATCTCTAAAGAAACTGTAATATGGTTATGCACGCATTCGACATCAACTGAGTAACGAAAGCCAAACACACCCATATGTATAATCTGATCTGTTAGGACCAAAAAAAACATAAGATTTATGTGGTTTTGGGAGGTCTAGGTTGATGGAAGAAGATGAAGATCTTCATCCTTTTTAGTGAGAGAAACTAGAGAGAGGGAGGAGAAAACAAAGACTTTTATTAAGAAAACATACACTACACCTTTAGCCTAATGCTTCCCCTCACCCCTCATGCGGAGTCATGAGGGGTATTTATAAACTCAACAAACCAATACTTTGCCACTTAAACGATACTAGTCCTATGGGCAAGTATACTAAGCATCTAGTCCATTTACGTAGGTGACTTTTTCTTTATAAAAAAGCGAGGCTAACAATCTCCCTCCAAGATATCGTCACACGTGAATGGTTACAATGAGACCTATAAATACAAAATAAAGTAAATTACAATAGTAATGAACAATGTTGACTTTGTTGAAGCGCAGAGTCTTTGTAGTCTAGATATTGAGGCAAAATTGAAGTTCTCCCTTCTGACGATCTCGGCATTTGATCTTTGGCGCTGAAGGCACAAATCCTTGTAGCTCTGAACTTCAACTGTAACGGTCTAGTTAGGTTATTACTCCCTCCTAACTAGTGAGCCTTTTTTCTTTCTTTTGCTCCCTCATGAATCGACAACACTCTTCCAACACGCAGCGGAGAAAGTAGACTCTTGATTCTGGCACAATGGTTGTCGTTCTGGGAACATCATAAAAACATAACTCACTTAGTATTGCATCCAAGTTGGTAAAAAGCCCCGATGTACACACACACACTACTTCTCCTTCTTCGGTCTTAAGCACAAATCCCTTCGTAATCCGATCACGGAAGATGAAATAGAAACTTCTCCCTCCTGATGGTTGCGAGCTATCGGAATCATCATAATGTTGCGTACATTCCGTATTACCTTTTTCTTGATGCAATATTAAAGCCTTAGCTTGTGCACAATTCCGTGAGAATATGTCGCAAAAATACTCTCAATACGTCTCTCAAACCAACCTTAAAACGAACCTCCTTTGAATTCACCGGCTAATAGTAATGACCACATATGGAGAAAACCCGATACGACCAACTTGAAAAGGAAGCAAACATCCCAACTTTGTGACTTACTGCTTGTTCTAAATTCTTGATCAATCCACAACTGCGTGTGACACTGAGTACTAACTTCCTCAAAGTGATAGTTATACACTGTGAGCACTACAACGTAACTCCTTACATCAGTTATAACCAGATTATCAATTCAAAATCACTTAAAGTGACAGTAATACCCCAACAAGTTATCTTGAGACATGCAACCAACCAACCAATGTCTCAAAGATAAGAAGTTCACCCGTGAAATGTCACATCAATTTCGCATCAATAATACCGTACAAAAACCCCGTAGTCATTTTTTCAGATCTTCGTTCCAGCCGTGAATTATGTATCCTCCCGTGAGATTTTACCATACCAAAAATACCGCTCAATTATCCAATCTTAAACAATTGTATCCAAAATTTTGTAACACAAAAATTAGGATAACAAAAGTTTTACAAACATTTTAACATTATGCAAAGTGACCAACTATGCCAATTTCATCTTTGCCCGGTACACTTTTGGCGATTCAGTCCATGCGTTTTATGTGTTAAGAGATATCAGCCCAAACACACGGATTAAACTCAAAGCCCAATATCATGAAGGCCCGGTTCTATCACAAGTTAACTACCCGGTCCAGTCCAACCACCCAAAATAAACCCGATCCAATCCAGAAGAACTTACTAACCGGATATAAAACTAACATTACTCACTTCAACCCTAAACCTAAAACATACACTTAAAATATCCGCCTCTTTCATATCTTAATCACTCCCAAAGTAGATTTGGGAAGAGAAAAAAAATGTTCAAAACATCAATCATCTCAATCAGAAACGCATCTCAGCTCAAAATATCATCATCTCACACAACTCATATGAATTGAATCATTATCAATTCATTCTCAACCGCACCTATACTTTGATATTTCCATTATAGTTCGAATCAAGATCGTGTTAAGGCTACAAGATCCTGATAGGGTCTCGGGTAAGGTTAATAGATTGAGTTTTTCTTTTGATGTCTTGAACGAAACAAGAAAGAAACTAACAATCTTGTTAAGTTTCATCTTGTATGGTTCGAAAATGAATCAATTTAAAGTTTCTAAAGGTCAATGATGATATGATTCAATTGAAACAATCTTAAAGATTGCAAAAAAATTGAGTCCGAATCTGAGATAAGTTGTAATAGAGTACACGATTGTTGTTTGAATGTTGGGTTTGATGTGAGGGTCATTGGTGAGTCTAGGTATAGGATGTTGGGTTTGAAATGGGATACGTGGACTGATGATGTTCAACTGAAACAGAGGTCGTTTAGTATTTTGATAAATGGTATTGGTTGTGGTCAAGGTTTTAGTTTATGCGTAACCTGTTTCTTTTTCCTTATGCGTAAGCATAATAGTCTTATGCGTAAAGACTTGGCCAACCCATCTTATGCGTAAAAACAGACTGCTTATGCGTAAACATGGCTAGGTTACGCGTAAGCATATGCTTATGCGTAAAAACCTTACGCGTAAAAATTCGTACGCATAACTTCACAGTCTTGGTTTAAAATTGCATTTTGCGGTCTGATGCACTTAACGTCCTAGAGGCCGATGCGTGATGCGTGATGCGAATGCGAGCGCAATTTAGACACGATGCGTTTAGTATTGAAAAAATTAAAAAAATTATCTATCATATTTTCACCAAGTACCAAGTAAATGCAATAAACTTATAAATAAATAACCAACATATTTAAATTAAGCCAATAATCCATTTAATAAACCACCTAGCCATAATTATGTGACTCGTGGTTCTGAAATTATGACATAGACTCATTGTTATGAAATGCGTTTATGTAATGATGTTAGATTCCATTTTACAAATGTACAATTATAAATGACACGATGTTAAAATTTATTAAAGTATACTTATGAGTTACAAGTTCTATCAATAACAAAGAATCAGAAATTTAGTCAAAGTTGAAAAAATTTATGAGTTCTAGCGTTGAATTAAATAAATTAACTCACTTTGTACCTAATGATATAACATATGTGATTATTGTAATCAAAGAAGAACATATGAGTTTAAAACTTGAATCACACAACAGGAGGAATAAAACTATTCGATTATGCATTAAAGTAAAGAATTTACTCACTTTGTAGAATTAGTCGCACCACTAGGAGCTTGAATGAAATAAAAATGGGGTAATTTGGTTGAAGGGCAAGAACTAAGGTCCTCATTAAAATATTTGGCTTTCTAACAAATGGTTTTATTTTTACAAATTATCTCAAATTCCAAATTGAGCTAATTGCGACTATTGCTAGCATTAAACAAATGCAATAAATTGTGGTCAATTGCTAGCGCAATCTGGGATAGCCTAGCATTATGTGCCACGATGCGAAATTTAAAATGCAATGCAATGATGCATGCAATTTTTGCTATGATGCGCGCATTTTTAAACCAAATTCACAGTTATGCGTAATATTTCTGTAGATGCTCCTTATGCGTAGAAAGAGAGGGTTTTGACCATTTGACTTTTTTCCGGCGAGTTTTTCCGACCAAATATTCCGACCAGCTTCAAATTTACCCAGAAAAATGACATAAGAATACTTCTTGAAGTTCAGTTTGACCAAGAACATACCATTTGACCACATGATATTTCACAGTATTGGTGACAAAAAAATCATAAAAACTGATAATAGATATTGTTCAAAAGCAGATATCTTGACATGATAGCACAAGAATTTTTTGACCAAGGATACACAAAAAATATGTTAAAGACTGTTTACCCATACAATAGACGGAAAAAAATTTTCCAACCCCCAAAAAGTACAAAAAACAGCCTAAAACAAATAACAAAACCAGATAAATCATCAAAGCATAACCATGGCTCTATACCACTTGTTAGGACCAAAAAAAACATAAGATTTATGTGGTTTTGGGAGGTCTAGGTTGATGGAAGAAGATGAAGATCTTCATCCTTTTTAGTGAGAGAAACTAGAGAGAGGGAGGAGAAAACAAAGACTTTTATTAAGAAAACACACACTACACCTTTAGCCTAATACTTCACCTCACCCCTCATTGAGAGTCATGAGGGGTAGTTATAGGCTCAACAAACCAATACTTTTCCACTTAAACGATACTAGTCCCTATGGGCAAAGTATACTACGCATCTAGTCTAATTCACGTAGGTGACTTTATCTTTATAAAAAAGCGAGGCTAACATGATCCATGTGACACAAAATAACAATAAGCAAAAATATCCAACTCAAACTGTGACTAACCCAAATATGAGAAGATGGAAGATCCGACTCGAACGCTATACGGGTTTTAACCTTGTCTCAAAGTATACATGAACCTATGTAGCTTTGTCTGTTGTGGTGCCACCCAACAGTGGGTTTGACCTAAGGAAATTCCTGGAATATGAACTCACACGACACACCACTAATCTCAAACTATACTTGACCTATACGGGTCCGCGTCTTGACCCGAAAGAAAATAGTTCACGCAAAATGTCAAAAATCGATTAAGCACTTAAAAAAAAAAGAAATTTCCTGCTTGTGATTATTTATTTGCCACTTATTAACAACAACAACAAAGATTATAGTTTCACATCCAAATTTTATTATTATGAGATTGGCTTCAAGATTAAAATGAATAAATAAAGTTGACAAATTTCCTTACAAGATTGATGATGGTGTCGAATGAAGAAGAAAGCCTTATCACGAACATAATCAAATCCGAACACTCTTGGACCAAGAATCGTTTATAATGAACAATTTACACCCAATACCAGTTTGATTACAACTCATCTTAACCAAAATCAAAATAATTTAGAAAATCCCTATCTTTGAAAACCCTAATTTCGAGTGATTATGTGTGAGATGTGAAAAACCTGTGAAAAACTCATGGCTTTAAATAGAAGAACAAATAGGATGACTGACCACTCCTTTCTTGATCTCGAGTTGGATGAAATCCACCCTTAGCTTCCGTCGCTTTCATCCTCCATCTTTATCACGAGCCCGTGACTTCACATAGGGAGACTAGAGGTTGAGTTGAAAGGGAGGTGTCATGATGGAGGTGGGAAGGCTGATAATGACAACTCCTTGGTTGACTTTGAAAGTATAAAGGAGAAGTTCTTTTGGTTTTTTGTTTTTGGGGAGGAACGAAAGAAAAAGGGAGAGGGGAAAGGTAGGATGGGCGGCTGATGTGCGCAGAAAGGCACGTTCGGGGTGAGAAAACCTCCTTTTCTACGAGCAAGTTTTTCAACCTCCTAGGCAGTGAACCTAATCGTTGTAGTGTAGTATGGGGTAAGCCTCGGGGATTGATATCATTCTCTAGGGGAATAGGAATGCTAGTAAGAAATATATGACGAGAAGGTGGGGTTTAGGATTTTTTTTTTTTTTTTTAATCTTTGGATGGTTTTTTAGAAAGCTTAGGTAAAATCTCGGGGCAATTGGCTGGGGGTGGTACTTCTACCGATTACTCTACTTCTACTAATTATCTAAAATCTACTTACTACGGATAGCTATGTTTAATTGTGGTATGCTCGTATGATGATTAAAGATGTGTTCACTTAGATACTATTACTCCCTAGTTATCTTTTATTGGTTGGTTGAGTTGTCACGTCCTTTATCTTAACGAGGTATATCCTAAAAGGAGTTTAGGGTGCGTATTCCCTAGGTTATGAGGTTATCTCTTGTATATGATTCACAGAATCGGACAAGCCTAAAACTATTTCATCCATGCACCATATCATCATTAAGCATACTCAGCATTAACACAAAGATAGCCTAGATGCACTTCTAAGCCAATTTCAATTAAGACAAGAAACAACCTAACAACAATCACTAACTAGGTTTCATAGATCTAAGAAAACACACAAGTAATTTAGCTAGACATGATAGACAAGCAAGCATACACACAATCAATCGAACATGGGGTACACATAATGATAAATTGGATTAACAAACTTATCTTGATGTGTAATAGGGTATGGGACCCTAGAATACTGTCCAAGTCAGACTACAACTGGGTTAGGGTTTGCTCTCCAAAATTCTACCTCTTAAAATACAGAAAAATCGAATTCTATATATAGATTTACAATCGCGACGGCGTCACCTTTTGCATGCGACGCCGTCAGGTCGCCGTCATTAGGGTTTCGTTTGTTCTAAGTCATCGATGGGACGGCGTCACTTTAGAGTTGTGACGCCGTCAGTATTTAGTTGAGACATCGTCTTGGTTCTAGATCTGGGCCGTCCGGAGTGAAAACTGTGAGTGATGCCCTTCATATTTAAAGCGTGACGCCGTCAGGCTTTACAACAGAATTTCATTGAGCCGTGGCCGTGCATGTTTTGATCAAGTCTTCATAGAGGGACGGCTAGCGCCTTTGGATGGGATGCCGTCAGGTTCTTCGTCAGTCTTGAGTGGCTTCGATCTAGACTTTGCCCTTTTCTTCATGTTTTTAGCTCCTTTTCGTCCAAATGTGCTTCATTCCAGCATTTTGCTTCCAAAAGACCTAAAAAGTAAAAAAGGAAGAAATTAAGCAGTAACGGATATAAAATATGTCGAAATAGGGCTTAAATGACCCCCTAAAAGCGTACATTTTAAATCCTTATCAAATATTGTTTGGTTCAGCAAATACCCAAACCCCTTAAGTCAAGGATTTGAATAGAAAATACCCTAAGTGTTTAGACCGTTTAACACTAACAGGTCACTGAGTGAATAGTCTCTCAATGAGCCATCTTCAGGATACTCAGTAAGAGGCGAAGAAAAAGTCTCTCCACTCAGTAAGGCGGATCTTAAGGGGTGAAGACTGAGTCAAGAAGAAGATGGTAGATTCAGTGAGTTATGACAATAACTCACTGAATCCCTTAGCTCCTCACCAACTACTTACACTGAAGACAAACGGAAGTAGAAGACTAAAGGAAATGAAGACTGCAGAATGAGCGGGACAAGGCAGGATAAGTTTGAATCAGATAAGATGAAGTCCTTATCAACCAAAGTCAACTTTCCCTGAATGACAAACTATCAGGCTCAGTGTCATCACTGACTTATGGAAAGCAGCCTTGTCTTTTACTTAATATAGTCTTTGTAAACAGAGACAAAATACTTCAGTATTTTGTCTCGTTAAATGTCGGTTGTCACTTAGGATAAAGTTAATAATACCATACTTGTATAAATAGCATCAGGAGATGGAGTGAAAGATTTAAGCTGATGCTTGTAACACAACCACACAAATGATAGATGCTTTCAATCACAAAATCAACTTCGTCCACTAAGATAGCTCAAGGGTTCCATAGTAGTTATGCTCGGACTTAGCTGAGCTTCGTAAGGAGTACCAACCCTTTGTCATTTCAATCCCAAGTACTATTCCGCAAGTACTTGGGTAACGTATTCTTTTTTATTGATTTCTAATAAAGAATATTATGTTGAAAATTTATCAGTGTATTTTTACTTACATTGTATTTTAGTCATTGATTCACTATAGTCGTTTTTAATTCTTCCAGCGTTTTATACAATAGTGAATAGGGAACAAGTGGATCAGAGAAGGGATTATAAAAACTTTTCAAGATAATAAGGCTGAAATTGATGTACCACACTAGTCGACAAAAAAGGGTGGAGCTTATGAAGATGTTGCCCCAGACTTGAAGTTGGTAAATTTAACAAATGAAAAAAGCGTATGCTTTGCTATTTGATTGGGATGGAACCTTATTATATCAAGTATATAAATGAAGGTCCATTTATCCCAAAGACTACTGAAGGTTTGCCTAAACCTGAAGCTCAGTGGACTCAGGATGAGAGGAGAGTGGTCAACCAGGACCAAAGACTCAAAAGTATCATCATATAATGTCTACCTGATGATATTATGGAGTCAATTATAAGCTGTAGTACAGCCAAACAAACCTGGGATGACCTATGTTAGAATCGATGCTCTAGGTTGTTTAGACCTTATCTAGGATTATCAATAAACACAAATAACAATGAACAATAATATGTATGCATAGCGGAATAATCAAACTATCATTGTTATTATTAAGGTTTCTTAGTCATCATCATGTGTCTAACAAAACACAGAAAAGCCCAATCCTAGGACGATCAACTCTAAGACGGTTACAATCTACAGGGGATCAATGATCCTTGAGGCTAAACACTATAAGTCGACTTTATCAAAACTCTAGGCATCCCACGCCTAGGAATTTCCCCACACACACCACTTTGGTGTTTAATTCTTGACACACATAAAAACCTAATCCCTAATAATCTTAGATAATAGAGATACTAGGGTTACAAAGATACTAAGGGACTAGATAATAAATACTTCTTTGACAAGTAGGTCCCTTGTCTCTTTGTCTTCAAACAGTCCTTAATCTTTCATGTATTTTGTCTTATCAACTTTAAATATAGTACCCAACAATCTTCCCCTAGTTGATAATGACAAAACCAAAAAGCACGCGAATAAATATGTCAGGAAAGGATAAACAAACTCCCCTTAAAACAGGCAATATCACCAAGATCTTCAGTTGCAAATCTTCTATGTAATGCCTTCTTCCCTTTTTTGTCATAATACATAGGAGCGCTAAGTAAAACAACTTTGATTAACCACCACAAACCAAATCATCGACAATCCATCCTTCTAATACCTCAAGATACCCGCCATGAAGATCACCAAAAAGCTTGCTAAAAATGAAATTAAGGAAAAAGAAATCTGAACCAGGAGTATAAATACCAACAAGTAGTAGTAAAAATCTTCCCCTCAAATGATGCATGTAGATGGTAAACATTTAAAATAAGCTTCCCCTGAAACCCATATGTTAAACATCTTCTTGATTCTTCAAATCTGTAAGCTCCTTGTAATGATCACTTGTGGAAAAAAAACCAAATATAACAAACTTGTTGAAAAAGTAAAATAACCCAAATGTATGTCTTATGTCTTGTACAAACCACATGACTCCGAACGTATACCCATGTATAGGGAGACCGTAATCCCTTGACAATAATCACTGAGCACATTAACGTAACTCCTTCAAGTGTTTTGTCAATTCTTTGTCACAATAAGAATGCACAAAAATAAGACACGCATCTAAAAATCCACTTCACTTCATAGTAAGTGATAAATAACCTCCTTCGTAATCAATTCTTCAATAAAATCCAAAACCGAGCTTTTTAAATCTTTTAAGAACAAATTCCAAACTCCTTATGTGTGTGAACCAATCTCTCTGTGTGTGTATCATTCTCGCTTCCCGTCAATTCCAAAATAGTAATAATCTTCCCAAGTTGCCATCTTTAACCAAAAATCATGTGTACAATCCACCAGTAGGTCATATAAAATAATGTAATTCAAAACAATATATCACAGAACAATGATTCAATTAAAGTTAGCATGCACCTTTGACCAATGGGCAACATCCATGCAATTCAGATAACAGCAGACCCACGTTAATATCAAAAAAAAAACTTCTAGCTAGTAGCAGCAGATCATACATGAGTGGTAGTAGACTAGCATCAAACAACCATGATGCTTGGAAACAAA
>OU343219.1:56951860-57033504 GCA_910596185.1 Chrysanthemum makinoi | reverse complement strand
GGATGTATTACACGAACTATACTCATTGAAGCCCTACTGTGTTCATTGATGTATTAAACATACAAACAGATGTCCAAGTAGTTTTACCAAACATACAATTGATGCTCTATTATGTCTAAGGATGCACTAAATTAGTATTATCCCGGATAACGTTGCCTGTTTAAATTCCACAATTTAGTTCAGTAATCAAACTAGTTCATACTTTCACAAATTCTAGTTTCTAGTTCTGATTAAGTGATGTATAAACATAATCGGGCTAAACGGATGCAATTAAAGTGGTACTTGAGAACCCCGTATTCTATTATAAGTCAAATGGTACTAAACATTACAAATGAACATAAGTATTTGCAAAACATCCATGTGAACCATATTATAAAAAAAGCTTACGGCTCTTCCTTTTACTAAATATTTCCCTAATTTTTTGATATTAAAAAAATAGTTTCCAAGCACAAAATGATATCGTAAAATTGATAATTGATAAGAGTACCCATGATAAACTTCAACTCAAATAGTTCAACTCTTTTTCATTAGATGGCTTAATTCAACAATTGAAACCTTTATGTGCCACCAAAATATGTATACATTCTTTTTGCTTATATGTAATCCGATTAAAAAAGAGTTAAAAATGGACAAAGAGGAATCTTTATTTATTTTGCTTTTAAAACCTTTAATACCATTTAGTTACATTTCATCTTTTAGTTTCTTTTTATACTTCGGACGATCTGATTATAGTTAGGATGGCCTTGATGTAAAAACTATATTGAATAGTTTCAGCTGACCTCGTTATACATTGACCGCCTTTTCACTCAAACACATATCATAAAGCTTAAGTGTCTACAAATTACAAGAAAAGGTTTTGTTTTACACTATTCTACTTTCATGGCCACTTATCCAAGAATATGTGTTACTATCAAATATTCCAAGAGACTAACTTCAAATCACCACCAAACAAAACTAAGTCGGAGGTCAAAAAAGATATTGGGGTAGGAGTATAGTTACCTCCAAATAAAAAAGTCTACAAATTTCTACGTTGCCTTTCTCAAGCAGATTTGCTAACACTTCCGCATAACATATCCATACCAATGTCCTCAGCTTCCCATGATTATCCGGATCTAGATATGATAACGCTTCCCCTGATAATGTGACCTACAATGTGTGAACAATGGCGAAACACTATATTCTGATGACCACATAATTCTATCTCATCTTTGAATCTAGAAACGAATGCAGGCCCACAAACGCCACATCTTTTCATTCCTCATACCATGAGCACATACAAAAATATGTATGATCCTTTCGGTTCGGACTTCTGTGTAGTCATTCACCATCTTTACTCAACTTTCCATAAACTTGTCAACATCAAAATGTGTCAATCTCCAAATAATGTCAAATCTATCATAGATAATGCATTCTGCCAAAATAGTAACAAATTTATATACAATATGAGTATATGAAGATTATCATATAAAATTAACAATTAAAACATCATTAGTAAGCAATAATTTAACATACAAATGTGTTCATCGATGCACTAAACATACAAACCGATCCACAAGTATGTCCAACGATGAACTAAACATACAAATGGATGCCTTACTATGACCAATGATGCACTAAACATTCAAACGAATACACTAAATGTAACATACATGATGATGCTCTAATGTGTTCATCGATGCACTGAAAATACATATTGATGCTCTAATATGTTCAACAATGCACTAAACATACAAACATTCAACCTGATGCAACAACTACAATCACACAACAACCACAAACCATAGATGCGATGAATAAAATCGTGCCTAACATGGAATCCGTGCTACAAACATACACATGTGATACCCCAAGATATCATATCATTGAATATTGAAACACGTATGCTGCAAATTAGTGCATCCCTGTTATAAAATCTTATTAAGACATTTATCAAACACCTTGTCTAAATTTTAATAAACACATTTTATCTACACAATTGCCCTAATTTTTACCGTATTCACAAAATATTAATTCATCATGTATGATATAATTTACCCAATGATGTACAAAATAACATAAATATTGAACAATTAATAATTATAGATGAATTAATAATTAACAATTTATAATTTAACAATAAATAATTTACCTAATGATGCACAAAATAACATAAAAATATGACGAATATACAAAATTAGGTGGTGCGATTGATTCACATAATTATTGGATTTAGATAGGAATTTGGTTTTATCGTGGTAGTTTTAGTGGTGGTTCAGCTTTTATATGAAATTGACACGTATGATTGATACCCCGCTGATCGAGTATGTTTTGGACAGTGGTAGTGTGACGGTGATGCGGCGGCACGGGCGACGGGTGGGGTGATACGGAGACTATGCGGTAAATGATAGTGAGTGTGTGTGTGTGTGTGTTTGTATCAAACTACATGTATTAAAAAAAGACTCCCATCTTCTTTATTTTTAGTTTTTTCTTTCTTTTACCCTGAACTTTCAAGTGTTGTCAATCACCAATCTGTAACTTTTTTTCTTACTTTTCTCTCTAATTACACTTTTCTCTAGAACCTGACTCTATATATATATATATATATATATATATATGTATATATATATATATATATATATATATATATATATATATATATATATATATATATATATATATAGGTTTTTAGCGGAGGTTTTCGTAAAAGAATATATATCACGTTTTATAAAAGAGTATAATTATCTTGAAAATAATGGCATTTATTGAAAATATATCTATCGTTGGTATAAAAATATATTCATAATTGATTCACAAAAGAAAACATGTCGAGTTTCATATGATAATTTGAGTAGTAGTTATTTTGAAAACATTTATATGTCATCGGTTTTCATAAAGTGTGTATATATACAAGTGTATATCTATCTTATCCAAAGTGACTAATTGTAAAAAGCTTATATGAAATTCTATCAAGTTCAGTATATATGTTTACAAATTGGTATTTTGAATAGTCTATAAATGTAAAGCTTTCTAATCGAGTTGTGAGTAGTAAAAGTAAACTCGTTTTAATTAATTTGTTTTCAACACATTGCTTATGTTTAATTGTTTCATGTCTCATATTACTATTAATGTTAACGATGAATGTCGCGTTGCGAACGGGAGAATTCGAGTGCAAATTGCATGATGAGACGAGATGGAAACAAGTCAAATGAGACGGATTAGGGTCGAGGGAGAAACTCGAGACCTCACGAACTTTAACGCCCCGAGAGGTCTGTTAAGGCCAAACGGACCCTTAGAGAATTGGGCTTCGGCCCAGACTTAACCACTCATAACTAGTTTTGATCCCAACCCATTTGTTTGATCCAAAACACTTTTTAAGCCTTACCCGATAACACATTAGCCCATGAAGTCCAAACCCAATCTAAAATGATTTGTTTTAATCTCTAAAGAAACTATAATTTGGTTATGCAAGCATTCGACATCAACTGAGTAAAAATCGAAAGCCTTCATGCGGTGGACTCAGGATTCTATACGTCTAAGTCTAATCACTATGTCGTCACTCAAAGTATCCAACAGTGACACACCCTTACTGTGGTTCCCGACCCATAACGTAAGCCAAACACACCCATATGTATAATCTGATCCATGTGACACAGAATAACAATAAGCAAAAATATCCAACTCAAACTATGACTAACCCAAATATGAGAAGATGGAATATCCGACTCGAACGTTATATGGGTTTTAACCTTGTCTCAAAGTATACATGAACCTATGTGGCATTGTCTATTGTGGTGCGACCAAACTGTGGGTTTGACCCGAGGAAATCCAAACGACACTACGGTGTTCCTGGAATATGAACTCACACGACACACCACTAATCCCAAACTAGACTTGACCTATACGAGTCCGCGTCTTGACCCAAAAGGAAATAGTTCACGTAAAATGTCAAAAATCGATTAAGCACTTTCAAAAAAAAAAATTTTTTCCTGTTTGTGATTATTTATTTGCCACTTATTAACAACGACAACAACAAAGATTATAGTTTCACATCCAAATTTTGTTATTATGATATTGGCTTTAAGATTAAAATGAATAAATGAAGTTGACAAATTTCCTTACAAGATTGATGATGGTGTCGAATGAAGAAGAAAGCCTTATCACGAACATAATCAAATCTGAACACTCTTGGACCAAGAATCGTTTATAATGAACAATTTACACCCAATCCCAGTTTGATTACAACTCGTCTTTACCAAATCAGAACAATTTAGAAAATCCCTATCTTTGAAAAACCTAATTTTGAGTGATTATGTGTGAGATGTGAAAAACTCGTGGCTTTAAATAGAAGAACAAATAGGACGATTAACCACTCCTTTCTTGATCTCGAGGCTGATAATGACAACTCCTTGGTTGACTTTGAAAGTATAAAGGAGAACTGCTTTTGGTTTTCTGTTTTTGGGGAGGAACGAAAGAAAAAGGGAGAAGGGAAGGGTAGGATGAGCGGCTAATGGTTTAGGATTAGGAATTTTTATTATTACATTTATTATTGTTATTATTAATAGCCGGTATATGTGTGCCAGCATCAGATAACTGCACGTAAACAGAACGCTTTTCTCACAGAACATACCCTCCGGTTATCCAAAACTATAAATTTTATATTTTTAGGAAAGTTTAGGAAACCGTCATAATATAGTATTATTATTATATAGAAGTTAAGTTATATCTGTTTTGTTGGCAATGGCATCGGTATACGTGCGGGTGCCATTTGTCACGAAAAACAAGATAGCCTCTTGTTTTTTAGTCGTAAAAATTTGAAAGTAATTCATTCGCATTTTTTGACAAGATAAATTATTAAAATAATAGTCTCAAAGTTACGGGTTGTCACACAATATACCACTCTTTATACAAAATGTTATCAAAATTTTTAGCTAAATTTGACATTATCTCAAAAATTCATATATCACTTTTTTCAATCTATTAAAGCATTTCAGCCACCCATCACTTGTATCCCAACCATATCGAATATATGCCAAATCCAAAATCCAAATAAGAATCCTGTGTAAATCCATATAACAAATCTGAAAAGGATAAATCCGAAAGATCATATCTGAAAGGATAAATCCGAAACCTTTTCGGATTTCTTTACAAGAAATCCGAAACATGTGTGAAGAAAAATCCGAAAAGCCATTTCGAATTTCTTTACAAGAAATTCGAAACTTTAGGGTTTCACAAATTCGAAAACGAGGGTTTTGTTTACATATCCGAAGTCTTCATAAGCATCTTCGTACAAACCTAGAAATCCGACTAAAACCCTCTTTTTCTACCCTTTATGACCACAAATTTCACGGTTTGGTGTAAAAAGTCACAAAAAGATATGTTGTATACAAAACTGTTATTTGGTAAGAAACACAGACTTTGATAAACTGAAAAAAAGCATAAGACTTTTTGATGACCATTTGTTAAACTTGTATCAAAACTGTTAAGAATGGTTATATTAAAAATTTGCTCAGTACTAAAAACATGGTAGAAACAATTTCAAACAGTTAACGAACCACACAAATCAACACAAATAACAACCTTGGCTTCTTATACCAATTGTAGGATAAAAAATATTGATGATTTATGTGGTTCGGGAGGTCGAGGTTGGTGATTAAACATGATATACATGATTAAAGTTCTAGAGAGAGAAAGTAGAGAGGGTGAAGAAAACAAAATTTTTTAGATTAAAACAAATGAAAGCTTACAATGATTTCCCACACCCCTCATGGAGAGTCATGAGGGGTATTTATAGGCTCGGTACAATGTGACTATCGTACTTGTACAATAGTAGTCCCTACAGTCACAACTAACTACGTATCTAGTCCAATTTACGTGTAAGACGTTATCTTTATAAATAAGCGAGGCTAACAATCTCCCTCCAAGATATTGTCAGACGTGAATGGTTACAATGTGATGCGCGTACGAAGCGCGTTCGGGGTCAAAGGAACTTCCTTTTCTTTGAGCAAGTTTTTCAAACACCTAGGCAGTGAACCTAATCGTTGTAGTGTAGTATCGTAAGCCTCTGGGATTGATATCGTTTCTATGGGAATAGGAACTAGAAAAAATGTATTACGAAGGTGGGGGTTGAGGATTATCTTTTTTTATCTTTTTATATTTTTTTTAGAAAGCTAAGGTAAATACCTCGGGGCAATTGGTTTGGGGGTTGGTATTTTCTACCGATTACTTCTACTATCTAATTATCTAATACTACGGGTAGCTATGTCTATTTGATGTGTGCTCGTATGATGATTAAAAATGTGTTTACCTAGATACTATTACTCCATAGTCATTTTTTATTGGTCGGTTGAATTGCCACACCTTATCTTAATGCGTTGTATTCCTAAGGTCGTAGGGAATGCGTATGCCCTAACTCTTTGAGGTTACCTTTGGGTTCAGCCTACGAAATCCTTAAGTCCTTAAACTATTTCATTCATAGCCTTACTTCACAAAGAATATTCAAGCATTAAACACAACGAAAGGCTAGTTGCACTCCTAAGCCAAATTCAATTAAGATAAGAAACAACCTAACAGTAATTAATAAGTAGGTTTCATAGATCTATGCAAACACACAAGAAATTTAGCTAGACATGTTAAACAAGCAAGCATACACACAATCAATGGAAGACATAATGATAATTTGGATTAAAATACTTATCTTGATGTGTAAAATAGGGTTTAGGACCCTAAGATACTGTCCAAGTCGGACTACAAACGTTTAGGGTTTTTACTCCAAATTCTACCTCTATGCCAGAAAAATCGAATTCTATAGATTTACACTGCTCGATGGCGCCACCTTATAGGTGGGACAGTCACAACATCATTAGGTTTTTTTGTCTTGGCCTGGTCGATGGGACGGCGGCACCTTAGAGTTGTGACATCGCTGCTTGAGTGGGACGTGGCCCGATTCAGATCGGGTCATCTCGATGAAATGTCCGAGTGACGCTCTTCTTCATTCCCGACGCCGCCGGTTGTGTATGAGCAAAAAATTCCACCGAGCCGTCTGTGCATGTTTTGATCAAGTCAGATATAGCGGCACGTGTCTCCCTTTGATTGACGCCGCCGTCAATTTCGAAAGTGCTTAAGTGGCTTCGATCTTGACTTTTCCATTTTCTTCATGTGTTCACTCCTTTTCGTCCAAATGTGCATCATTCCAGCATTTTGCTTCCAAGAGACCTAAAAAGTGAAAAGGAATGAAATTAAGCAGTAACGGATATAGAAGTGGTCGATTAAGGGCTTAAATGACCCCTTAAAAGTGTACGTCTTAAATCCTTATCACAATGAGACCTATAAACAAATAAAATTACAATTAGAATAAACAATGTCGAAGTTGTTGAACCGCAGAGTCTCTGTAGTCTAGATACTGAGGATGACTTGAAGTTCTCTCTTTCGACGATCTCGACATTTGATATGTGTAGCTTTGAACTTTAACTGTAATGGTCTAGTTAGGTTATTACTCCCTCCTAACTAGTGAGCCTTTAATTTAGTCTGCTCCCTCTTGAATCGTCAACTCTCTTTCACAAAATATCTTTAGTCCTCAAAAACGCTACAGAGAAATTAGACTGTTGAGTGTAGCACAATGATTGTCGTTGGGGAACATGATAACAACCTAACTCACTTGGTATTGCACCCAAGTTGGTAAATAAGCCCCAATTTACAAACACTACTTCTCCATTCAATATATTAAGCACAATTCCCTCAATCAATCCAATCACAAAAGACGAAACGCTACTTTTTCCTTCATGTACTTCTACCTCCTGATTGTTGTGAGTTATCGGAATCATCATAATGTTGTGTATATGCCATAGAATTACCTTTTACTTGGTATTTGCTTGTCCTCAAGAAAATATGCTTTTGGCCAATCAGTTTATAAGTTAGGGGGCATGAAGCATAGGTTTAAAATTATTCACAACAAGTAAAAGCACCGCAATAGTCATAACAAGCACGGAAATTATATACTAGCACCTCACAAGGGGTGTTTGGATTCGCTCATCTCTCGGGTTTATATGAAATATAATAAATGGAAAAAGAAGATAAACACTCATTACCTGGCATAGTACATAGATTACCAAAGGCTTGAGACTAGATCAAACCTCCACCACTTTGGCGTAAGCACCTAGAAAAAACTATCTAAGAGGTCTTTACAAGGGTTGTAACGTTAGGCTTATGGTAGGGAAACAAAGGGTTTCGTTGGATAGGCGATATTTAGTGGTGGCAAGTCAAAAATCTTAAGTTACAAGCATGAAAAGCGTGGCGTTGCTAAGCCAAGACTCGACTCACTAAACTCTAGATAACTTGAAACAAACAAATATAAATTTAAAGACATAAACATAAAGATAGATGTAGGATGGTAGCCCGTATGTTTTTTTCTTCATTTTTTTTATACTCTCTTTTTTCAATTTTTTTCATACCTTTTTACTCTACCATTCCCTACGATAACATCAAAATATAAAGGATTTATAGGAGCATCCCTACACTTGAATTTTTATTTCTCTAACACTAATTGACCCGATTTGAAAAGATCAAAACACTTGGAGTATTTAATTACGTAGACAAAGGGAATTTAAATTTATCGTTCTTTCCCGTTACTCCATAAAATATTACTTTTACCCATGAGTCCCAATCATCCCAAAACTGTGTACAAAAGATATGAGTTAACTTAGGAACCATGCAAGTATCTAGACATTTGAACTAAGGGTTTAGTAATGATAACAATAATGCACTAAAGGTGAGTGCATACAAGGTAGGCTAAGGCGATTTGGGCGTACATTTGGGGGTGGATTGTAAACAATGATCTTCATTGATATTCTGGAAAACCGAAACATCACGAGAACCGCGAAAAGGATAGACTCTGAGGGGTTACCTAGGGGTATCGTGTACTAAAGATGAGTACATCGCAAGGGTGTGGGGTAATTACTCAACCGATGTGGAAGAAGTAATTATAATACAGGTTTCAAACAAGTGTTATCCTAATGCCTCTTTTCATTTAGTTATTCCTAACTACACAAGTGTAGTCTCACTAGCGATCTCGGAATGCATCACAAAACAAGTTCTAGAATCTATTATACTATCGGTACACTCTTTAAGCATTAAATGTGAATGCTTTATTCCAAAAGATCTAGGGGGCGAACCTCACATTTTTGGGGTGGAATTTGAGTGGTAAACGGTTTTTATGCTAGTCATATAACTCCTATCCATGAGACACTTTATTAAGACTAAAGTTTTTAGCTCGTACATGTCATAAAAAAATTTAAATTTGGTGCTAAAATTGCCCTAACAAATATTTCTCATAGTTTATTACACAAATGACCAAGGACAAGACAAAAAATCGAGGATAAGAATAGTTTCTAAGTTCCCGTTTATTCTCCCTCCCTACACTTAAACTGAACATTGTCCCCAATGTTCCCAGAAAGTATCAAAGTTATGATAAAGGAAGGTAAGTGAAAGAGAAAGAAACTAGTACTCCCCTGATTAGCTCGGTAGGATCCGTGTGAAGTTGCGGTTAAATTCTTTTCCAAGAAGAATGCATAGGTGATAAGCTCCATCCAATGTTATGTTTCTTCTTCTTGCCAAATATAACCTGCACACTTTTAAGAAAACAAACGAAACCTTCGCGTAAAATCGGTGGTAAAACTATATATGACACAACTACACTAGGATATAATGCTTGTGGAATTGATGTTTACAGTTTTTCTAGAAAATTAAGACCTGAGAATTTTCAAAAATTTATAAGTAGCACAGTTTTTCTGGACGGACGGGTCTTTACCCACTGTATTTCTGATCCATAGCCCGTAGGTGGCGTTTATGTATGATACTATAAATACCCTCTACCTCCCAAGATAGAGGGTTGGAGCTCATAATAATACTTTTACTTTCTCTCACTAAGTTCCCTAAACCTCTAAACTTTCTCTCTCTAAAAACCTAAAGTATACGCCCCTTTGTGATCATGGTTTGATGTGTTTGTGAAATCCAATATGTTACAAATGGTATCAAGAGCCATGGTTTGATCATCTCTTTTACATGTTCTTAGATTTCTAGTGGTTTTATATGGTTTTTGGGTTTGAAAAAGTTTAGTGGTATTTGCATCATTTGGATCATTTCTTGTGTTAAAGCTTTGATTTTGAGTGTACTTTTGTGTTTAGAATCATTGTAAGTGCTTGGGTCTTGATTTGGAAAGCTTGAATCACTGTGGTTGGGTTAGTTTTGGATTTAAAAGTGTTGTTTTTGAATTTTTCTAGCTAGCGACTTGAGTCTTGGAATAGTATTCTTGGTAGCGATTTGCTTCTTTATTATTCAGCGACTTATTGTTGTTGTGGTAGCGACTTGAGCCTAGCGACTTGTCTTTTGAGACAAAGAGACAAATAGTACAAAGTAGTGGCTGTACCATTTCGGCTAGCGACTTGACAACGTAGCGACTTGTCTTCACGATTTTCAACGACTTGACTTTGTTGAGGGTAGCGACTTGTGCTCTAGCGACTTGTCTTTGAGACAAGCGACATATAGTGTACAAAGATAGCCGTCTTGTTCATCTAGCGAGTTGTTCTTTAGCGACTTGCCCATTTAGCGAGTTGTTCTTTAGCGACTTGCCCACTTAGCGAGTTGTTCTTTAGCGACTTGTCTACTTAGCGAGTTGTTACTTTAGCGACTTGAGCCTAGCGACTTGTATCACAGCGACTTGTGCTTTTAGCGAGTTGTTACTTAGCGACTTGGTGACTTAGCGACTTGTCCTCAAGGTTTATAGCGACTTGGTTGATTATTGTTTCTGATACGGTTTTCTCTTGATTTAGTAAAATCCCATGAAAGAATCTATTTCCCGGTTTAATCATAGAGTTATAAAATCCCGTGAAATCTGTAATCATGTCTACCAATGTGCCTACAATCATCTCTTCTGTAGTTGAGGACGTTCAAACAGCTGGATCAGATACTCGTCCACCTATGCTTGACAGAACTGACTATGACTCATGGGCTCAACGAATTAGGTTGTACTGTTTGGGAAAGGAAAATGGGGTTAACATTCTCAAATCAATTGATGAAGGACCTTATCAGATTGAAACTACCAGAGATACACTTGAAACTGCTGTGGATGGTACAGTGATCTTAGGTTTGGACAGACCAAAGACGTATGATGAGCTCAGTGATAAGGAGAAGAAGAGATACGATGCGATATATGGGCTTCAAACATTAAACTTCAGGGTCTTCCAAAAGACATCTACAAGTTAATCAATCACAACACTGAAGCTAAGGCAGTTTGGGACAATGTCAAGATGCTTCTCTCTGGTTCTGAATTAACTAAAGAAGACAGAGAATCTCAATTGTATGATGACTTTGAGCACTTCAAGATGAAACCAGGGGAAAGTGTCACTGAATATTATGTGAGGTTCCACAAGCTTGTGAATGACATGAGGAATATCAAAATGACTATGCCAAATTTCAGCTAAACTTAAAGTTTGTGAACAACATGAATCCCGAATGGCACAAATTTGTCACTTCAGTCAAGTTAACTAAGGGTTTGAGGAACACTAACTATGAAAAATTGTATGCATTCCGCTTGTAATGAGAGACATGCTAGGTTTGAACGAATGATTCTTGAACAGTTCAAATCTAAACAGGGAGAAGCAAGTTCGTCTAATGATTCAACAGCCTTTTACACCAATGTAGGAATTACCACCAAAGCTTCTCAAGTCATACCCACGGGTAATGGTAATTACAAGCTCATTCCTGATCCAGCATATAAGCCTCCAGACTCAAACACACTCATGGAAAACTTCATCAATCAACTGTCTCTCATGGTTAGTAAAAATATGAACTCCACTCCACACACCAACAATAACATCAGAACAACATCCAACCCACACAATCAAGCTACTGTCAGAGATGGTAAGGTAGTGGTGCAGAATGTGCAAGGAAGACGGTAACAAGGGAGGATGCTTGGAGCAGGGTTATGGTATCTTGAAGCGGAGTGGAGGTTATGTGGCTAATCAGAATCGTGGAAGGAACACAAATCAAGGACAAGGAAAGCCAATTAAGTGCTACAACTATGGTGGTGATGGACACATTGCAAGGAACTGCACATCTCCAAAACGCCATCAAAATGCAGAGTACTTCAGGGACAAGATGCTGCTGGTGCAAGCTCAGGACAGTGGAGTGGTTTTGGATGAAGAAGAGTTGTTGTTTCTTGCGGATGGAAATGGCAAAACCTATGATGCTGATGTGGATGAGCAGCCAATTCAGGAAATAGGCCACAATCATCAAAATTCCTTTCAAGTTGCTGACTGTGATGCATTTGACTCTGATGTCGATGATGAACCTACTGCCCAGACAATCTTCATGGCTAGCATTTGACCAATGGTCTCTCCAAAGGTTTCAACAACACAACAGGCTGGTCCTTCCAAAGAATCAATCATATCTGAGGTATTAAAACTATATGATGAAGTTGATGAGCAAGAAATGCATGACAAAGTACAATCACATGTAACTAATGAATCAGATATTGATAATGTGGGTAATAGTAATATTGTCTCATATGATCAATATGTGATTCAAAGTGAAAGTGAGATTGTACCCAGTGATGCATCTTCTGCAGTCAATGATGACTATATTTTTTATGAATACACTGCATGTGCCCCTGATGATTCTATTACCTCTGAACTGAATGCCTATAAAGAACAAGTTGCTATATATGAACAACGTGCTAAGTTCGAATTGACCACCCGTGAGCAGGAGATGGATAACCAAATACGCATGTTATTAGAAAAAGCAGTTTTAGAGAAGAAATGTTAAAACAATAGTTGAAATCCTTACAACAAAAGCTTACAAAAACTGTTAAGCAAAAAAAAAGAACTTCGAGAAAATGTTAAAGTGCTTAGACAAGAATTTAACACTAAGGAATCAAAACTTTTGAATGACTTTTCCAATCTAAAAACATTGAAAAATAAACTTGAAAACAAACTGTACATACAAGGGATCACCATTCAGACTGCTCACATGGTCACTAAGCATAGAGTTCTAAGTGACAAACATAGTGTGACACTGATGAACCGAACCCTGAAGCTTGTAAGAAAGCTAGAAAAGTTCAGAAGGTAATCTATGATGGCAATGAAATCCTTAAGCCTAGGTAGAAACCTAGTTGCGCTGAGTGCACTGAGGAAGATAAGCAATTAGAAGAAGTCACTAGAAAGAAATTGGATGAAAAACTTAAGAGCCCTTCATGCATAGAAAACAACATCAGTTTTAAAACACCTAACTATGCTAAGGAAAATTGGACTGCCTTTAACAAGTTTAGACCACAAACACAGCTGACCCCAGAACAAATTTTTTGGATGAAAGACATGGATAAGCAAAAAGTGGATGTACTTGCTGAAACAAACCCTCCCCTTAGGAAAGTGCCTGCAGCTACTGTGTATCCTCCGAATACACTAATGCATTTAGTTCCTAGAACTATTTCCACTAATAGCAAGACTTTAATCAACCTGTATGTTGTTTATCAAATGTTCATTGATTTTGAGAAGACATGTAAGAAAAGAATCATACCCACATGGATAACTGAAGGGGAAAGGGGTTTTGAGCAAACTAAAGAATGCTATTTAACTGAAGTCATGCCTTTCTTTAAACAATTAAAAGGTCAATTTGAGAGTCTTCAAAAAGGGATAGACTCAGATATTAAAGAAATGGAAAAAGAATTTGATGCAATGATAGTTGAGGTCAATGATTATGAACGGAACTCAAATATAATGAAATTGAAAGGAAGAATCTGCATATCTTAAATGAGAACTTAGTATTGAGTTGTGTGGCTCAAGATGTGTTTTATACTGTTACTAAGCATTCTATTACTGCTTCTCAATTTCATGAATTATCTGTTGCTTTGAAAGTTTCCCATGATCGTCTTATTGAGCTTGAAAACAAAAACTCAAAACTAAATGAGAAAATTGATCAGGATAATCACGATAATTTGGTAAAACATCTTTCTAAGCTAGAAGTTGAACATTTTGATTTGCAACTAAAATATCAACATCTCAAAGAAAATGTAAAACCTCAAACATCAAGACATCCTCAAATGTTCCAGAGTTTGATGTAGTTTTTGAAATAAACAAACGTGACGAACAGATTCAAGCTCACTGTAACACGATCAGAAAGTTGAAAGCCCAAATTTCACAATTAAAGGGTGAAAAGAACAATGTGACTGGCTCCCAAATGCCTCCTCCCTTAGATTCTCAGTGTTCTCAAACTTTTCATCTTCAAAACTTGGTTAATGTTTTACAACAGGAAAATGAGAGTTTTCTAGAAGAAAATGAAAAAAGTTAAAAGACACTTTAAAGAGTTATATGATTCAATGAAAGTCACTCGTGACAAGAACAACGAAAAAATAACGTCTTTACAAAAGGAAATTGAGAATCAGGAGTTAGGGTAAAAGGGAAAATGCCACTTGTCTTTAATGAGAATGTTGCATCAAAGTCATCTGAGACTCTAAATATCTTGTGACATTAAATACATTCTCCTCATCTTAGAAACAACGAACTTGTGTTTCATAACTATTTCGCTCACCTTAAGGATAGTCTAGAATATCTCCGTGAGATTGTAGAAGAGGATTTCATAAATAAGCCACTTGATAGTGAAATTAGGTTTGCTTGCATTCAAGCCAAACGATCTCAGGAGCTATTAGAATGTTTAAGAGCAACATGTCCTAAATCCTTATGTGAGAAAGATAAAGCTGTGATGCCTTAATCTATGCCTAGTGCTAAGTATGCAACCCATCCTATGCCCAGTATTAAGAAAGTGAACTTTAATGTGCCTTCAAGTAGCTCAGATCCCAGCACTTCTAAACCTGAAATGCAAAAAGTAGCAAAACCAACTAATGTTCCCATTCCATCTACAGGAGTAAAATGTGACACCAAAGCGAGCGGGTCAAAGTCTCCAGGCAATACAAAGCAAGATAGGACCTCGCAAGCTAAAAGTGTGCAATGGAAGAGAGTAGAAGACCACCCTAGAAACATTAAGTTTGAGTTGAATAAAACGAATCGTATTGATTCTAGTATTAGCTATAAGCATATTGTAATTAATTCGAATTCTGCTACTATCTGCAAAACATGTAATGATGATTGCTTGGTTTCTGTTACTAATCATGAATGTGGCTTGAATGATTTGATTAATTCTATTAAACACCCAGTTAAAATTGTTAATGCCAACAATCAGGTTAAGAAGGCTAGAAAGCAATGGTGGAAGAAGGGTAGAAAACATTGGAAACCCACAGGAAGAAAATTTAGTAATGTAGGTTATCAGTGGATACCTCTTTGGCAAAACTTAGTCTTAATAAGTTGTGCCCTAAATTATCTAAGTCAATGCCCATTAGGAAATGGATGCCTACTGGTAGAACTATTCCCTTAAGAAGTGAACATACTTTGAATAGGTCTAATACGAACACTAGCACTGAATCCATCCCTGATGATTCTATTGTTTCTACTTCCGATGTGGGTGTTCCAATCACTGTTACTAACCAAATGGAACCCATTCTTGCATGGGGATCCCAATTATCCAGTTATCCATTCTTGTGCGTGTTCAACTGCAGGTCGTTCAAATCATTCGTGGTACTTGGACCCGGTACATTTCCAAGCATATGGCCGGAGACGGTCACGGCTCATGAACTTAGTGAGTAAATTCGCCGGACTTTTAGATTTGGGAACGACCATTTGAGTGCAATTATGGGTTATGGAGATTATGTTGTTGGTGATAGTGTAATCTCTAGGGTATATTATGTTGAAGGTCTTGGTCATAACTTATTTTCTGTCGGTCAATTCTGTGATTCTGATCTAGAAGTTGCTTTTAGAAAACATACTTGTTTCGTTAGAGAACTTGATGGTGTGGAATTGTTAAGAGGAACACGTGGTTCAAACCTATACACCATCTCTATCGAAGACATGATGAAATCTTCTCCAAAATGCTTGTTGTCAAAGGCTTTGAAAACAAAGTCATGGTTTATGGCATCGTCGTCTCAATTACTTGAACTTCGGCACCATTAATGATCTTTCCAGAAAGGACCTTGTCAGAGGCTTACCCAGATTAAAGTATGAAAAAGACCATCTTTGTTCAGCATGCCAATTGGGAAAAAGCACGAGATATGCCCACAAACCCAAACCTGCAAACTCAGTTATGGAAGTTCTTCATACCCTTCATATGGATTTGTGCGGACCAATGAGAGTGCAAACGATAAATGGGAAGAAATATGTGTTAGTCGTTGTTGATGACTTCTCTCGATTTACTTGGGTTAAGTTTTTGAGGACAAAGGATGAAACTCCAAATGTCCTCATTAAAATTATCAAGCAGCTTCAGGTTCGACTTAACAAGACTGTTAGAATTGTTCGAACAAACAATGGGACAGAGTTTGTTAACAAAGACTTAATTCAATTTTATGAAAGTATTGGAATCAGTCATCAAAGGAGTGTTCCACGTACGCCTCAACAGAACGGTGTAGTTGAAAGACGAAATCGGACCCTTGTTGAAGCTGCAAGAATAATGCTAATTTACTCAAAGGTTCCAATGTTTCTATGGGCTGAAGCCATTGCCACTGCTTGTTACACCCAAAATCGTTCTCTCATACACACCACTCATGGAAAAACTCTATACTGAACTTGTCCATAAGCGAAAACCGATCTCTCCTACCTTCGTATATTTGGTGCTTTGTGCTATCCAACGAATGACGGTCAAGATTTAGGTAAATTAAGAGCTAAGGCGGAAATTGGAGTTTTTGTGGGTTATGCATCAAACAAGAAGGGTTACCGAATCTACAACAAAAGAACTCGAGATATCATGGAAACTATTCACGTTACGTTCGATGAGCTGTTCGGGTAAATGGATCCAGGACAATCAAGTTCTGGACTCGCATCACAACCTTCATTAAGTAGCCCCATTAGTTCTTCTCTTGTTCTAAATCCCTCACCAGCAACTCCATATGTACCTCCTTCAGAAGATGATTTGAATAAATTGTTTGATCCAATGTTTGGTGAACACTATGAACCTACGGTTAATGATCAGTCTAATCCTTCAACAGAGGCTACCCCTAATCCGATCGACGAAGATAATCCTTCAGTGTCTATGCCATTGAGTCAAGAGGCGCCTTCTGGAGATCACTCATCCTCATCATCAAATCCTCAATCATCTAGTGTACATCATGGAATTGTATGCAACCCGGATGAAGTAAATCCTTTTGCCACTCGAAGATGCTCCATTTGAGAATATATTTGCTCCAGAACCATCATCGGAACCATCTTCATCGAGGGAAACGACTCGCTACTTAGTTCCTCAACCACAACCACACGAACACCTTAGAAAATGGACACATGACCATCCATTGGACAACATCATTGGAAACCCCTCTCGTCCAGTATCCACTCATAAACAACTTGCAACGGATGCCTTATGGTGCTTCTTCAACTCCGTGTTGTCTAAGATCGAACCAAAAGACGTTAAAACTGCCATGAATGAAGATAGCTGGTTCAATGCCATGCAAGAAGAAATTCATGAGTTTGATTGACTAGATGTATGGGAATTAGTACCTGCTCCTGGCTGTGCTATGATCATTGCTCTAAACTGGATCTTCAAAGTAAAACTCGATGAGCATGGTGATGTATTAAAGAACAAGGCTCGATTGGTTGCAAAAGGATACCATCAAGAGGAGGGTATTGACTTTGAAGAATCATTTGCTCTAGTTTCACGTATCGAGGCAATCAGAATCTTCCTGGCTAATGCTGCAAGTAAGAATATGGTAGTCTATCAGATGGATGTAAAGGCGGCTTTTCTTAACGGAGATCTTAAAGAAGTCGTATACGTCAGCCAACCTGAAGGTTTTGTGAATCGAGAGCATCCTACTCATGTCTATCGATCGAAGAAGGCTCTTTACGGTTTGAAGCAAGCTCCAAGGGCATGGTATGATACACTATCAAAGTTTCTTCTATCTACTGGATTCAGCAAAGGAGCAGTTGATCCAACATTGTTCACCAAATGATATCTTGTTGTGCTCAAATCCTATGGATGAGATCCCAATTATCTGACTATGGCTTTGAATTCAACAAAATCCCTCTGTATTGTGATAACAAAAGTTCCATTGCTCTCTCCTGCAACAACGTTCAACATTCGAGAGCAAAGCATATTGACATTCGACATCATTTCATCAGGGAGCAAGTGGAGAACGGTGTGGTGGAACTTTATTTTGTGAGGACTGAATACCAATTAGCAGACATCTTCACTAATGCTCTTCCTAGAGAACGTTTTGAGTTTATCCTCCCACGACTTGGTCTAAAGAGTCTACAACCAGAAACACTCAAACGTCTTCAAGAGGAAGACGAGGAGTAAAAGTTTTTCTTCATCCTTCTCTTGTAAATATTTATTCAAAAAGCAAAATACAAAATTACAAAACCAACAAAAAGCAAATAGAAAAATATAAAACTTCCAAAAATCCATAAAAATTTGAAAATCTCGAAAAATTTCAAAAAATATTGTCATTTTGTCATGTTTTTCTTTATTCGATAACATCTACGGACTTTGTGTTGTCATTCAAAGAGTGACACGGGTCTTTAGATGTTGTTCGAATGTACATAAATTGTTTTAAAAAAAATAAATAAAAAATTTTGAGAGAAAGTAAAACTAAGGTTTATAGTCATTTCTGTCTATAACCCGTTTTTAAAAGAAATAACAAAGCCATGCTTTATCTTATGTTTCAAATCCCATGCTCTGAGTCTAAAAACAAATGGTTGTCACCAAAAAGACAAATGTTTCCTCCACAAATATTTTTCCTTCTATAAATTCTTCTGAAAAATATTTGTTATCTAATGAAAACCAATAGCTTTGAAAAATAACTCAGACTCAATTTTTGAAAATCATCTGGACTTGACATTTGTCAAAATTTCTATCTCTCAATCAACAAATTATGTCATTGATTGAGGGGGAGAATGATTTCAGTTAAATCAAAAGGTTATTTGTCACACAATTGGTTCAGACCAAGGCTAATGTCATATTTTCAAAAGATACTCAAGCATGTTTAATCTTTGGAGTTTAAAGTCTCAGATTTGATCCTTATCGGTTAAATGTTCTCATAAGCAGGTCACAATTCTCCTCAAAAGCTTTCAAAAACAATTTAAATTTATAGAGATCACAAATCTTAAATGACTTAAAAATTGTGATCGGGGGAGAATTTGTGATTTAAATTTGATTTAAACTGATAATTCGATAAATAGTGTTATAAGTGTTTAGCAAGATCTCCTCCATTCATGTGCCAAAGGATTTCAAATTTTCCATGCACATGTTAAGGGGGAGCATCTTTATCAAACCAAAAAAGATTGAAACGTGATTGATTTGTTCCAAAGTGCAGGTTTTCCCTAATATGCGCAAAACACTTTCAAAATCTCGATGTACATATTGAGGGGGAGCAATTTTTTTGAAAACCACGTCCTTTCCCAAAAATATCTTTAACTAAGTATGAAAAATACTAATCTTGATCGGGAAACTGATGTCGATACTTTTAGAAAATGTTAATCAATGAATTGAATTCTTCCACTTGCCTCCATGTGCCAAAACGATTTCAAACATAAAATGCACATGTTGAGGGGGAGCTCCTTTTCTGAAATATTAAAAACAATTCAGGTACAAAATTCTTTGATAATATATCACAAGTATCTGGATTGATTTTCAAATGGTTTTCAATTGGTTCCAATGGCAGATGAACAATACCAAAAAGGACCGACCAAATTTACTTTATGTATGGTGATATAAGGATGGATAGGTTAGGTATTCGTTCCTACGATCTAGCCAGAACCAGAGGGATCTACCCAGGGACAATCCACTAGATAGTGTAGAAGTCCTTTGGTATGATGAAAAAAGGAGAAAAATGAGAATATGGGAAGAGTCTTGGATGAGACGAGCTAGTCTTTGGAACAAACCCAACAAGGTTCTAGTTATGAAGTCTCGGTCTGAAGGGGTTGAAGAATGAAAAAGAATTGAATGTGATAAAGGGTGAAAAGAAATAGCCCTCCATTATTTCAACCTTAGGGCAGAAACCGGGTTCAATACATATGCTACTGGTGGTTACTAAGGTAACACTGGTATTGAAGAGAAGACGTCATGGACCCGATGGCCTTGCGCACCTAACTTCCCAATCTACTCAAGTTCCTCTTAAAAGGACTTGTTTCATTCTCACGGGGAACCTACATAATCTATCGACTTTCTCTTAGAGATTGTTGATATTGAAGAAGGAGACCCTCTCCCTAGTCTCCGGCATAGGAACCAAATATGTACTATTGAGTCTAGAGCCACGAGATCATCTATAAATCTCATTAGGACACTATCAATAAAGACTCTCTGTTTCACACAATGTGGAAAGAGAGAATATATTTTAAAAGTCCTACGCATTATCCTTGTGGTATTGCCAAAACATCTGAGTGATATGCTAACATATTCACAATGAAGATGGAAATCCTTCTAGAGCCAACATCAAACAAGCTCTTGGTAGGTGGCATGTGAGATCTATCCAATAGATCAACCATGTGACAACTGAACAGAAACAATGGGGCGATTCAAAATGATGAATCAATCCTGGTTCAGGTTATGGATTGACGGATACCTTTGAAAAACCGTCGTTGTGCTTAAAACTCTTTTCTCTAGCACATCTTGACTGTATTAATATTTCAAATATAAAAGGTGTTTATGATTGATAATTGATTTTCCTTAAAACCTTCGTTGTATTGCAAAAACACTTTATTGAAGCAGTTACCGATTGTTTTTCAAATCTCTTTTCATCAATCGAGTGAATCTCAAATTATTTGGTTCACTCATTCCGTGTTGTCTTCTTTGAGGCGTTCGGTTTGAGAACGGCTAGAGCAGTTCGAAACCCGCGTCACGAGATTCTTGGAATTATACGATCACGTGCAGTACTTGTACGATCAACGGGAACCGTGGGCGTGTACCTTAATTCGACGAAAGTGATCAAAGACACTTTTCGTGCGCTTTATTGTTAACTGTTGTATGCAGGTATACCCGACGTTTGCAGCTGATCAGAATGGAGAGTTCAATCCATAGCCGCATGATCACATAACACATTCATCTCTAAAGAAATCGTGATGAAAGCATCAACGACTCTGATATTTTCACTCCATGCTTCTGCTACGCCGCTGCAAATATCATGAATCAACTAAAGCCTCCGCTACTCAGATGAGAAGATAACATGATCCAGAATGTGAGCATGTCGGTCCAAAAGTCACAACATCACATAATGTCAACACTACAAAGGAAGAGTCAGAGATTTATGATAACTGATGATCTTAAAGATGGCTCAAAACTCATTATCACGTGGATCAGTTAAAGACCTCCACTCGGATTAACCAAACATGCAAAACCTGAAGAATCAAAGACTACAGGCTACTGAGGAAAGAACTTTAACAAGAATCCAAGAACAATCTTAATGTAATATCTGTTTGTATTCATTGAAATTTGAGGTGACCTCCCTTAGGGGGAGATTGTTAGGATTTAGTAAATCCAGTTATTAAAGTGTCGGTCACCTCAAGTGTATGTAATCGTTAGAAACCTCGTAGTCGTAGTTATTTAATGTTAAGTAGTATTTAGTTAAGTAACACCGTGGAGGACGGACGGGTCTTTACCCACTATATGCCTGATCCACAGCCCGTAGGTAGCGTTTATGTATGATACTATAAATACCCTCTACCTCCCAAGGTAGAGGGTTGGAGCTCATAATAATACTTTTACTTTCTCTCACTAAGTTCCCTAAACCTCTAAACTTTCTCTCTCTAAAAACCTAAAGTATACGCCCCTTTGTGATCATGGTTTGATGTGTTTGTGAAATCCAATATGTTACAGAGACATTCTTGAAACTGCTGCTGATGGTTCAGTGATATTAGGATTGGATAGACCAAAGACATATGATGAACTTACTGATAAGGAGAAGAAGAGATCACGATCTTGACATCGGGCTTCAAACATCATACTTCAGGGTTTACCTAAGGACATTTACAAGTGATTAATCACAACAAGAAGCTAAGGCGGTATGGGACAATGTTAAGATGCTTCTCTCTGGTTCGAATTGACTAAAGAAGAGGAGTCTTAGTATGATAAATTTGAGAATTTTAAGATGAATCCAGGGAAAGTGTCATGAATATCATGCAAGATTCCACAAGCTTGTGAATGATATGAGGAATATCAAAATGACAATGCCAAATATTCAGCTCAATTCAAAGTTTGTGAACAACATGAATCCCGAATGGCAAAAATTTTTCACTGCAATCAAGCTTAACAAAGGTTTGAGGAACACCAACTATGAACAATTGTATGCATATTTGCTCCAAAATGAGAAACATGTTGTGTTTGAACGAATGATTTTGGAAAAGTTCAAGACCAATTCTGGAGATGCAAGCTCATCAAATGATTCAACTGCATTCTACACAAATGTAGGAATTACCACCAAAGCATCACAAGTCATACCAACTGGAAATGGCAATCACAAACTCATTCCATTTCCAGGGTATAAGCCTCCAGACTCATACACATTCATGGAACATCTTGTTAATCATTTGGCTTTAATGGTCAAGCAGAACTTGAACTTCACCCCACACACCAACAATCATCTCGAAGCGCATCCAATCTTCACAATGATGCTACGGTTAAAGACGGAAAGGTAGTGGTGCAAAATGTGCAAGGAAGACAGAATGCATACCTTCCATATAATGAGCAAGGGAATGTTGGTGTTGGATATGGGAATGTTGGTGTTGGATATGGGAATGCTGGCGGTGGTGGTGGATATATGGGTAATCAGAATCGTGGAAGGAACATTGCTAAAGCCTATTAAATGTTACAACTATGGTGGAGAAGGACACATCGCAAGCAATTGCACTCTTCCAAAACGTCCACAAAATGCAGAGTACTTCAGGGACAAGATCTTTGTGATGCAAGCTCAAGACGATGGAACTATGTTGAATGAGGAAGAATTGCTATTCCTTGCTGAAATGCTAGAACTTATGATCGATGTGGATGAACAACGGTCGCGGTATGGGTCGAGAACAATCCCAATGCATTTCAAGTTGCGGATGTGATGCATTTGATTGAATGTTGATGATGAACCAACGCGGACCATCTTCATGGCTAGTATCTCACCAATGGTAACTCCAAAGGCTTCTACACCAAAACAGGCCACTCCTTCGAGGGAATCTATCATTTCAGAGGTATTAAAATGATACGATGAGGTTGATGTGCAAAAGACGCATGACAAAGTACAATCAACTGAAATTATTGAATAAGATATTGAATATATGGGTAATAGCAATATTGTCCCATATGATCAATATGTGAAGCAAGATGGAAGTGAATATGTACCAAGTGATGCATCTTCTGCAGTCAATGATGACTATGTTTTTTATGAATACACTGCATGTGCCCCTGATGATTCCACAACCTTTGAACTTAATGCCTATAAGGAACAAGTTGCCATTTATGAACAACGTGCTAAGTTTGAATTGACCACCCGTGATCAGGAGATGGATAACCAAATACATACAGTCATTAGAAAAAGTATCTTTAGGGAAGAAATGTTAAAACAAGAGTTAAACTCCTTACAAGAAAAGCTTACTAAAACTGTTAAGCAAAAGCAAGAACTTCAAGAAAATCTAAAAGTGCTTAAACAGGAATTCAATGCTAAGGAATCAAAACTTTTGAATGACTTTTCCAACCTAAAAACTTTGAAAAAAAAACTTGAAAACAAACTGTATATACAAGGGAACACCATTAAGACTGCTCACATGATCACTAAGCATAGAGTCTTAAGTGATAAACATAGCATTCCCCTTGTAGAGGTACCCAATCCAGAGTATGGAAAAGTTTCTAGATCTGCACAAAAGGTATCCTATGATGGTAATGAGATTCTTAAGCCTAGGCAAACACCATCATGTATATGATGCACTGATGAGGATAGAAAATTTGAAGAAGCTTCTAGGGAGAAAATGGCAAAGAAGCTAAATGATCCTAATTGTACAAAGTATAATATAACGTGTAAACCCCATGATTACACTAAGGAAAACTGGATTTCCTTGAACATGTTTAAACCTCAAACTCAACTAACCCCTGAACAAGTTTTCTGGAAGAAAGATATAGATAAGCAAAAGGCAGATAATCTTGGTGCAAAGAATCCCCCTTGTTGGAAATTGCCTCTAGCCACTATGTATCCTCCAAATACACCAATGCATTTAGTGCCTAGAAATCTTCCCACTAATAGCAAGACCTTAATCAGCCTTTATGTAGTTTACCAACTATTTGTTGATTTTGAGAAAGCGTGTAAGAAGAAATCACACCTTTGGGATAACTGAAGGGGACAGGGGTTTTGAACAAACTAAAGAATGATATTTAACTGAGGTTATGCCTTTCTTTAAACAACTTAAAGAACAATTTGAGAGTCTTCAAAAGGGAATGGACACGAAGATTAAAGAAATGAAAAAAATGTTTAATGATATGGAATTTGAGGTCAGTATGTATGAACGTGAGCTTAAGAGTAATGAAATTGATATAAAGAATCTGCACATCATTAATGATAATTTGATCTCTCAATGTGTTGCTCAAGATATGTTCTACACTGTTACAAATTATTCTATTACTGTGTCTCAATTTCATGAATTAACTGTTGCATTAAAAGTTTCCCATGATCGTGTCATTGAGCTTGAAACCAAAAATTTAAAATTACATGATAAAGTTGAACAGGATGATCATGATAACTTGGTCAAACATCTTTCTAAATTTGAAGTTGAACATCTTGATTTGCAACTAAAATATCAACATCTCAAACAAAATGTTAAAACCTCAAATATTAAGACATCCTCGGATGTTCCTGAATTTGATGCAGTTTTTGAAATAAACAAACGTGACGAACATATTTGAACTCACTGTAACACGCTCAGAAGGTTAAAAACCCAAATTTCATAATTAAAGGGTGAAATGAACAATGTTAATGACTCCCAAACGGCTCCTCCTTTAGAGTCTCAGTATTCTCAAAACTTTCATCTTCAAATCATCATTAATGTGTTACAACAAGAAAATGAGAGTTTTCTAGAAGAAAATGAAAAGGTTAAACGACACTTCAAAGAGTTATACGATTCAATGAAAGTCACTCGTGACAAGAACAATGAAAAAATAACTTCTTTATAAAAGGAAATTGAGAATCTGAAGAGTCAGGTAAAAGGGAAGATGCCACTTGTCTGTGATGAGAATGTTGTATCAAAGGCATATGTGGATTTTAAGTATGCTATGAATGTAAAGTATATTCCTCCTCATCTTAGAAATAACGAACTTGTGTTTCAAGAATATCTTTCGTACCTTAAGGATAGTCTATAATGTCTCTGTGAGATTGTCGAAGAGGATAGCATAAATAAACCACTTGATAGTGAAATTAGGTATGCATGCTTATCTGCCAAACGATCTCAAGAAATTTTAGAATGTTTAAGAGCAACATGCCCTAAATCCTTTTGTAAGAAAGATAAAGTCGTTATGCCTTGCTCTATGCCTAGTGTTAAGCATGCAACCCATGATATGCTTTGTTCTGTGCCGAAAGTCAAGCATGTGAACTTTGATGTGCTGCAAGTACTTAGATCCCAAAGCACTTCTAGATCGGGAATGCAAAAGTAGCAAAACCAACTAATGTTCCCATCATTCCCTCTAGAGTAATCGGTGATACAAAAGCAAGCGGGTCAAAGCCTTCAGGCAATACAAAGCAAGATAGGACCTCGCAAGCTAAGAGTGATCAATGGAAGAAAGTAGAAGACCACCCTAGGAACAATAAGTTTGTCTTTGGATAAGACGAAGCGTGTTGATTCTAGTATTAGCTATAAGCGTCTTGTAATTAATTCAATTACGCTACTACGCAAAACATGTAATGAATGCTTGATTTTCGGTATTAATCATGAATGTGTTGTGAATGATGTGAGTAATGCTGTCAAATATACGGTAAAAAATGCTAACACTAGAAAGCAAGATAAGAAGGTCAGAAAACCAAGGTGGAAGAGGGCTAGAAAACATTGGAAACCAACAGGAAGAAAATTTAGTAATTTAGGTTATCATTGGATACCTACTGGCCGTAAATTCAATCTTAATAAGTTGTGCCCTAAATTATCTAGATCAATGCCCATTAGGAAATGGATGCCTACTGGTAGAACTGTACCTTTAAGAAGTGAACATACTTTGAATAGATCCACCGTCACTACTAGTTCTACATCTACTTCTAATTATTTCATTGACTCTGTTTCTGATGTGGATGTTCCAATCTCGTTTTCTAACAAAGTGGAACCCATTCTCGCATGGGGATCCAAACTGTCCATCATCCATACTTGTGCGTGTTCAAGCTGAGTCGATCAAATTGTTACGTGGTACTGGACTCAGCCGTTCCAAGCATATGAGTGGAGATCGCCATGCTCATGAACCGTGAGTAAATTTATCGGAATTTGTTAGATTCGGGGCGACCATTTTGGGCCAATTATGGGTTATGGAATTATGTGGTTGGCGATAGTGTAATTTCCAGGTATAGTATGTTGAAGGTCTTGGTCATAATTGGTTTTCATTCGGTCAATTACGTGATTCCGATCTAGAAGTGGCATTTAGAAAACATACTTGTTTCGTTAGAGAACTTGATGGTGTGGAACTTTTAAGAGGAAAACATGGAACAAACCTGTACATTATCTCTATCGAAGATATGATGAAGACTTCTCCAATCTGCTTGTTATCTAAAGCCTCTAAAACAAAGTCATGGTTATGGCATCGTCGTCTCAACCACTTGAACTTCGAACCATAAATGATTTTTATAGAAAGGATCTCAAATGCAGGTTTACCCAGTTGAAGTATGAAAAGATCATCTTTGTTGACATGCCAATTGGGAAAAAGCAAAAATATGCCCATAAACCCAAACACAAACTTCGTTATGGAAGTTCTTCATATCCTTCACATGGATTTGTGTGGACCCATGAGAGTGCAAACTATAAACGGGAAGAAATATGTGTTAGTCGTGGTCCATGATTATTCTTGGTTTACTTGGGTTAAGTTTTTGAATACAAAGGATGAAACTCCAGATGTCATCATCAAACTTATTGAACGACTACAGTTCGACTTAATAAAATTGTCGAAATTATCCAGCAGGACAATGGAACCGAGTTTGTTAACAAAGAACTGAGTCGATTCTATGAAAGCATTGAATCATCATCAAAGAAGTGTTCCGTACTCTCAACAGAGCGGTGTTGTTGAAAGAGCAAATCGGACTCTTGTCGAAGCTGCAAGAACTATGCTAATTTTCTCAAAGGTTCTAATGTTTCTTAGGGCTGAAGCCATAGCCACTGCTTGCTACACCCAAAACCGTTCCCTTATTCACACCTTTCTTGGAAAGACTCCTTACGAACTTTTCTACAACCGAAAACCTGATCTATCTTTCCTTCGTGCATTCGGTGCCTTATGCTATCCAACGAATGATTGTCAAGACTTAGGAAAGTTAAGAGCTAAGGCGGACATTGGAGTTTTTGTTGGTTATGCACCAAAGCTGGAAGGGTTACGAATCTACAATAAAGAACCGAGATATCATGGAAACAATTCACTTCACGTTCGATGAGTCATGCGAAAATGGCTCAGGACAATTAAGTTCGGACCCGCATCTCAACATTTATCATGTAGTCCTATCGGTTCCTCTCTTGTACATAATCCATCACTGCGAGTTCTATATGTACCTCCTTCTGAAGAAGATTTGAAGAAATTATTTGATCCGATGTTTGATGAATACTATGAACCTATTACTAATGATCCGTCTAATCCATCAACAGTGGCAGCCCCTAACCCAGTCAACGTAGATAACCCTTCAGTTTCTGTGTCACTAAGTCAAAAAGCACCTACTGCAGATCATTCATCATCATCATCAAATCCTCAATCATCAAGTATACATCATGGAAATGTTTCTAGCAACTATGATGGAGATAACCCCTTTGTTACTCCCGAAGATGCTCCATTTGAGAACATATTTGCTCCTGAAGTAACTTTAGAACCATCTTCATCGAGATCAAACTTACTTGGTCCTCAACAACAACCACACGAGCACCTTAGAAAATGGACACATGACCACCCATTGGACAACATCATTGGGAACCCTTCTCGTCCAGTATCCACTCGTAAACAAGTTGCAAGTTGCAACTGCTCCTGAAGTAACTTTAGAACCATCTTCATCAGGAGATCCAAACTCTGTTACTTCAGTCCCTCAACAACAACCACACGAGCACCTTAGAAAATGGACACATGACCACCCATTGGACAACATCATTGGGAACCCTTCTCGTCCAGTATCCACTCATAAACAAGTTGCAACTGATGCCTTGTAGTGCTTCTTTAACTCCGTTCTATCTAAGGTCGAACCAAAAGACGTCAAAACAGCCATGACTGAAGACAGCTGGTTCAATGCCATGCAAGAAGAAATTCATGAGTTCGATCGACTAGATGTATGGGAATTAGTACCTGCTCCTGACTGTGCTATGGTCATTGCTCTTAAATGGATCTTCAAAGTAAAACTTGATGAACATGGTGATGTGCTAAAGAACAAGGCTCGACTGGTTGCGAAAGGATACCGTCAAGAGGAGGGTATTGACTTTGAAGAATCATTTACTCGGTTGCGTATTGAGGCAATCAAAATATTTTTGGCTAATGCTGCAAGTAAGAACATGGTAGTCTATCAGATGGATGTAAAGACTGCTTTTCTTAATGGAGATCTGAAAGAGGTTGTATACGTCAGCCAGCCTGAAGGTTTTGTGAATCTAGAGCATCCTACTCATGTCTATCGCTTGAAGAAGGCCCTTTATAGTTTGAAGCAAGCTCCAAGGGCATGTTACGACACGCTATCTAAGTTTCTTGTATCTAATGGATTCAGCAAAGGAGCAGTTGATCCGACATTGTTCACCAGAAAGTCGGGCAAACACTTAATTCATGTTCAAATCTATGTTGATGATATTATTTTTGCCTCGACTGACCCCAATGACTGTGATCGTTTTTCTAAGGTGATGGGCTCCAAATTTCAAATGTCAATGATGGGACATATGTCATTTTTCTTGGGATTACAAATTTCACAAAGTCCCGGAGGCATTTTATCAATCAATCTAAATATGCTAATGAAATCTTAAAGAAATTTGGATTTGATTCTTGTGACCTGTTGACATTCCCATGGTGGGTACTAAACGGATGAGGACCACTCGAGGATCATGGTTGACCAAACTAAATATCGTAGTATGATTGGATCCCGATGTACCTCACCGCCAGAGACCGAAATTTTGTTCATTTGTATGCATGTGTGCTAGATAGGCTAAGCCTACCAAAAAGCACCTTGAAGCGGTTAAACGGGTCTTCGGTATCTCCAAGGAACCATCAACATGGGACTTTGGTACTCGAAGGAAACGGTATGTCACTAATGCCTATCAGACGTGACCATGCGGGGTGTCAAGATACCGTCGAAATGCGTCGGGAGGTGCTTTCGATTTTGGGTGATAAGCTTGTGAGCTGGTCTTCAAAGAAACAAGCGAGTACCTCTATATCCTCTCTGAGGCAGAATACATAGCCATGTCATCTTATTGTGCTCAAATCCTATGGATGAGATCCCAATTATCTGACTATGGCTTTGAATTCAACAAAATCCCTCTTGTGATAACAATAGTGCCATTGCTCTCTCATGCAACAACGTTCAACATTCAAGAGCAAAGCATATCGACATTCGACATCATTTTATCAGGGAGTAAGTGGAGAACGGTGTGGTGGAACTATATTTTGTGAAGACCGAATATCGCTTAGCGCATCTTCACAAAAGCTCTTCCCAGAGAACATTTTGAGTTTATCCTTCCACGACTTGGTCTAAACAGTCTACAACCGGAAACACTCAAACGTCTTCAAGAGGAAGACGGGGAGTAAAGGCCTTTCTTCATCCATCTCTTGTACATATTTATTCAAAAAGAAAAATACAAAATTATAAAACCCACAAAAAGAAAATAGAAAAATATAAAAATTTTAAAAATCCATAAAAATTCAGAAAAACTTTGAAAAAGCCCAAAAATATTATTTTTCCATCTATTTCTGTTTTTTGATAACATCTACGGACTTTGATTTGTCATTCAAAGAATGACACGGGTCTTTAGATGAAGTTCGATTGTACTTAAAACCAAAAAAAGGATGGAGAAAAATGGTAGTTTATTGTCATTTCAAGCAGTAACCAGCTTTAAAAGAAAGAACAGAGCCATGCTTAAATTATTTTTGAAACCTCATGCTCTGATTCTAAAAACAAATGCCTGTCGCCATAAAGACAAATGTTTCCTTCACAAATATTTCTCCTTCTAAATATTCTTCTGAAAAATATTTGTCATCTAATGAAAACAAAATTGCTTTGAAAATAACTCGGACTCTATTATTGAAAATCATCTGGACTTATCAATTGTCAAAATCTCTATCTCTCAATCAACAACTGATGTCATTGATTGAGGGGGAGAATGATTTCAATCAAATCAAAAAGGTTATTTTTCAAACAATTGGCACATAAACGAGCAAGGTCTAATTTTGGATAATCAAAAAGAACAATGTTTTTATACTATTGGATCAAGACCTAGGCTAATGTTCTATTTTCATAAAATACTTAAGCATGTTTGAACAATGGAGTCTAAAGTCTCAGAATTTGATCCTTATCAGTTAAATGTGTTTAAAAGCAAGTCACAATTCTCCTCAAAAGCTTTCAAAAACAATTTAAATCAATAGAGATCACAAATCTCAAAGGATTTGAAAATTGTGATCGGGGGAGAATGTGTGATTTAAATTTTATATAAACTGATAATTCAATAAGTGGTTTTATAAGATAATAACAACCTCTCCTCCCTACATGTGCCAAATGATTTTAAATTTTCCATGCAGATGTTAAGGGGGAGCATCTATCTCAAACCAAAATGGATTGAAACGTGATTGATTTATCTCTAAGTGCAGGCTCTATCTAATATGTGCAACTTCGAATATCGATACACATATTGAGGGGGAGCGATCATATGAAAACCTAATCCTTCCCAAAATTGTCTTATTCAAAGTACTTAAAATACTAGATTTGATCGGGAAGTGATGATGATCATGTTAGAAAATGTTAATCAAAAGATTGGACCTTTCATTCTGAATCTTAGATTTCAAAGTCCTCTTACCTCCATGTGCTAAAACAACTTCTAATACATGAAGCACATGTTGAGGGAGAGCTTTTCTAAAATATCAAAACAATTAAGGTACAAAAAGCTTTGATTTTATATCACAAGTACCTTAATTGATTTTTCAAATGGTTTTCAATTGGTTTCAAGGCGGAAGGAACAATACCAAAAGACCGACCAATTTTACTTTATGTATGGAGTTATAAGGATGGTTAGGTTAGGTATTCGTTCCCATGATCCCGCCAGAGCCGAATGGATCTACCCAGGGACAACCCACTAGATAGTGTAGAAGTCCTTAGGTATGATGAAAAAAGGAGAAAAATGAGAATACGGGAAGAGTCTTGGACTGAGACAAAGCTAGTACTGGAATAAACCCAACAAGGTTCTAGTTATGAAATCTCGGTAAGCACTGAAGGGTTTGAAGAATGAAAAAGAATTGAATGTGAAGCAGTGAAAACAAATAGCCCTCCATATATTCAACCTTAGGGCAGAAACCGGTTCAATTCATATACATCTTGGTTACCAAGGTAACGCCGATATTGAAGACAAGACGTCATGGACCTAGTGACGCACTGCACCAAACTTCCCAAGCTACTCAAGTTCCTCTTAAAAGGACTTGTTTCGTTCTCACGGGGAACCTACCTAATCTATCGACTTTCTCTTAGAGATTGTTGATATTGAAGAAGGAGACCCTCTCCCTAGTCTCCGACCTAGGAAACCAAAGTGCACTATTGAGTCTAGAGCCAAGAGATCATCAATAAATCTCATTAGGACACACTATTCTTGAAGGCTTGCTGTTTTACACAATGTGGAAATTGAGAATATATTTAAGAGTCATACGCATTATCCTTGTGGTATTGCCAGAACATCCGAGTGATATGAAAAAATATTCACAATGAAGATGGAAATCCCTCTAGAGCCAACATCAAACAAGCTCTTGGTGGGTAACATGTGAGATCTATCCAATAGATCAAGCTTGTGACAACTGGATAGAAACGATGGGGCGATTCAATCTTGAATCAACCTTGGTCGAGGAAATGGATTGACGGATACCTTTGAAAAAACGGTCATTTGCTTAAAATTCTTTTCTGTAGCACATCGACTGTGTATTAATGTTTCAAAATTAAAAGGTATTTACGATTGATAATTGATTTTCCATAAAACTTTAGTTGTATTTCAAAACCCTTTATATTAAGCAATACATGATTGTTTTCAAATCACTTTTCTTTAATCAGTGAATCTCAATTCGCTCGTTCACTCACTCCGTGTTGTCTTCTTTGGGACGCTCCGGTTTGAGAACGGCTAGAACAGCTGCGAAACCACTGTCAGGAGATTCTTGAAATCTACGATCCGCGAGGCGATTTGCTTGATCAGGGAACCGTGGGCGTGTACCTCAATTCAGCGAGCGATCAAAGACACTTTCGTGCGCTTTATTGCTAACTGTTGTATGCAGGGACACCCGACGATTGCAGCTGTTCAGAAATTGAGGAGTCAATCCACAGCCGCATGCTCACACATCACATTCAAAGAAATCATGATAAGTTGTCACACCTCCAAAGTACCTGTTTTGCAGCAGAATGGAATTCCTGGGGGATGACTGCCATAGCATCAAAGTTACAGTTATATTAAACGACCTAAAGTGTCGTTTTAAAACACATCGTTTGATATTTATTAAAGCATTCAGAGTTACAAAAGATAGGTCCCAAAAGGTAGTCAACGTTTACAAAATATGTTTGTTACAAACCAAACGATGTTTTAAAAGTGCCATAATATACAAGTGAGACGCGTCATCACCGCGACTCTATGATAAGTCCTTATGCATGCCATGAAGTATATGCCTTAGATACCTGAAAATACATTGCTAAAACGGTCAACAATAATGTTGGTGAGAAATCATAGGTTTATGAAAATGTTTTATACGACTACCACAAGTATAAGTCATGTATGACAAATATGCCACATAAAAATGATACAATTGCTATAAGCACATGACACAAGCTAGATGCGATCCGCGATGTTACGCCCCAGCGAGTGCTTGCCAAACAACTCTAATTCTGATATTAAATGAAATGCATCCGTTTGACCAGTTGGAACCACCAACCGGATAGAGGAGTCACCCTAAATAGATCTATTCACTCACCCTCGCTTACTCCGTAATTAACGGTTCATGATTATGAAATGGGAACATTCAATTGGCAATGAGGTAACTTAAGCAATGTAATGAATTTGATATACTTGGGCTCGTAATAAAAATGATGTGCAATGTATTCTCCCCCGTAGGCTTGAAATAAAGTATAAATTTGAAAGACAAGGCTATGAAAACTCACTTGATACAATGATATGATGGCAAAAGTGGATACACAGAAATGAGGCGCAATCTCTAACCGCAACCTATTATGAATGATATGATCTAATATAAGTCATGATTTAATGTTGTGCATGCAAACTCATATGATATCCATACCACTTGTGCATTTGAAAATAAAGTTTATCGTCGAAAAATAAATTTATAACGTCTTGTCAAGTTATAAAATACTTTACGCTTATATATATTGAAACAACATCCCATGATAATCGTTTAGAAATAGAACAGGAATTTATAGTTTTTCGTCGTAAAACAATAAAATTTGACAACTCGTGAAAATTGCTAATTTTGAATGATCGTATATTATTCGTTATACCTTTGTTTGACGAACGGTTGAACATTTTTGGAAAATAGAATAGGCGAACTCACTTTAACTTGTAGACATCGTTTTCTCAAAAATATTCTATCGATATGAAAAATGGCTCCAAACATGGTCACTTGCGATAACCATTTTGGTCTAGTAGAAAATATATAAGTATTAATATTTGTGTAAAATAGTTACGATAGCCATATTTAAAATGCGTGTAACTTAGTCGTTATAAGTCCGTTTTCTACGTTTTATATATCCTTGGTTTTTTGTTAATGTATACTAATATATTTTTGATAAATCGACTCATTTAGATTATGTTTAAAACTAAATTTTGCCCCTTGAAAAATCCTTGACAGCTTGTATATTTTCAGAAAATTAGTTTTCGTCGTTAAACTTAAAAATAGTGTAACTTCTTCGTTATAAACCCGTTTTAACCCGTTCAAGCGACCACGGTTTCGTTTTAAAGTATATTTTCTGAAAATATAAACCAAAATAGTCCATGACCTGTTGAAATTTCCAGATTTTACAAAAATGAACAGCCCTTAATTATATGTCGTCGAAAATGATTTTTCTAGTGTAATACTTGTTCTAAACCCTTCCAATCAACACCAAAGCTATTCTAAACCTACCATACACCTTCTTAGGGTGTCATGGGTTCCTAAACTTCATCAACAATGATAGGTTTCATGGGAATAATTATAGGATAGTTAATACTCATTATAAGTAGGAAAACAAGTAAAAGTGGTATGAATACATATAATACTTGCATGTTTTTCTTACTAGAATGATAAAATAGATCAAATATGATTATGAAAGAGTAGTAAAAATTATGAGAAGCTAACTAGTAGTATGATGAGGTTTAAGGTAACTAGGTTCCTAATTACTTCTTGGTTTTTATTTCAAAACCTAATATAGAAGTATACTAGAGTTGTATTAACACTTGTTCTTGAAAAATCTTAGGTTTCTTCTTGGTTTTCTTGCTTGGCCGATTCTCAACGAAGAAAGGAGAGGTTTCTAGTTTATTTTCACCTTTTAGAATGTGTATGTATGTGTTTCTAGTGTAGTATAATATTAGTATTTTGCAAATATCTATCCAAAAGATGTGTATGTGTACATATCTAGTCATAATTTTTAGTAAAATGGATGACTAGGGGGGGTCGGCAAGGGTAATATGGGGAATAAGGTTGTGTATTTTTGTTAGTTAATTGTATTTAAAGTCAAGTATAATGTGTATTTGGTACATATAATTAATTTTTAAGTGTAGCGTTAGCTAGAAATCGATTTTAACGGAACAAAATAAAATATATCGAAGTCATAAAAACTATAAAAATGCATTTCTCGCAAGCATTGAGTGAATAAATAATTATCGAATAGAATTAACGAAATCGTCGTAAATATATATATGTAACAATATATATACAAAATAAATTCAAAACATCGGGTAAACTAATAATATAATTTTTATAGTCTTAAAATGAGTATAAAAATATATCAGGACAATTGTTGGAAGTGTCGGATCAATTATTCAAAATAAATGATCGTGCGATAGCGTTTATTTAATAGAAAAATATACGTTAATGAAATATGCAAACCCATGCATGAACTAATATGAAAATGATATTACTGATGATATGTAGACTAACTCTAGTCTATATGTAATGTTCTCAATGATGTTTCATGAATACGCAGCTAAACCCTTACGATTATGCGAATTTGATACTCGTAAATCTAGTTTACGAAAAATGATGAATAGTGATTTTTCTCCGGGTATGAATAGTGTTTTATGAATAGTAAAATTTTAAAATAACCTCTCAAAGTCACAAACTGACTTCAAAAATGATGAATAGTAAAATGATGAATAGTAACAAGTGAATAGTAAATTCCCGAGATGAATAGTAAATTTGAGAAATGACCTGAAATTACGAGTTGTCACATTTGCCCACCCAAAAAGGAATTCAGTCCCTGAATTCAGTCCATGTTGGTTTTTACGATGTTATCGATGAAAAGGTGAGGATATTTGAGTCGCATCTGGTCTTCTCGTTCTCAAGTAAACTCGGGACCTCTTCGAGAATTCCAAATGAACTTTCACGATAGGAATTGACTTTGTTTCAACTGCTTGACCTCTCGGTCCATGATCTCTGCTGGTTCCTCCACAAAATTGAGCTTATCGTCGAGTTGAATTTCTTCTAATGGAATTACGAATGATTCATCTGAAAGACATTTCTTGAGGTTTGAAACGTGAAATGTGTTATGTACATGGTTGAGATCTGGCGAAAGCTCGAGTCGATATGCAACAGGGCCGACTCGTTCGAATTTTAAATGGCCCAATGTACCTCGGGTTCAACTTCCGCGTTTTCGAACCGTATCACGCCTTTCCAAGGCGATACTTTCAACATAACCTTGTCACCAACTTGAAATTCTAATGGTTTTGCGTCGTATGTCGGCATAACTTTTACGTAAACTTCGGCGGTTCGGAGTTTATCTCGGATCAGAATTATCTTTTCGTTGTTTCACGAACCATGTGCGGACGAAGAGTTGTGCATCACCAACCTCGGCCCAACAGACAGGTGATCGGCACTTTCGACCATAGAGTGCCTTGAATGGTGCTACTTTTATCTTTGGTGTGATAACTATTGATGTAAGAGAATTCGATCAATGGCAAATGGTTAGCCCAACCATTTCCAAAATCAATCACACATGCTCTGAGCATATCTTCTAATGTCTGAATCGTTCTTTCGCTTCGACCATCGGTCCGAGGATGATAGGCAGTGCTCATCTCTAATGTGGTTCTAAATGCATCTTGTAATGATTTCTAGAAGTTTGAGGTGAATCGACTATCTCTGTCGGAAATGATGGAAATTGGTGCACCGTGCCTTAAGACTATTTCCTTGACATAAATTCTAGTAAGTTGTTCCATGGAGTAAGTCTCTCTGATTGGTATGAAATGGGCTGATTTTGTAAGACGGTCAATAATTACCCAAATAGCGTCGTAACCGCCTGATGTCTTAGGGAGTTTAGTGATGAAATCCATTGTAATGCGTTCCCATTTCCATTCGGGAATTTCTAGTTGAAGTAATCCGAAGGTTTCGGTATTCGACTTTTACCTTAGAGCAAGTAAGGCATTTGCTAACATACGTGGCAATTTATGCTTTGATGTTCGGCCACCAATAAAGTTTCTTGAGATCCTGATACATCTTATCAGAACCTGGGTGAATAGAATACTTCGACTTGTGCGACTCATGCATAATCAACTCTTGTATTCCTCCATAAAGTGGTACCCAAATCCTATCCTTGAAGCATAAACTCCGTCTAATCTCTTTACAAAGCCATTTGCATTCTCGGGCATACCATAGAGTTTTTCACTTGGTCGATTTTCCTCCTTGAGTGCCTCGATTTGAGCCTCGAGGATTTTTGATGGTAGAGGTGAACTAATCGTCATTCCCAATGATCTGACTCTCAAAGGCTTGTGTCTTTCTTTCCGGCTGAGAGCATCAGCCACGACATTGGCTTTCCTCGGGTGATATTTAATTTCATAATCGTAATCGCTAAGTAATTTCAACCAACGACGTTGCCTCATGTTAAGTTCTTTCTGATCAAGTATATATTGCAAACTCTTGTGGTCCGTAAACACTGTACACTTAGTACCGTAGAGATAGTGCCTCCAAATCTTGAGTGCAAAAACTACGGCTCCCAACTCAAGATCATGAGTGGTGTAATTCTTCTCATGAACCTTAAGTTATCGAGAAGCATACGCTATTACTTTCTCGTTCCGCATTAACACAGCTCCAAGTCCTTTGTGTGAAGCATCGTAATATACAACGAAGTTTTGAATTCCTTCGGGTAGTGCCAAAATTGGCGCACTACAAAGCTTTTGCTTAAATAACTGAAAGGCAGCTTCTTGTTTCTTTCCCCATTCACTTCGGTTCTTACAGTGTCAACTTGGTCAAAGCTTTAGCTATCTTTGAAAAACCTTCAATGAATCTTCTGTAATATCCAGCAAGTCCTAAAAATTGACGGATCTCCGTAGGATTTGTTGTGGTAGCCCAATCTCTTACAACCTCAATCTTTGCAGAGTCAACCTGTAATCCTTGACTATCAATGACATGACCAAGAAATTGTACTTTTTGGTTCCAAAAATCACACTTCGAAAATTTGCTATACAAGCTCTCCTTCTTGAGTAGTCCTAAGATCGTTCTGAGGTGCCCTTCGTGCTCTTCTTTGTTCTTCGAGTAAATCAATATGTCGTCGATAAATACTATTACAAACTTATCCAAATACGGTTTGCACACCCTATTCATAAGATCCATGAATACCGCAGGTGCGTTGGTTAATCCGAACGGCATTACTTGAAACTCACAATGACCATAGCGAGTTCTAAATGCTGTTTTTGGGATATCCTCCTCCCGAACTCTAAGTTGATGGTATCCTGACCTCAGTTGATCTTTCAAGATAAAGACTAGAGCCTTGCAACCGATCGAACAAATTGTCAATCACGGAAGTGGGTAACGGTTCTTCACAGTTAACTTGTTCAGCTCTCTATAATCTATACACATTCTAAAAGATCCATCTTTCTTCTTCACAAACAAGACCGGTGCTCCCATGAGGAACTAGGTCTAATGAATCCTTTGTCTAAAAGTTCTTGCAATGGTTAGACAACTCCTGATCTCTCGATGGTGCTAGTCGGTAAGGTGCTTTCGTGCAAGCTGGTTCACCTTGCACTAAATCAATCTGAAAATCTACTTGACGTGCGGTGGAAGTCCTGGTAAGTCTTCAAAAGACTTCAAAATTCGAACAATCGGTACATCCTCAAGTCGCCTCTCTTCCGACTTCTTTTTCATATATGTGCTAAGAAAGAATAACAACCCTTCTTTATGTACTTCTCGGTTTTGATGCATGATATAATACTGAGTCTAGTTCCACTTCGTTCTCCACGAATGATCAAGGTTTCGCCTTTGTAAGGAAGATGAACAACTTTTTCATCACAAATGATTCTTGCACGATACTTGGATAACCAATCCATGCTGATAATGACCTCGAAACTTCCAAGTTCTACGGGCATAAGATCTATATTGAATGGATGATTTAGGAAATTGAGAGTGTAACCATGGACAATGGTGTCAGAACTAACTAAGTTACCGTTAGCTAATTCAATGTTGTAAGAAGTGTCTAGTGTGGTTGGTTTGATATTGAGTAAAGGTTCAAATATAGTGGACACAAAGCTTTTATCGGCTCTCGAATCAAATAAAACTGATGCATAATGATTATTGATAAGGAACGTACCTGTGACAACATTCGGGTCCTCCTTGGCTTCTCCTCCTCCCATAACATAGGCTCTTCCTTGTGCTATTCCACCTTGGTTCCCGTTCCCTTGATTCTTCCATTTTGGACAATCCCCCTTGAAGTGTCCCCTCTCTCCACATCCAAAACATGACACTTGCGGTTTTTGATTTTCCATCATAGCTGGAAGCTTGCATTCTTTGGTTTGGTGACCCACCTTCATACAGTTTCCGCATGGAGTAGGGCAACGACCGGGATTATGATGACTTTAACACCTTTCACACTTAGGTAAATTTCCCGTGTAACCTTTCCTTTCCTTTGGGCTTGCAGCATAGGCCTTAGCAACTTCTTGTCTCTTTGGTGGTTGTTGAGTAACATTGCCACCTCGATTGTTGTCCCACTTTATCTTGTTGTTGTTATTGTTATAGATTGTGTAGTTGTTTCGGTTGTTACTGTAGTTGGTGCGATTGTTATTATTGTTGTTGCGGTTGCTATTGGTAATATTTCCCCTCTTCACAACTTGAGCCATGAGTTTCTGAGATACTCGGATAGATTCTTCAATTGTTTGTGGATCAAAAGAAATCACATCACCTTGAATACTTTGCGGAAGTCCTCCAATGAAACTTTCCAGTAGTTTCTCATTGTCCGAAACCATCGATGGACATAGTGCAGCCAACTCTTGAAACCTTCTGATGTAGGTCTCGATGTCATAACCAACAGTCACTAACTCATAAAATTCTGTTTCTAACTTCTTCACCTCTGTGCGCGGACAATACTTCTTAGTCAATAACCTCTTGAATTGATCCCATGTGAGCTTGTAAGCATTTTCCATACCAATAGGATGTGCATAAGAATTCCACCATGACATTGCCCTATCTAAGAGTGTACTAGTAGCGAACTTCACCTTGTAGTCCTCTGGGCAATTGCATAGAAGAAATCTGAGACTCTATCTTCTCAAACCAACGAATCATAGCAAGGTGGCTCTTCGTGCCTTTGAACTTTGTGGGATCACCGCTCTTAAAATCCTTGTACAAACAACTTCGAACTCCAGACCCTCCGCAGTCCACTGCAATAGCAAGATTGGCGGCCAGAGACGCCAACGCGGCCTCGGCAGCCAAAGTAAGCCGCGGCAGGCAACCTCTCTGCATGTAGCAAGTATGGTAGCTTCTGCAGCAGCCGCAATCTCTACAATGAAGCATTCTTTCATTGCTCATTCTTTCCTTAGTGTCTCGCCTATACTATCCTTTACATACTTTTGGATAGCAGCTTGTGTCAGTTCTGGTTCAGCTTTCTTTGGCGCCATAACTCTTCAAAACCATAAGATGAAACAATGATGAGAACCCATAAGTAGAAACAAACATTACACATAAATATCCACAACCACAACATGCATAATATAAATGAAATCACAACGGAACAACCACAAAATATCACAAATATAATCACAACACACGTGAATATAATACATGAAAATTTTGGCCTACATGGACCGATATCATAGATACCACAACCATTCCTACATAGTAGAGTCAACACTTGATACATTTATTTGTACAACAACCAAAAGACTACAAGTTCTTTAAACTATGTCACACACCTCGTGACTAGGATAATAGTAGTAAGAACTAACATGATATAAGTCTAATCTAGGCATCTCCTGGTGCTCCGCCTGATCGACTCTGAAGCTCTCGGACCTGTGCAGTCAAACTGAAAACCATATCCGTCAGGTCACTAATATGACTGAGTAGCGATCCGTACTCTCCCAAGTAGCAATACTCGCACGTGCCAATGCTAACTCATTAGCCTGTCGCTGCTGCTCATCCTGCAACATCTGAGCTCTATCAAACAACTCTGGCATCTCCTGCCTCAACTCTGTAATATGCTCACGGTTTACTCGCTATCTAGTCTCCAACCCACGATAAGAAACATCAATGGGAACCCTACCTAAAACTAAACCCTCTATCTCCTCCTCCATCGCCTCAACTCGACTCAAAGAATCTCCTCTAAGCGTCCTAAAACCCTCAATCTGCTCCCTGATGATCTAGTCGTGTCTCTAGTGTGATAATAGTAGGTCGTCTAGCAGAGCGTGCCCTAGAACTCTCACCAATCTCAAACCTAGCGGTGGTGCGTCGATGAGTAGGTGGTATTGGTGTGTCAAGTCGTGCATGCTTCTTGAGCGGAAAGTCAGATATGGGTGTAGGACCCCTGAGATATGATGGTGCTAGTGGTGCTCCAGATGATGATGAAGATGAAGATGAAGATGATGATAATGGCGATACTAGTGGTGAATTAGAGGCTGATGATGATGATAGAAGTGGTGATGATGGTTGAAATATAACCCTCTTTCGTGCTGTCCTGCGGCGCCTGGGAGGTACAACTGGAGTATTCTAAATAAGGCGGTGAGTAGGACTAGCTGGTGGTGGTGATGGTGTAGGTGAAACTTCGCCCTCCTCAAAGGGTTCAGTCTCAGTATCAGATAATATGAGTGGTGAGCCTGGTGTAGAGTCAACTGACGTTAAGGCTATAGTAGGGAGTGGCAAGACATCATCCATGTCAGAGTCTATAATAGGAGATGACAAGACATCCTCCATGTCAGAGTCTGACGAGACATCCTCCATGTCAGAGTCTGAAGAAATGGTGATGGGATGGGTATCTGAAGACATCTCTGTGACAATCGATGTGAAATGAAAGTAAATAACCCACATAAAGTGCGTATGAATCCGCATGTAAAGTGAATATGCACTTATGATGAAATGATGAGATGCTATGATTATGTAGTTATAGTCTAGGGTCAATGATGCAACGTAGTGCTCTATAACCTTTGCTCTGATGCCAATCTGTCACACCCCCAAAATACCTGTTTTGCAGCGGAATGGAATTCCTGGGGGATGACTGCCATAGCATCACAGTTACAGTTATATTGAACGACCTAAAGTTTCATTTTAAAACACATCATTTGATATTTATTAAAGCATTCATAGTTACAAAAGATAGGTCCCAAAAGGTAGTCAACGTTTACGGAAATAAGTTTGTTACAAACCAAACGATGTTTTAAAAGTGCCATAATATACAAGTGAGACGCGTCATCACCGCGACTCTATGATAAGTCCTTATGCATGCCATGAAGTATATGCCTTAGATACCTGAAAATACATTGCTAAAACGGTCAACAATAATGTTGGTGAGAAATCATAGGTTTACGAAAATGTTTTATACGACTACTACAAGTATAAGTCATGTATGACAAATATGTCACATAAAAATGATACAATTGCTATATGCACATGACACCGAAGCTAGACTGATCATGATGTTAAGCCCCAAGAGTGTTTGCCAAACAACTCTAATTCTGATGTTATATGAAATGCATCCGTTTGACCAGTTGGAACCACCAACCCGGATGGAGGAGTCACCCTCAATAGATCTATTCACTCACCCTCGCTTACTCCGTAATTAACGGTTCATGATTATGAAATGGGGACATTCAATTGGCAATGAGGTAACTTAAGCAATGTAATGAATTTGATATACTTGGGCTCGTAATAAAAATGATGTGCAATGTATTCTCCCCCGTAGGTTTGAAATAAAGTATAAACTTGAAAGAATGGGCTATGAAAACTCACTTGATACAATGATATGATGGCAAAAGTGGATACACTGAAATGAGGTGCAATCTCTAACGACAACCTATTATGAATGATATGATCTAATATAAGTCATGATTTAATGTTGTGCATGCAAACTCATATGATATCCATACCACTTGTGCATTTGAAAATAAAGTTTATCATCGAAAAATAAATTTATAACATCGTGTCAAGTTATAAAATACTTTACGCTTATATATATTGAAACAACATCCCATGCTAATCGTTTAGAAATAGAACAAGAATTTATAGTTTTTCGTCGTAAAACAATATAATTTGACAACTCATGAAAATGGCTAATTTTGAGTGATCGTATATTATCCGTTATACCTTTGTTTGACGAACGGTTGAACATTTTGGAAAATAGAATAGGCGAACTCACTTTCACTTGTAGACATCGTTTTCTCAAAAATATTATATCGATATGAAAAATGGCTCCAAGCATGGTCACTTGCGATAACCATTTTGGTCTAGTAGAAAATATATAAGTATTAATACTTGTGTAAAATAGTTACGATAGCCATATTTAAAATGCGTTTAACTTAGTCGTTATAAGTCCGTTTTCTATGTTTTATATATCTTTGGTTTCGTGTTAATGTATACTAATATACTTTTGATAAATCGACTCATTTAGATTATGTTTAAAACTAAATTTTGCCCCTTGAAAAATCCTAGACAGCTTGTATATTTTCAGAAAATTAGTTCTCGTCGTTAAACTTAAAAATAGTGTAACTTGTTCGTTATAAACCCGTTTTAACCCGTTCAAGCGACCACGGTTTCGTTTTAAAGTCTATTTTCTGAAAATATAAACCAAAATAGTCCATGACCTGTCGAAATTTTCAGATTTTACAAAAATGAACAGCCCTTAATTATATGTCGTCGAAAATGATTTTTCTAGTGTAATACTTGTTCTAAACCCTTCCAATCAACACCAAAGCTATTCTAAACCTACCATACACCTTCTTAGGGTGTCATGGGTTCCTAAACTTCATCAACAATGATAGGTTTCATGGGAATAATTATATGATAGTTAATACTCATTATAAGTAGAAAAACAAGTAAAAGTGGTATGAATACATATAATACTTGCATGTTTTTCTTACTAGAATGATAAAATAGATCAAATATGATTATGAAAGAGTAGTAAAAATTATGAGAAGCTTACTGGTAGTATGATGAGGTTTAAGGTAACTAGGTTCCTAATTACTTATTGGTTTTTATTTCAAAACCTAATATAGAAGTATACTAGAGTTGTATTAACACTTGTTCTTGAAAAATCTTAGGTTTCTTCTTGGTTTTCTTGCTTGGCCGATTCTCAACAAAGAAAGGAGAGGTTTATAGTTTATTTTCACCTTTTTGAATGTGTATGTATGTGTTTCTAGTTTAGTATAATATTAGTATTTTGCAAATATCTATCCAAAAGATGTGTATGTGTACATATCTAGTCATATTTTTTAGTAAAATGGATGACTATGGGGGGGGGGGGGTCGGCAAGGGTAATATGGGGAATAAGGTTGTGTATTTTTGTTAGTTAGTTGTATTTAAAGTCAAGTATAATGTGTATTTGGTACATATAATTAATTTTTAAGTGTAGCGTTAGCTAGAAATCGATTTTAACGGAACAAAATAAAATATATCGAAGTCATAAAAATTATAAAAATGCATTTCTCGCCAGTATTGCGTGAATACATAATTATCGAATAGAATTTACGAAACCGTCGTAAATATATATATGTAACAATATATATACAAAATAAATTCAAAACATCGGGTAAACTAATAATATAATTTTTATAGTCTTAAAATGAGTATAAAAATATATCCGGACAATTGTTGGAAGTGTCAGATCAATTATTCAAAATAAATGATCGTGCGATAGCGTTTATTTAATAGAAAAATATACGTTAATGAAATATGCAAACCCATGCATGAACTAATATGAAAATGATGTTACTGATGATATGTAGACTAACTCTAGTCTATATGTAATGTTCTCAATGATGTTTCATGAATACGCAGCTAAACCCTTACGGTTACGCGAATTTGATAGTCAGAAATCTAGTTTACCAAAAATGATTAATAGTGAAGCATGAATAGTGATTTTTCTCCGAGTATGAATAGTGTTTTGTGAATAGTAAAATTTTAAAATAACATCTCAAAGTCACAAACGGACTTCAAAAATGATGAATAGTAACTAGTGAATAGTAAATTCCCGAGATTAATAATAAATTTGAGAAGTGACCTGAAATTACGAGTTGTCACATAAGTGCATATCTGCATCAACTGGCTCTGATATTTTCAATCCATGCTTCTGCTAGGCTACTAGAAATATTATGAATAAACAAAAGCTTCCGCTACTCTGATGAGAAGATTTCATGATCCAAAATGTGAGCATCTCGGTCTGTAAGTCACAACTTCACTTGATGGAAACACTACAAAGGATAAGTCAGAACTTTACTACGGCTGATGATCTCAAAACTTACTCAAATTATCACCAACACGTGGATCAGTTAAAGACCTCCACTTGAATGAACAAAACATGCGGAACATGAAGAATCAAAGACTGCAGGCTACAGAGCTAAGAACTAAATCAAGAATCCAAGAACAATTAAAATGTAATATCCGTTTGTATTCAGTGTAAATTGAGGTGACCTCCCTTAGGGGGAGATTGTTAGGATTTAGAAAATCCGGTAGTAAAAGAGTCGGTCACCTCAAGTATATGTAATCGTTAGAAAGCTCGTAGTCGTAGTTATTTAGTGTTAGTAAGTAGTCTGTTAAGTAACACCGTGGATGACGGACGGGTCTTTGCCCACTGTATGCCTGATCCACAACCCGTAGGAGGCGTGTCTTGTAAGAAACTATAAATACCCTTTGCCTAGCAAGGCAAAGGGTTGGAGCTTTCAATATCATTTTTCTTTGTCTCACCAAGTTCCCAACTCTCTTTACTTTCTCTCTCTAAAACTCAATTCATACGCCCCTTTTTAATATGATTTGATGTGTTTATGAAATCCAATATGCTACAATAACATAACTCCTTACATCAGTTATAACTAGATAGTTAAGTCTTAATCTTTATGAAAAATTGACCAGACAAGTTATCTTGAGACCTACAACACATCTCGAAGATAAATAAGTACACCCATGAAAATCAATAATACCGTACAAAAACCCCGTAGTCATTTTTGTTAAAAGATAACAATTCTAGCCGTGAACTTAGTATCCCTCGTGAAAATTTGTAGAACCACCATGCCATTCTCTATACAAAATGTTTATCAAAGTTTTTAGCTAAATTTGACATTAACTCAAAAATTCGGATATCACTTTTTTTCAATCTATTAAAGCATTTCAGCCGCCCATCACTTGTAGCCCAACCATATCAGACATATGCCAAAGCCTAAATCCAAATGAGAAGCCCGTGTAAATCCATATAACAAATCCAAAAATGATAAATCTGAAAAGGATAAATCCGAAAGATCATATCCGAAAGGATAAATCCGAAACCCTTTCGGATTTCTTTACAAGAAATCTGAAACATGTGTGAAGACAAATCCGGAAAAGCCCTTTTGAATTTCTTTACAAGAAATTCGAAACTTTAGGGTTTCACAAATTCAAAAATGAGGGTTTTGTTTGCATATCTGAAGTCATCATAAGCATCTTCATACAAACCCATAAATCCGACTAAAAACCCTCTTTTTCTACCCTTTATGACCACAAATTTCACGGTTTGGGGTAAAAGTCACAAAAGGATATATTGTTAACAAAACTGTTATTTGGTAAAAAAAAAAACAGAATTTGATAAACTGAAAATAAAGCATAGGACTTTTTGATGACCATTTGATAAACTTGTATGAAACTGTTAAGAATGGTTATATTAAATTTTGCTCAGTACCAAAAACATGGTAAAAACAGTGTCAAACAGTTAAACGGGCCATACAAATCAACACAAATAACAACCTTGGCTCCTTATACCAATTGTAGGATCAAAAATATTGATGATTTATGTGGTTCGGGAGGTCGAGGTTGGTGATTAAACAAGATATACATGATTAAAGTTCTAGAGAGAGAAAGTAGATAGGGTAAAAAAAACAAAGCTTTTTAGATTAAAAAATGAAAGCTTACAATGATTTCACACACCCCTCATAGAGAGTCATGATGGGTGTTTATAGGCTCATTACAATATGACTATCCTACTTGTACAATAGTAGTCCCTGCGGGCACAACTAACTACATATCTAGTCAAATTTACGTGTAAGACATTATCTTTACAAATAAGCGAGGCCTACAGTGCTTAACTTAATCCCGCATTAAATGCAGATAATTATTTTTCTAAATAACTTTTTGAAACTTGGTTGCATTGGGATGGAACGAACATAAAGGGATTAAATTTCTTGTCAAATCAAACGTCATGTCAAATTTTGAAAAGGGTTTGAAGTCCGGATAGATTTTACCTTCTAGACACGTGGATGGGTTAAAATACTTTTAACCTTCCTTTATAAAGACTTTTACCCCAACCCCAAAACCATTTTACTCTCCGCCCATTTTTACACAAATCAAACTTCTATCAAGCTTTTCGATCAAAAAAGGTATTTTACTTGCATCTTTTCTAAATAGTTGTCTCTTTTTACTTTTTGTCATGGATGCAAAACGTATTATTAGGAGTCAAAAATGTACTTTGTCTAGAGAAAGACTAGATGAGTTGCTGAAAAAGTTTCTCATTTCCCAAGAGTATAAGATAATGCTTCCAACCGAACACCAATCCATCTTTGATGCCCTAGAGGGATACGTAGGGTTGTACATTCACTCTTTCCCCCCAGATAAACCTAAGGATACCACTTCATAAGTTTTCTTTGAGGTATTTGTTAATACAAATAAGCCATGAAAATGTTTATTTATATTTTATGATCTTCTAATGTTTTGTCGATAACAAACGTAAAATCATTTTAACGAAACAAATAAAATACATAAAAGGTTTGAGCAAATAGTTTACTAACACACGTATACTAAACATATTAAAACCATATCAAAACATGTTTAGTAAATAAGTTATATAAAACCAAAGACATTTTCATGTAAACACTAAACAAGTAATATTTTTTACATCTTATAGAATTGCATATGTATAACAACTAGTGTTTACATAATATGGAAATGTACATATATACTTTGTATATATTGTAATGGGTAATTTAATGGGTAAAAACTAAAGTCCATGACCTATGACCCATGACCCATGATCCATTAACTAGGTACAATGAATGTTATTAGGTTAAACCCAAAGTCCATAACCCATACCCATGGAGCATGATCCATAACCCATGACCCATTGCATGACATCATGGATGAAGTCATATTGGGTATTATCCATGATCCATGACCCAAAGTTCATGACCCATGACCCAAGATCCATAACCGAGTGTCTAGATACATTGCATCTTATTGGGTATACATAATCCATAACCCATAACCCATAACCTGGTTTGCAACCCAAAATCCGGATTTAAGCCGACCCAGTAGCCGTATCCCAAGGATTGCACTAGCCGGATCCCTCTGGGGAGGGATCCGTGGGAACCTTGGGATAGTAGACAATTTTGTCTATAAATAGTGAACCATTTCTCTCTTGCTCACTACCACTTTTACACATACTCTCTCTAAGTATTGTTACATCTCTAACCTCTGATCAAAAGGATCATTCTATGTAGTTTTATGTTTGTGTGATTCTCTAGGTTCCTCTTAAAGGAGAGATCACCACCTCTTGAAGACGTGCAAGCAAAAGGTCATGAGTTTCTAAGCTTCATCATCATCAAGACCACTGAAGTGTATCTTGTTGATAGTTCTTTCCTCCCTCCATAGAAGTGTTGTGTTGAAGGCATTAGTGAAAGGTGCCAAAGGGTCGTGTCGAAGGCATTAGTCAAAGGTGCCAAGGGTGTACATTCGATATGGTGCATCGATGTACAAGATATATAGTTTGGGTTAAAGGATATTAATATCCTTATCGGGTTGTAATAAGGAGTGTGTCTCATTTAGGGTAGTCGTGTAGTGGTGTAGTGTTGGGTAGTAGTTCCTCATTTGTAATGGAACTCGGTATCTAGCCTTGTACCGGATAAAGTGTAGGAGACGTTGTGATAGGTGTGGTTCTACCTCGTGGAAGAACTCGGTGTATAGCCTAGTACCGGATAAAGAGTAGGGTTCGTTGTGAACGCTTCTCTGCCACATTATGGAGCTTGTGTTGTGTAGTGCTTACGTGTAACCACCGGTAAATTTCCACTTGTATGATATTCTCACTAAAGAATACTTATCCATTTTTCACGTCTAAATTTTTTTTAAACGTTATCAGTTTATCTAATCACAACAACTACCTAATATGACGTAACTCTCATTCTTAATAAATGTACACACCAACACCAGAATGTCTTAAATTCATTCCTTATACGTCAAGTATAAAAGTTTTCAACTTTTATTTACCACTTCACGTTATTTCGTAAATGTACGATTAATAAACATTCAAACTAAACGTATTCTATCTATTGGAGTTTTCATGAAACCATAATTTATCATAACTATGATTTTACAAAACTAAATCATAAATACTAAAGTACAACATTTTATACCTAGAGTACAAGTCATTAAAGCACGGAATCTAGCTATACTTTAATTTCCGTTACAAGCCCTAATATACAACTCTATGATTTTATGTGCATGATATATTTTCAAAATACTATTGTACAAGTCTTTCAAGCACATGTACAAGTCTTTAATGCATAAAAGCTTAATACTTATATAAGTCATATTATAGACCTCAATGTACCTATCTTAAAGCACGTTGATAACGCTCAAATTGTACATGTTTTTAGTAGCGTTATCCGTGCTTTTATGTATGTTATTTGGTTATAATCATATGCTTCCAATGCTTAATCGTACAAAAGTGTTTTGCTAGTTCATATGTAGCCAAGTACAGGAAAGTGGAGAAAAAGACGAAACAAGAAGTAAAATATGAACATTTCTCCATGTATGAAGAATTCTAGACAAAAGCAAGACTTGTGGAGTATATTCGAGAAGGTAAAGTCATCAAGTTAGTGCTCCAAAGACTCAAGAATGAAGTTCAAGAAGGGAAACGAGAAAGAAATGATGAAATGAAGCTAAAACGAAGACATATTGGAAGACTCGTTGTTCCCGACACACCTTCACCATTTTGGCCATAACTTTTGCATACAGACTCCGTTTGACCCACGTTTCGTGGCTACGGAAAGCAAAGAGAAAGATATACAATTTTGGTGCTTGTCAATTTTTGTCAAAAGGTTCCAACCATTCGGTTGGGACCCGCAACCAAAACGGTTGGAGAGTAGTCAAGAAGACCAACCGAAACGGTTGGAGCCCAACCGAATCGGTTGGGAAGCCCTGTACAACCATTTATTCATCACTAAGACTCCAAAATTGTCCCAAACAATTCTAGGTCCTTCCCACTCAGTTTCTAGTCCCTTCCAAGCTCCTTGGAGGCCAAGTTGAGCATTGATTACCCCTAGCCTTGGAAGTAGTATAAATAGAACCCATTTGGCACCTCATTTCATCATCCCTTCTCCATGCTTCTCATCCCTTTCATCCACCACTGCATCTCTAGGTGTGAAATTCAAAACTCCACCCTTAAGGACGAATTTCCACCTATTACAACATCCTTCTCTCAACTTACCTTCCCCAAAGGTGTGAAATTCAAGCCTCCACCCTTAAGGACGAATTTCCACCAAAATTATCTCTCCCAAAAGACCACAAACCTCTGCCATTTCCAGAAGTATGCTTGGTTAGAAGTTGTAGTTGATTGGAGGCTTGAAGGAGTGCTATAATACTTCACCCTTGCCTAATGTAATCTTACTTTGGGTAAATCCTTGTTACTTTTATGATGTTGAATGCTATTGTTTATGTTTGGTTCTTTGATTGTGTTGATTATGTGATTCTTGTGAATGTTGTCTTGATACTTGTTTATTTCATATGATAACTTGTGATAAAAGGATGTTTGGATAATTGTGGTGTTTGTTTGGAATATGTTGATAACATCATATTTGGTTGAATTTGAACTTGTTCTTTTTTATTGTTTTGGTTGATCATTTGTTGAGTTCAATGGAAGAAAGTATTCTTAACAATGGTTAGTTCCAATTCATTAGTTGACGAATGATTTTGGTCTTGTACTTTGTGACGATTTTGCAAGAAAATTAATAAACATAACAAGTAAAGGTTTAATTTGGATTAAAGTCGAAAGGAATCTTTTGAATATGTGTTGTCATTATCTTTCAAGTAAATGGAACTTCCCGGATTAATAACATCAAAGTATAAGGGCCGAAAGGATTATTTCTTTGTTGTTTAGGCATAAGGCTCATGACATAACCATTTGATTGAGGCTTATGTATATTTGATTTATAAAACGCTAGACTACTATTATTGGTTCAAGAGGTCGAAATGTTACCTTTAATAATATATATTTTCCAAACTAAACATACTAATATCCTTGTGATCATGTGTCTAAACATGTATGTTCTTTGTGTGCTTGCTCATATTGCTTTTCTTAGTGGTTTGATCTGTGACAATCATAACCACGACCTTGTTACTTGCTTAAACAAACAAACGACACTTGTAGTACAACCAAGTCTCTTGGGACGACCTTGATTTACCAAAACCTATACTACAAATCGACTAGGGTATACTTGCCCGAATGTGTTCCTAGTTACCGGTAATTCTTGCATACAAATTTAAAACCTCGATGGAACCCATCAACTTTTTGGCACCGCTGCCGGGGACTTGTGTTTGTATTCTTGTGTTTGTTGTTTGTTTGATTGAATTGCTTGTTTGCTAGTTTGTTCGAATGATATATCGCTCTTGCTCATGAATGATTGTCACTTTGCTCTTGTTTGATTGCTCTTGATGTTTACTCATGATGTTTGCTTGAATGCTTGTCTTTTTCGAAAAATCTCTAATTTCTCTTAATTGCTCAAATGATCTTTGCATCAAAATCAAGTTTTTGATGTTGGGATTTCGTTTCATGTGTTCCAAAAATGCTCATTTCAAAGTTAGTTTTCTAAGTGTGTTCAAAAGTTCTTGTGAAAAAACCACCAAAACCACCCCGAATCAACCAACCGATCAGTTGGCACTCCAACCGGATCGGTTGGAAGCCTCGTACTTAATAAATCAACACGAACCGATCGGCCTGCACCCGCAGCCGATCCGGTTGTGTGTTCTGTTTAAAAAAAAATTTTAGTCCGTGTGTTTCTTGTTTCGTGTGTTTGTGTTTTTTTATGTTATGTGATCTCTTGCATGTTTGTGTTTCTTTTTGTTTCTTTTATTATTGTCTATGTTAGTTTCGTATTAGTTCTAAATAAGATTATCTTGTTTTAGGTTGTCTTGTTTTGATTTGTGTTACGTGACTAATTGTGTGTGCTTGCGTCTATGTAATTGTCGTTTTTCTGTGATCGTGCTTTTATTTGTTTTAGGTGTCATTTTTTTTGTCTTTGGTGTTCTTCTAGTTAATGTGTTATGTGTTTTGTTTACTTGTGTTTTATTTTTCTGTCTATTACCTTCTATATTCTTATTTTATTTTATCAGTAAATGTTTTGAAATAAAACTTGTTTTTTTTAAATAAAATAAAATAAAAATTGAAAAAAAAAATTAGAAAATCCCTTCCAACCGATCGGTTACACCCCGTAACCGGTTCGGCTGGATGATTGGTTCATTCCAACCGATCGGTCACTCCCCGTAACTGGATCGGCTGGACTAATATGTTAAAAAAAATCCGTTTTTGTTTTTGTGTGTTTGTGTTTAGATAAAATAAGTTTAAGTGTCTTTTTGTTTTTGCAAGAGTATCATTTCTTTTATTATATTTAAATTTGGTTTTGGCTATTTTAAATTTTGTTATTTTAGTACATTGTAAATAAATAAGTACTTGTTTTAAAAATAAAAATGTTTCGAACTTTGTGGGTATGTTCACTGGAAACCCTCACGAGACTATAACTCGTCCACTAGGGCCACCGAGGGGTTTAAAGGATTGTTGCATACGCTAAAAGCAACCGTGATGCCTACGAAAGTGAGTTTTAGAATTTTACGCGTTTTTGTAGTTTAATTTATTTTTGCAGATTTAATAAGCTCTTGGAAGAAGGATTGATTGGATTGTTGGTGACGTTACACTCTTGATTGGACATGTTTGGTTGAAAGAGAAATCGATTGATCTCACACGCTTATGTTAGCGTTTGCTTAGCATCTTATCATATGGAGTTCGATCGTGATGTTTAGCCCGAGAAGTTTCGTTTCTCTTGGACTTATTATTTAAATTTTCCCTACTTTACATGCTTTGAAGTTTTCGCAATTGCTTTATTTTATTTTTTTGTTATTTTTCCTTTGTTGGGTGTTGGTAAATTATTTTTAATAAATTGATTTTTTCTAGTCCCTCGGTGTGAGAGGTATAAGGCGGGTCTCCCTGATTCCCTAAAGAAGTTGGGTTTTTAATATGCTTCGCGGTGACCTGCTTCTCCGCTTCTTTGTGCGTTTCATTGGAGCTACCAAGAACTCGTGGGAAAATAATAAGTCATGTTTGGTTTTTTTTTTTAAAAAATTAAAAATTTTAAAATAAAAAAAAAATAAAAAAAAAGTGTCATTTCCAATTTTTTTTAGAGTAGTAATAATATAATAGCAATATTTTTATAGTCGTTAGGTAATTTTTCTTTTGTGTGCTTAACTTAAGTGTGGGAGGAAAATATTATTGTGAAAAACGAAACTAGTTTTTAAATTCCAAAATTTTTGGGCCAATTATTTTAAGTTTTGTGAACTTGTTTGCCCTCAAGATCTAGTTGTTTTCACGGGTATAGGTTAATATATTAGAATATATGGATCAACCCACTGGTGAAATCAGTAAATTTTTGAAAAATTCGAGATGTGTCCCGATTAATATTGCAATCCATTCTGGGATCGATGACATTTGCTAGAACATTTTATAGCCCTTCCACTAAATTGTGAGGATTTGAGCCTGTTTCATATATAGCATACATCTTTTATAATTGGATCTTTTGCTATGAGTGTGCCGGTGATTTTATTTATTCTAGAACTTGTACATGCAAATCATTACCAGGCCGCAGTAAGATCACATTCGTGTGATATAAGTGTATTCGTGTGATAAAGAGGCACCTTAGGAATAAAACCAAATGGCCTTCCATTTACATCTAATGATATATTAGCTAGCCACATTGGTTAGTTAACCACCCACATGGACCCATTTGTTAGCGCTCATCTTTAGCGCTAGATACCCTTAGTACACCCTCCGAGCCAATCTTTTCGTTTTTATTAAATCCAGAAAAATACAAAAATATTTTACACTTTAAACCTTAGCCTAGCCCCTTGTCAGTGTCTAAATGGTTGGTTGCTAGTTACATGGTATGATTGGATTATTTTTTATGATTATGAGTTAGCCGCACTTTGCTATTCGTGTGTGCCATTCCGACGAAGATGAAGGTGCGCAACTTCATATTTGTATTTTTGTGGTGTGTGCTTATACGAAGTGTGGGGGAGATGTGATGTATGGAAAAAAAATTTAAAAAAAAAGAATAAGTCATCGAAAAAAAATGATGTAAGAAAAAGAAAAAATATATGTGATGACAATTATAGCCAATGTACTATATTACTATGTAGATGAAGGAAGAAGAAGTATGTTTGAGATATCCATTAGCCAATATGCTAAGACGTGATATATATATATTTGGTGATCGATATGTGAAGAGAAGTTAGTAACTATAATCATTTTCGGGTTTGTGGTTTGTTCGGTGACTAGCAACATGGGTATTAGACTTGACTTTATTTTTCTTTTAACACTAATTTCATAAATACCCCCATGCCTTATCCATACCCTTCATTCACCCGAAGCCTGTCGTTATAACCCGAATAAAAGCCCTCTTTAGATGTTTACACTTGGTGCTTACGCCACGTCGGTGGAGTTTTGTTTCTTGTACAAGCCTATGGTAATATTTAGATCATGACTGAGCAATATGAGTGTACTATTCCTTAATACTATCCATCACTAAATAAATTGAGTGTTGAGTGAATTATACTTCATTCCTTTTCGTGAGGTGCTTAGCCATGTTATCAAGCGAGACAATCTATAGGGTATTGTCAAACATCTCAATTTTTCACCTCTAGAATCTTAAAACGACGAATCTTATCTCGTACTTGTACTTGGTAGATTTGCATCATATTTTTATTAATCATATTTCATGCACCATGTGGGTTTTATTTTTCTTAATTTCTAGATTTGCTTGAGGGCAAGCAAACCCTTAAGTGTAGGGAGTTTGCGCTCATTTTTCGCTTGTTTTTATATATATTAAAAAAAGAAAAAAAAAAAGAAAAACCAAAAATATGTACATTTTTTTAAAATTTTCTTTTTTTTTTGTCATTTAGGAAGGTATTTTAATTTTTTTTTCTTAGATTTGCTTGAGGGCAAGCAAAGTTTAAGTGTGGGGAATTTGATAACGCTCAAATTGTACATGTTTTAGTAGCGTTATCCGTGATTTTATGTATGTTATTTGGTTATAATCATATGCTTTTAATGCTTAATCGTACAAAAGTGTGTTTGCTAGTTCATTTGTAGCCAAGTACAGGAAAGTGGAGAAAAGACGGAAAAACAAGTAAAATATGAAGATTCCTCTATGTTTGAAGAATTCTAGACAAAAGCAAGACTTGTGGAGTATATTCGAGAAGGTAAAGTCATCAAGTTAGTGCTCCAAAGACTCAATAATGAAGTTCAAGAAGGGAAACGAGAAAGAAATGAAGAAATGAAGCTAAAACGAAGACATATTGGAAGACTCGTTGTTCCAGAAACACCTTCACCATTTTGGCATTAACTTTTGCATACAGACTCCGTTTGACCCCCGGTTTGCGGCCACGCAAAGCTAAGATAAAGATCTACAATTTTGGTGCTTGTCAATTTCTGTCAAAAGGTTTCAACCGTTCGGTCGGGCCCCGCAACCGAAACGGTTGGAGAGTAGTCAAGAAGACAAACCGAAACGGTTGGAGCCCAACCGAATCGGTTGGGAAGCCCTGGACAGCCATTTCTTCATCACTAAGACTCCAAACTTGTCCCAAACGATTTTAGGTCCTTCCCACTCAGTTTCTAGTCCCTTTCAAGCTCCTTGGAGGCCAAGTTGAGCATTGATTCCCCCCTAGCCTTGGAAGTAGTATAAATAGAACCCATTTGGCCCCTCATTTCATCATCCCTTCTCCATCCTTCTCATCCCTTTCACCCACGACTCCATTTCTAGGTGTGAAATTCAAGCCTTCACCCTTAATGACGAATTTCCACCTATTACAACATCCCTCTCTCAACTTACCTTCCCCAAAGGTGTGAAATTCAAGCTTCCACCCTTAAGGACGAATTTCCACCAAAATTATCTCTCCCAAAAGACCACAAACCTCTGCCATTTCCAGAAGTATGCTTGGTTAGAAGTTGTAGTTGATTGGAGGCTTGAAGGAGTACTATAATCCTTCACCCTTGCCTAATGTAATCTTACTTTGGGTAAATCCTTGTTACTTTTATGATGTTGAATGATATTGTTCATGTTTGGTTCTTTGATTGTGTTGATTATGTGATTCTTGTGAATGTTGTCTTGATACTTGTTTATTTCATATGAGAACTTGTTATAAAAGGATGTTTGGATAATTGTGGTGTTTGTTTGGAATATCTTGATAACATCATATTTCGTTGAATTGGAACTTGTTCTTGTTTATTGTTTTGGTTGATCATTGTTGAGTTCAATGGATGAAAGTATTCTTAACAATGGTTAGTTCCAATTCATTAGTCGACGAATGATTTTGGTCTTATACTTTGTGACGATTGTGCAAGAGAATTAATAAACAAAACAAGTAAAGGTTTAATTTGGATTAAGGTCGAAAGGAAGCTTTTGAATATGTGTTGTCATTATCTTTCAAGTAAATGGAACTTCACGGATTAATAACATCAAAGTATAAGGGCCGAAAGGATTATTTCTTTGTTGTTTAGGCATAAGGCTCATGACATGACCATTCGATTGAGGCTTATGTATATTTGATTTATAAAACGCTAGACTGCTATTATTGGTTCAATAGGTCGAAAGGTTACCTTTAATAATATATATTTTCCAAACTAAACATCCTAATATCCTTGTGATCATGTGTCTAAACATGTATGTTCTTTGTGTGTTTGCTCATATTGCTTTTCTTAGTGGTTTGATCTGTGACAATCATAACTACGACCTTGTTACTTGCAAAAAACAAACAAATGACACTTGTAGTACAACCAAGTCTCTTGGGACGACCTTGATTTACCAAAACCTATACTACAACTCAACTAGGGTATACTTGCCCGAATGTGTTCCTAGTTACCGGTAATTCTTGCATACAAATTTAAAACCTCGATGGAACCCATCACACGTGATACAAACCTATAATTCACAAAGCCCTTAAAATTGACTTTATTATAAATTACTAGTCTAAGGTACAAGTCCCTAATGCTTGTGGTACAAGTACTTAATGCCCGGAACTAAAGTCTATACTTTTCATAAACCTAACTAAACTAACTTAAGTCTAGTTACAAACGAACTAAACCCTAACTAAACCCTCTCTATGCTCAAATTAAACCATATCATATCATCATGTCTCTTTTAATTTTCTACAACAAATCATGTCAAGCTTCCATGTGGTACTTTCGAACCCATTCAATTTAAATGGAGCAAAACAAGTAAATGTTTTCTATGTAAAAACCATTTGAATCAACTACTTAAAATATGAACATAAATTAGACACATCATCCCTCCTCTTCTACCCTTGGTTAAAAATGGAGATACATGGTGTCTTTTGAACCATTTAAACCAACAACTTAATGTTTGGACATCTTATCAACACCATGTTCCATGTTCTCTTGAACAAGTGTTCCTATATGTAGCCATACAAACCCTAATCCTTCACCCTATATAAATCAACCCATACATTCCCATTTTATCTCATCACCATTTGAAACAAACACCGCATAAACACTCTCTCACTCACTGAAATTCTAGTCCAAAGGAGGGGAAGGAAGCGTCATGTAGAAGTCTTGGAAGGCTTGGTTTTGTTTTTGAAGTCCTTTGATCGTTTTCTCTCTAATCGAGTTTATAAGTAGTAAATCTTTTAAATTCATTTCAATTTCTTTAACACTCTTAATATCAAGTACATATTGTTAAAAAGGAATTTACAAGTAAAGCGTAGCAATTTGAATCACTTAAAACGAGTACACGAGCCAAAAGATATGGTCTAACGAAGTTTACTAAAATCTGTCCAAAACCTTTTGTGGACAGAAGGGCCGGGCACGCAATTCGAGGCATTTCTGCTCCATTTCATCAAAATGTTAAAACACGAAAGTTGTCCGAAACGACGTTTTCCTCAAAAACTAAGGTGCACGGGGTCCAGAAAGGGTAAAACGAAGTCTAAATTTAGCCAAAACCGTAACAGCTATCATAAAAAAACCCAAACCCCCCTTGTCAAAAACGCTCCAAACACTCCTTTTTAATAATTATTTTCTCTTAAACCGAGCATCCATAAAATAAACGGCTTATACCATTTTAAAGATGGTACAACTAAGATTCTAAAACACCAAGAACGTTGTAAAAAAAATCTCTCATTGTCTCATTTTTATTTGAGCCTCTTTTGGGCTTGTCGAGTTTAAAAACAAACACCCTCCTTGTTGATAAACGACCCAACCCCCTTACTTTGAAAAATTATTGCTACCAAACCATAAAAGCTTAGAACTTAGAATCTGAACCATTAGAAAGACCACCAAGCAAATATTTGAAAGGATCAAGAACGTCGTAACAATCTCGCAAGGCCTCATCTTTATTAATTTTTCTTTTAGGTCTTTCGTAACAAAAACCAAACATACCTTTTTAATTCTTTTAAAAGCAATAAGCCAAAATATAAGCTAATAAGTTGTTTTCAACTTATTTTCAAAATTATAATAACTTATTTTAGTAAGTCGTAACCAGCCATGCCTTTTTCTAAATCGAAAACGCAACAAAAATGAATAAAGGACTATGTATATAAAGTCGAATCGTGCTTAAGGGTAATTAATGTCAAAACTCTGTATTTCTTTTATAACAAGGACTAAATTGTAATGAGCATGAGACATAGGGGTATAAATTTTCATTCTCAAAACTAAAGGGTAGAAACTGTCATTTCACCAAAGTTGAGGGGTAAAATTTGTCATTTTATGAAAGTTTGAGGGTATAAATTGTCATTTTATGAAATTTAAGGGTATAAATTGTTATTTTAAGAAAGTTTGAGGGTATAAATTGTCAATAATTGAAACCATAAGGGTATAAAGTGTAACATTTTCATGTTTTCTCGAGAATATGTTCTTAACTCGTTTTGGCTCGGTTTTGATAAAACTAACACACAAAATATTTTCACAAACACATTTGAACAAATCGAACTTATAAATACTAACATTAGCATAATCAATCCGCTATAAACCTTATCTTTTATCCTTTCTCGTTAAACCTTTCCGCGTTAGACAAATTTTCACTCAAAGGATTCGACATATAATTATTGACACTTCACCATTACTATAAACTTTTCCAACAATCTATTCTTTGTATGAATACTAAAAGTCGTGAACATAAACAAGCATACTGAAACTTGACATGTCAACTCAGGTCACGTGTTGGAGTCATTTACCATTTCACTTTGAATTAACTTTTTACATCAATCAGATTTCCATCCAAGGTGAGTTCATAGTCCCACTTTTACATAATTTTTCAAACTCGTGGGGAGATACATGCTACAAACTCGAACACAAGTATTTTTCTGTATGTTATCCTGACTGATATTGCCTAAGTACTTAATGTTGCCACTAAAAGTCCCTCATATCATGAACCATTAATCACTTGCGAGTGAACGCGAATATAGTGAATAGATCTATTGGCAGTTGATGCCCCATTTGTGCTAGCCGGATAGGTAACCAAATGCACTTTATTTGAGAATACTAGGAGAATGGAAAACTCCTACCAGAGGGCATTGTTCCTTACATCATACTATGATGTCTGTAACTTACTTCATTATTATGACGCGTTCGTGCTAAGGTTTGCGTGTCATGAGACTTAGGAAATATACTTGCATCGCAATATTACGATTTTACTACTGTTTACCTTGTGTTCAACTGATTATTATACAAACACTATGGATTCTCTCAACCTTTGTGCTGACATTTTTAGCATGTTTATCTCAGGTTCATAATTTATGAGGATGGTACGGATACTCAAGAAGGCTATATTATCATTCGAAAACTTATTTAATAAACCATAAAACCACTGGGACCTCATTTTGTAAACTCTGATATTTATATAAATCGAATGATAGTTATTTTAAAATGACACTATTAGAGTTCGTTTTCTATTGTTATAAATGTTGAGCCATGAAGTAACACCCAGCTAGAATTCCTCTGCGTATCACGAAATTGGGGGTGTTACAGATTGGTATCAGAGCCACAGTTATAGAGAAACGGGACTAATTGAGACCTAAACTATAACTACTTTTTCACAAAAACATTTTTATTGTCTTTCGCTCTCCGTGCCTTCCATCCTCCAGGTAATTATCTGACTTCTAAACAATTTATGCTATCCAAACATATTAGTATATTGATATATACGCACTCAAAATACTTTCGATCACTTTATACAAACAACAAAATAAGCATACTTGTATGTGTCTATTCTAAGGTATTACGACTTAATCACATTTTCCCAAATCATGTACCTACTTCTACATTTTTTTGTCAAATTTATGAAACATTCCTAAGACATTGGGGATTACATAATTCTTACCTCATATACCCACTATTTTGAGTAATATGTCAATTTTCCTTGATTATCTTACTCTCGTCTCTAAAAGATGAGTGTAAACACTCTTTCTGTACTTCCATAATATTTAAATATTCTTGTAACTCATCAGTTAAGTACAAATGTTGAGTCAGAAATTCTTAAGTAGGATGATTTACAATATCTTTATTTGAATGGATTGGGACGCCTTTTTATTTAAATAAAGAAATTATGAATTACCGAACCATAAGTTTATATTTCCTTATTTACATTGTTTGGGACGCCTCTCTATGTAAGTAATGAATTATAAATAAGTGGGCTTATTTGTATCTGAAATGATGTAAGTACAAACTCGAGGATTACAATAATTCACAAAGATATATGGAAAACACAAATAAATTTTAATTACATTAGAATCCATGAATATTAATACATAATGATATAATTATCATCGGTAGTGCTAATGTTACAAAAATCACCAAATAAGGTATGGTATCACCAATTGGTTGATCCGCCAAACTAATGAGAAACACCACTACACCTATGAGAGCGAAAATCATGACTGGATGCAGTATCTAGATTATTTTGTATAACAAATATAAATCAGTTATTAGGCATGGTGAATGAAATAACAAGAGACGTAACTCTATATATATAAGAATCTTGAAAAATCTATATACAATATTAAACGCTTCCTTTTTATAACAAAAAGTGGGCTTCAACCCGTTAGTAAAACAATAAAACACAACCCACATTTAGATTTAAACGGGCCTTGAGCAAGATTACATAAACAAACACACCAATAGGCTTATTGGGCTTCAACCCAACAACCAATACAAGAAGCAACTCAATGAGTGCTAACACATACATTTATTACCCTAAAAAAGGGATAAAGATTACACGATAACACAAATTAAACAAAAATTTATTTCAACATTCCTAACACAATGCTATTACTCCCATATTTTATCCGCGCCGATGGCTAGGACCATGAGTGGTACAAGAATCACTAAGACTACGGCCAATAATTCGTAGTCTTCTTCCGGAACGTAGGCCAAGTAAATAGCAGCGGCAACAACATACACGAGTGAAAAAATGGTAATAAAATGCGGCATTTTAAATTGTGATGGGAGAAATTTAGGTGGAAAAGTTAGTATGAAAGAATGAGGATTAAAATAGGGTATTTATAAAAAGAAAAACTAGCCATTGGGGGTTACTGTTCACGACCGTTGGGGGTCACTGTTCATGACCGTTAGAAATTACTGTTCACCTTACTAAAAAAAACTAATTCATCATCTACAAAAGCTGAAGTTCAACAACCTTCTCTACATTCATCAATTTCTTATCCGAAATTTTTCCATATTAATAATTTGATTTTCACAAGCCATTATGAACCATGTTATTTTCAAAATTAATTACTAAAACATGATAAACCTTATAAAATAACAATCTTCATTCAAAATAAAAATTTTCTTAAGTTTATATGACCTTCGAAATAATGTTTTTCACATGTAAAACAATAAACTCTAACTCATAAGTTTTCCCAAATGAAACCACATTTCGTCCTCAACATCTAACATAGACTGAATCTCAGGACGAGATTCCACTTAAGGGGGTAAGACTGTAACCACCGGTAAATTCCACTTGTATGATATTCTAACTAAATAATACTTATTCATTTTTCACGTCTAATTTTTTTTAAACGTTATCAGTTTATCTAATCACAACAACTAACTAATATGACGTAACTCTCATTCTTAATAAATGTACACACCAACACCAGAATGTCTTAAGTTCATTCCTTATACGTCAAGTATAAAAGTTTTCAACTTTTATTTACCACTTCACGTTATTTCGTAAATGTACGATTATTAAACATTCAAACTAAACTTCTTCTATCTATTGGAGTTTTCATGAAACCATATATTATTATAACTATGATTTTACGAAACTAAATCATAAATACTAAAGTACAATATTTTATACCTAGAGTACAAGTCATTAAAGCACGGAGTTGAGCTATACTTTAATTTCAGTTACAAGCCCTGATATACAACTCTATGATTTTATGTGCATGATATATTTTCAAAATACTAATATACAAGTCTTTCAAGCATATGTACAAGTCTTTAATGCATAAAAGCTTAATACTTATATAAATCATATTATAAACCTCAATGTACCTATCTTAAAGCACGTAATACAAACCTATAATGCACAAAGCCCTTAAAATTGACTTTCTTATAAATTACTAGTCTAAGGTACAAGTCCCTAATGCTTGTGGTACAAGTACTTAACGCACGGAACTAAAGTCTATACTTTTCATAAACCTAACTAAGCTAACCTAAATCTAGTAACAAACTAACTAAATCCTCTCTAGGCTCAAATTAAACCACATCATCATGTCTCTTTTAATTTTATACAACAAATGAAACTTGTCAAGCTTCCATGTGATACTTCCTAACCCATTCAATTTAAATGGAGCAAAACAAGTAAATGTGTTCTATGTAAAAACCATTTGAATCAACTACTTAAAATATGAACATAAATTAGACACATCATCCCTCCTCTTCTACCCTTGGTTAAAAATGGAGATACATGGTGTCTTTTGAACCATTCAAACCAACAACCTAATGTATGGACATCTTATCAACACCATGTTCCATGTTCTCTTGAACAAGTGTTCCTATATGTAGCCATACAAACCCTAATCCTTCACCCTATATAAATCAACCCATACATTCCCATTTTATCTCATCACCATTTGAAACACACACCACATAAACACTCTCTCACTCACTGAAATTCTAGTCCAAAGGAGGGGGGAGGAAGCGTTCCTAGAAGTCTTGGAAGGCTTGGTTTTGTTTTTGAAGTCCTTTGATCGTTTTCTCTCTAATCGAGTTTATAAGTAGCAAGTCTTTTAAATTCATTTCAATTTCTTTAACACTCTTAATATCAAGTACATATTGTTAAAAAGGATTTTACAAGGAAAGCGTAGCAATTTGAATCACTTAAACCGAGTACACGAGCCAAAAGATACGGTCTAACGAAGTTTACTAAAATCTGTCCAAAACCTTTTGTGGACAGAAGGGTCGGGCACGCAATTCGAGGCATTTCTGCTCCGTTTCATCAAAAAGTTAAAGCACGAAAGTTGTCCGAAATGACGTTTTCTTCAAAAACTCGGGGGTCCGGAAAGTGTAAAACGAAGTCTAAATTAAGCCAAAACCGTAACAGCTGTCATAAAAAAAACCCAAACGCCCTTGTCAAAAACGCTCCAAACACTCCTTTTTAATAATTATTTTCTCTTAAACCGAGCATCCATAAAATAAACGGCTTATGCCATTTTAAAGAGGGTACAACGAAGATTCTAAAACACCAAGAACGTTGTAAAAAAAATCTCTCATTCTCTCGTTTTTATTTGAGCCTCTTTTGGGCTTGTCGAGTTTAAAAACAAACACCCTCCTTGTTGAGGGGTAAAAGTTGTGATTTTATGAAAGTTTGAGGGTATAAATTGTCATTTTATGAAAGTTCAAGGGTATAAATTGTCATTTTAAGAAAGTTTGAGGGTATAAAAACAACTTCATAAATTGTCATTTTATGAAAGTTCAAGGGTATAAATTGTCATTTAATGAAAGTTCAAGGGTATAAATTGTCAAAAAAAACAACTTCATAAAAACTTACCATAAAAGGGAAAACCCTACTAGAATATTAGAACAAAGTAAGTTAATTGTCATTGTTAATAAAAATAGAATCGTTTATAAAAACATTAGGAGATCATATCATTTAAACAATAAAGAAGGATTGGACCAAGATGTCACCAATCCAAAACGTTCTCACTCTTGAAGCTTTACTTTGTCCTAACATACACATGTAAAATATTAGTTCTATGTTTATAGGTTTCATCATGTCTCATGAGTATGACTTCGATCATCAACTCACTTATGTGTACATTCCAAATATATCTCTTGAGCCTAACACACCGGGCAATCATGTTCGTGGGTTCAAGAATTTCGAAACTCGTCACTTTCATGATGGACATAATTGTTGACTCACCTCTAATCTTCCAAGAAGGTATCAACACTTCATTCCGCACCATAGGACTAGAAGGTCTTCTCGGAATCAACGAGAAAATTTGTCCACGGTTTGTTTTCGAATTCTTTCGTCAAGTTGAACTCGTTCGTAACGACGATCGTTCTTTCTGGCTATGGTTTTGGATCAAAAACCAAAAATTTGTTTTGACTCTTGAGAAACTTTCTTACATTCTCCAAATTCCAAATTATGGACATTGTGCCTTCACCGAAGATTGGTCACTTGATTCTCTCTTTAACTATAGTGAAGAAAACTGTCCATATTGTTCATACATACCCTCTCCTCAAGTGATAACTCAACTTCCATGCACTCCTCAATCCAATTAATCAAATCCAAACATAATTTATACACGTGATCTCTGAGATGATCTCAAAACTCTCGCAGTCGTTCTACGTGAAAATGTTTGGAGTCTTACAAGAAATCGTGAGATACTTCCCGCATGTTGTGCTCACTTGATTTACTGTCTCATAACTCAACAACCATACAATCTTTCCTACTTCTTCACAAGGCGAATTGTAAACCTCCAAGGCAACAAGGACAAACTAATTCCATATGGGATGTTACCGACATGCCTTCATCATCATGTCATGTACTATCACCCTCAATTTCAAATCCCTCAATATATACTTGTGAACAAAATGATGGAACCTTTGAACACATCTCTCATCACTTCATTCTTCGTTCCTAAATCATCAACTACTCACAACCCACTCGACGATCCATCAAACGAATACGTATGATAAATTTATTCTTTTCTTTAAATAAATTCAATCCCTAGGATTTGTCTTTTATCTACCTTTGTAACTTGATCATACCTATGAAATGAATCGTTTGTTGATCATTTGATGTTCTTACATGCCACTCTGACCATGTCTTGCTTGTATATATGTATAGTTACTGTGGAGATCATTAGTTTCAAAACTTGACACTTAGAACAAATTATTGCATGTTCAATGTTGAGTAATCTATCCCAAATGACGTATCCCTGGCTTATAAATAGCCGGATCCCTCAAGTAAGGGATCTGTGGGATCCGAGCAGACAGAAATAGACTTTTAACATCTTCACATCAATCCAATCTTACAAACCTTATTAGACTAGTTAAACATTATACTTTAGGATCGCTTAAGTCTTCCTCAAGCTCAGTTGATCTCACATTCACTCATAGATAACTTAGGATCACATTCAATGTGTTTTTGATTTATCACTTCATCAAAACTCACCATTTTTCTGCTCCAATGATCACACATTGTTTCTCGCATCTTAAAACACCTAGCTTGATATTTCTCTTAATTTTAGCAAATTGATTTTAGTCATCCTTATATCAAAATAGGCTAAAAACTAGTTTTTCATTTCTTATAATTTTTAAGGAATTTTCTAATTTTTCTTTAGATCATCATCTGATCTCTAGGATCATTTGACTTCACTTGACACTCTCAAAATTCTTAGAGTCATCTTTGATCACCCATTGGTGTTCATAAAAACCCCATTTCTTTCCATAAAAGACATCATTGGCTACCCTCACTCATTACACTTGATCATTTAAGTCTCATATCATTTAAGACACTTTAGGAGACTGAAACACTCCATATATGTAGGTACTAGACCTTACAAAAACATCATCTTTCTTTTCCTTGACTGCTGAGAGCCGGATTCATAGGTTTAGCCTAGACGGATCCCTAAAATGAGGAACCGGCTGCTCAAACCAAGCTAATCCTACTTAAAACAATCATTTCAAACCCTCTTTGTTAACTTGAAAACTTCACCTTGTCTTAATTGACTTCCTAGATTAGTGCAACTATGTAGTTGACTCTTATGCATGCAAATCATTGCAATCTGAATGATTTTAGTGGCTTAAGCTTTAATTCACTCACCAATCCTTTCCCCTTATAAACCTCCTTGTTAGAATATTCAAATCACCATTCACATACTCATTCTCAGTAGCTAAAACTCTCTTTTCACACCTTCCCTTTCTACCATTTCACCATGAGGAAAGCCCCTAATGTTAACTCATCCACTAAAGGACCTCCCAAGAAACTTGCTCTGGTTGTTCACGAAATCTCTTTAACCGAATCATCACCCGTTAAAACCTCAAACACTAGAATTCCCTTACAACCAACTCTACCAATCAAACCAATTCATTGTTCCCACAAGACAACCCTTTCCAAACACTACTATACTTCCTAAACCAAACACCCTACTTCCACTAAACCATCACCTCTAGTACCTAGAGCTATCTCTTTCACCACTCCACTCTCATCTCCACACCTTTACAACTTAGAGGACTTGCCTTCAAGGCCATCGCATCCACCACCATTGCCAATATTTTCCTCAATTGAGAAAATGGCTCAACAACAAAACTTTGGTGTTGAAACAACACTAGCACCCCGTATCCTTTTCTCCATCACCCTCAAATGGTCCATTTTAGATTATGAGGAATCGACAAATTCAACAACCGGATCACATGAAAGTAGATACCTCTCTACCACCATCATCAACACATGTTCCACCACCTTCATCCTTAGTTGAACCACCTCCAACCTCATCAAACGTGCCTCCACAAATCCCTCCATCTTTTGTGGAACCTCCACCTACTTCATCTAACCTTCTACCTCAAACCATTTCATTCCTACCACCACCATTCCCTAGCCATGACAAAGATTGTTATCATTGTCAACATGTTGAAGGCTTAGTACATGAAGTACATGACGAGCTACATTTAACGTTCTATCACCTCCTCAAACATTTTGATGAGGTCAACAAATCTAATCATCCTTAAGCATAGGAATTCAAGTGGTTTTCTCATCTTAGGTGTAACTTAGAACTTAGGAATACAAGCACATTGGTGCTCTTTATTAGTTTTCGACACAACTTAGAATTATTAGAAAATGTACTACATGCTTATGTCATTCTCTTAGTGTTAGAGATATGTATATCATTTCTCGTGTTTTATTTAATGAAATTACATGTTGTATACTATATGGTCATGAGAACATGCTTGGTGCTATGATAAATAACTGTTTTTTATGTTAACATCACATTTTACATCCACATTGCTGTCATAAGAATGCAGGTACACGGATCCCTCATTTTTGCCTAGACGGATCCTTTACGGGAAGGAACCGTGAAACAGAAGCTCATTTTATCACTAATATGAATCTCATTTGCAGGAAATTATGCATCATATACTTGCTTTCTAACCTTTGTTTTGTAGATTTTCAAAATACACATGAAGACTTTGACACACTCAATAAGGGAGGCTTTTCGTCAAAGCAAAGCAATTGCAGAAACGCTTGCAATACCTTCACTTAGGATTTCCTTACTACTTGACGTCCTCCTCAAAATGGAGCACTCGTCAAGGGGGAGCATTTCGTCAAAGACGAAACCATTTACAAACATAATTGCAACACACTCGCTTAGTCTTCCTAATTACTTGACGCCTCTACAAAGGGAAGCATCCGTCAAGGGGGATCTAAGACGATAATCCTTCTCTCCTCTAACTCTCGATTTTTCATATTATTACTTTTCGCACGTTTTTCTCAAAACAATGCGTTAGTTTCTTTTCGACGCTCTTTTTGTTTCGACAAAAAGGGGGAGAAGAGAGTAAAAACTCCAATTCAAATTTTTACGAATTTTATTTTTTCCTTAAAATAATCTTATGTTTTTTCATAAAAAAGAGGGGGAGATTGTTAATTCAAATGAGCCATGAAAACGTTTATTTATATTTTACGATCTTCTAATGTTTTGTCGATAACAAACGTAAAATCATTTTAACGAAACAAATAAAATACGTAAAAGGTTTGAGCCAATAGTTTACTAACATACTTATACTAAACATATTAAAACCATATCAAAACATGTTTAGTAAATAAGTTGTATAAAACCAATGATATTTTTATATAAACACTAAACAAGTAATATTGTTTACATCTTATAGAATTTCATATTTATAAAAACTAGTGTTTACATAATATGGAAATGTACATATATACTTTGTACATATTGTAATGGGTAAAAAACCAAAGTCCATGACCTATGACCTATGACCCATGACCCATGATCCATTGACTAGGTACAATGAATGTTGTTGGGTAAAACCCAAAGTTCATAACCCATACCCATGGAGCATGATCCATAACCCATGACCCATTGCATGACATCATGCATGAAGTCATATTGGGTATTATCCATGATCCATGGCCCAAAGTCCATGACCCATGACCCAAGATCCATAACCCAGTGTCTAGATACATTTCATCTTGTTGGGTATCCATAATCCATTACCCATAACCCATGGTTCATAACCTATAACCCATAACCCGGTTTGCAACCCGAAATCCGGACTTAAGCTGACCCAGTAGCCGGATCCCAAGGATTGAACTAGCCGGATCCCTCTGGGGAGGGATCCATGGGAACCGTAGGACAGTAGACAATTTTGTCTATAAATAGTGAGCCATTTCTCTCTTGCTCACTACCACTTTTACACATACTTTTTCTAAGTATTGTAACATCTCTAACCTCTAATCCAAAAGATCATTCTATGTAGTTTTATGTTTGTGTGATTCTCTAGGTTCCTCTTAAAGGAGAGATCACCACCTCTTGAAGACGTGCAAGCTCAAGGTCATGAGTCGCTAAGCTTCGTCATCATCAAGAACACTGAAGTGTATCTTGTTGATAGTTCTTTTCTCCCTCCATAGAAGTGTTGTGTTGAAGGCATTAGTGAAAGGTGCCGAAGGGTCGTGTCGAAGGCTTTAGTGAAAGGTGCCAAGGGTTTACATTTGATATGGTGCATCGATGTACAAGATATATAGTTTGGGTTAAAGGATATTGATATGCTTATGGTGTTGTAATAAGGAGTGTGTCTCCTTTGGGGTAGTCGTGCAGTGGTGTAGTGTTGGGTAGTAGTTCCTCCCTTGTAATGGAACTCAATATCTAGCCTTGTACCGGATAAAGTGTAGGCGACGTTGTGATAGGTGTGGTTCTACCTTGTGGAAGAACTCGGTGTCTAGCCTAGTACCGGATAAAGAGTAGGTGAAATTGTGAAGGCTTCTTCGCCACATTAAGGAGCTTGTGATGTGTAGTGCTTACGAACGCTCGAGTGGGGTACTCGGGGAGTGGAGTAGGGCATGGAAGGTTTCCTTATAGCCGAACCACTATAAATACTCGTGTCGTGGTTTTGTGTTTCCTTACTCTTTAACTTTGTATTACTTACTTATATGCTTATCTATCATTATCCAACATGCATAACAAATAGATTGACATAAGTCGATCTAAATAGTTAAAAATGAAGTTTTAATAGGTAAAACTATTCAACCCCCCCCCCTCTAGTTTTCCACATTATTGCAATATTATGATGTCCATATATCAAGGTTTAACCCATTTGGCTTAGCCAAACTTTCCACATTCATCGTAATATGTAAAGCTTATGGATTTAAGCCATCCCTAGATGTTCTAAGGGGCTTCTTAAACTTGGGTCCTGGTGGTGAATAGCTAACCCTTTCCAAAATGGGTGAAGCTGATGTTCCAGACCTGTTTCTTAGGCTATTCGCTAACATTCGAGACTAGAAGGGAAATTTCTTGTATATTCAAAAGACAGTTGTACCTGAGGAGTACCATGCTCTGCTACATGAGTCAAACCAACTTGATAAGAAATCTTTTAAAGATATTTTGCTGTTATACTGTTCGAAGAGACCCTGCGTATCAACGCCTGGCTCGCTATCCTGTTGATGTGCAAACCTTCCCTAAACCCATATTGTACATGGTTGGAAAAATCAAAACGTGGGATCACAGTCCAATGGAACCTGAGATAATGCATCATGGTGAAAGTATGTGTTATTCCCTTTTTCCATGCAACTATAACGTATCTACTGATATTTATCATTTGCTACTTGTCTTGTAGTGATGGCCTTTTGAAACTTTGTTGTTAATGGGAATGACAAAGATATGAGCTTCATGACCAGAATCCTGCTGAAGCTGGCTACGGTGTAGGCTCTCAGTCTGTCTCTGTTAACAATGATCTTCTCAAAGCTGTTGCTATAGAACCATTGGCGTCTGTAAAACCTACCTACCTTGCTGAAAATGGGTATCGTAGTTTCTACCATACACGCAGTAGTCAAATTCCAAACACCTTATGGTATTAGAACGGTATTTTCTAGCTATAGCCCGAAAAGGTTAAATGATGTAGGAAAAAGAGTCAGAAAGAGCCCTGAAGAAGTTCCGAAAGGCATTCTAAGCTGTGCTGATGCCGAAGAGCGCATTGTAGTAAATGAACTTCATCCAGATCAAACGGTGGTAATTGAAAGGCAGCTTCCTGCCAGTTTCAAGGCAGAATTAGAGAAGTTACTCAAAGCAAAAGCAGACATTTTTGTGTGGACATACTCAAACATGACAGGGGTCCCAAGAACCCTCATCATTGACAAAAAGCCCTTCGGTACAAAACATAAGCTCAATGAGTTCAAACACATATAGCCTATAAAGCAGAAGCGCTGAAGCCTTGCACCAAAAAAATGCAACAGGATGCAAGGAAGTTGATGAACTCGTACGAGCAGGAATACTAAAGGAAGTAAAATACCAAACCTGGGTAGCTAACCCATTGATAGTGAAGAAGCATGACGGAGGGTGGCGAATGTGTGTCGATTTCACCGAAATCAACAAAGCTTGCCCGAAGAACTGTTACGGGTCAGATCGATTGGAAGGTGGAATCCATATCAGGATTTCAATTGAATTGCTTCCTAGATGCTTACAAAGGGTATCACCAGATACAAATGGCAGAAGAAGAAGATGAAGAGAAGATGGCCTTCTTCACAGGAAAAGGTGTGTACTGCTACAAGAAAATACCCTTCGGTCTAAAAATGCAGGAGCCACCTATCAGAGGCTAGTGGACAAAACCTTCAGCAAACAGATAAGGAGGAACCTAGAGGCATATGTAGATGACATGGTCATCAAAAGCAAGACATAGGAAGACCTAATTTCTAAAATAAAAGAAACTTTCGATCAGCTTCGTGCCATCAACATGAAGTTAAACCCAAAGAAGTGCTCCTTCGACGTAGAAGAAGGCAATTCTTGGGACATTTGATCACAAAGCAAGGAATCAAAGCCAATCATTCGAAGGTCAAAGCCATCACAGACCTACAGGCTCCTAAATCCCTTAAGGATGTAAAAAGTTTAAATAGGAAGCTAGCAGCTCTCAGCAGATTCCTATCGAAGGGTGCAGACATATCTTTCTTCTTCAAAACGCTCAAGGGTTGCACAGACAAAAAGACATTTCAGTGGAGCATGGAGGCGGAAGCTGCTTTTCAAAAACTAAAAGAGTTCATGGAAATACTACTTACACTTACTGCCCCAATCAAAGGCGAAGTATTGTTCATGTATATCGCAGCGTCCTTCGAAAGCATCAGTGCTGTGTTCTTTGGCTGAATGGGGAAACAAGCAAATTCCTATCTACTTTGTTAGCAGGGTCCTTCAGGGAGCTGAACTAAACTATCCAGAATTGGAAAAGTTAATTTTAGCTCTAGTTCACGCCGCAAGGCGCCTTTGAAGGTACTTCCAAGCCCATCCCATAACTGTGCTCACTGATAAACCAATCAAGCTGATACTGTCGAAGCCTGAGAAATCAGGAAGAATAGCCAAGTGAGCTATCGAGCTGGGGGAACACGAGATAGAATACAAGGGTAGGAGTTCTATCAAGGGGAAAATACTGGCGGATTTCTTAGCAGAGACACCCTCCGAGTCAAACCAGAGTAACAAAGCTGCAGAAAAGAAACCATCGAAGGCGGAGGAAGGGTGGAAACTTTACATTGATGGGGCTTATGCACTCCGTTTTGAATTTGATACTACTAACAATGAGGCAGAGTACGAAGCACTGCTAGCAGGCCTTCGACTTGCTAAATACATGGAAGTTCAGAACTTGGCTATCTTTGTTGACTCACAACTAGTGGCAAACCAGATCAAGGGCTCCTACGAGACAGGGCAACCTGTCATTAAGCAATACCTGGATGAAGCCAAGGAAATGCTCGAAGGATTCAGCTCCTGCGTCATAGAGCATGTTCGAAGGAAACAGAATTAGAAGGCAGATGCATTAAGCAGGTTGGCCTTAATGGCATTTGCACACCTCACAAAGGAAGTTCTATTTGAAGTGTTAACAGAAAGGTCAATAATAAGAAAAGAAGTAGCTGATGTCATCGTGGAAGAAGATTCAAGCTGGATGAATCCGATCAGGGAATAATTGATAAGTGGCATCTTGCCGGAGGACCCAAAGCTGGCACGAAAGGTCTGGATAAAAGCACCACAGTACAAGATCATGGGAAATTACGTGTATAAAAGGTCCTTTTTGTCTCAATGGCTCTGTTGTGTAGGACCCAAGAAAACTTGAACATCATTCAGCAGGTACACGAAGGGTCTTGCGACTTGCATGCAGGACCTCGCTCTGTTGTTTCTAAAATAATGAAGTTGGGGTATTAATGGCCTTCGATGCATAGAGATGCCGTGGATATAATTCAAAAATGTGAGTCCCAAGGCTACCTAAACAAGACATGACCTCTGTTACATCCGCATGGCCCTTCAGTCAATGGGGGATAGATATAGTTGGTCCTTTACCAATAGCTTCAGGAGGGGTCAAGTTTTTGGTCGTAGCCATCGATTACTTCACAAAATGGGTCGAAGCCAAACCTTTGGCATCAATCACAGGAAGGCATATGGAAAAGTTCGCGTGGGAGCACATCATTTGCTGATTTGGGGTCCCTCACATCATCATATCAGAAAACAGGAAACAGTTTTGCCGAAGAGGTATTTCCTGTATTCTATAGATGTCTACACATAAAGCAATCATTCACCTCCGTCTACCATCCTCAAGGTAACGGGCAGGTGGAAGTTACCAATAAAGATGTTATTAAAGGGATAGAACGAAGGCTCAGTCGAAGCCATCATGGTTGGGTGGATAAGATGCCTTAAGTGCTTTGGGCGCACAGGACGCACACCAAGTCTAGCCATGGGGAAACACCTTTTAGCCTAACATATGGGACCAAAGTCGTGATACCTTTAGAAGTAAGTGTCGAAATGGCGCGTGTCATGAATTTCGAAGCAACAGAAAATGAAGCAAGGATCCGTGAAAATCTAGACTTACTTGAAGAAAGAAGGGAAATCGCCTCAATATGAGAGGCCATCCACAAGCAAAAGATTGAAAATTACTACAACAATAGGGTTCGAACTTCGACATTCAAGCCAGGCGAATATGTCATTCGACTTAACAGTGCAAGTAAAGTCGAATATCATGGAAAACTGGGGCCCACATGGGAAGGACCCTATGTCATAATAGAAGCCTACGACAATGGAGCCTACAAGCTAGAAACCCTCGTGGGCGACGCTATTGATAGGACTTGGAATGACGCTACCCTTCGTAAGTTTTACATATAGAACTTACCATGTCTAAGGACATTTTTATTTCAATTTCAACCAATGTATTGCATTCTTCTCACTTGGGGAAAGAAGCATTAATGGTAGGCGTCCCAGTTTTCATTTCTTAAAATGATGTAATCCTCCCTACCCAATTAATATATAACACATCTTCCATCAAATCTCTTGTTTCGTTCTAATACAACAAATATTAGTCAGCCAAGTCATTTATAAGTTTCAATATCAAAGGGATGAAACAGGACAACAATAAGTCTTGAATATATACATAACATCAATCAAAACTTCACATTAACTTTCCTAAGTGGTCTTAAGGTATTCCAAGCCTTATGTTACCTAAAGGATAAAGATGCAATGGGCCGCAACCCTCTATCAGCAATTAAATTATACGATTGCTATATTCTTGGTACATAATTTACACAAAATGAGGCTATGTATCTACCATACGCCTTAGGTTGTAAAATAAGATACGTGCATATGTAATGTATGAGAAGAATAAACATCAATCAAAATCGAGACATAGTCTCTTGTTGGGATATAGAAAGTCACAGTGCTGAAGAGTTAAAGTACTGAAGAGTCAAAGTCTTTGAAGAAGTCAAAGTACTTGTAATGAAGAAAGTCAATGTACTGCTTATTCATCAAAGCGCATGCTTAAAGGACTGATATGCAAAGACGTTAAGGATTATATTGTAATTCTAGAATGTTCTAAGCTTAGTATAGTATTACTTATCGTATAGGTTACAAATTGTAAAATGACTAGGGTTATCCTTAAGCCTATAAAAGGACCCCTAGGTTGGCATTAGAGGTACGAGTTAGAATACGTGTTTTTAGAGTTTTATAGAAGTGCGATATTAGAGTTTTAAAGTTGTTAAAGAATCTGCATAACAAGCAGATTTAGAGTTATTAATAATATCGTTGAAAGTTAAAGTTAATTCTTCTTAGCTTTGTTAAGTAAATTCCGCATACTTAATAGAGTTTGCTCAGTGTTTCATTGTTAATAATTTAGGATTTATCCAAGGTTATTAAATTGTTAACAAGCTATATAGTTAGTTTGGTTAGAGTACATCGATCCAACAAGTGGTATCGGAGCTTGTGTGGAAACTCTGACTAAGAAGAAACCCTCTAAACCTACTTAACAAAACCCTAAAGATGTCGACTGAAGCTGCACCACCACCATCCATCACCTCACTAAGAATACCAATTATCAAGAAGGGAGAATATGATCTATGAAGCATGAAGATGAGGTAGTATATTGCAATTACAGACCATGCACTGTGGAATGTGATTGTAAATGGTAATGAAGTTGTAGAAGATCCACCAGAAATTCCTGGACAACCTAAACCACCTAAGACTGTCTTACCAGCAGCAACCATAAGAAATCAAAAGAAGGCTCTCAACATACTGCTGTCTGCTATCCCTGATGGTCACCTACTCAAGTTTCATGATGCTAAGGATGCAAAACAGTTATGGGCTGCTCTCAAGACCAGATTTGGAGGTAATGATGCTTCCAAGAAGATGCACAAGAATTTGTTGAAACAACAGTTTGAAACTTTCACTGTTGGTGAAAGAGAAGGTATTGATGCTGCTTATGATAGATTTCAAAATGTCCTCAGCATGCTAGAGTTATACAAGGTAAAGGTATCTGTTGAAGATGCAAATTTGAAGTTCTTAAGGAGTTTGCCATCTACAAGGCATGTGATTGCTACTATGATCAGAGGACAACCTGGTTTGGACACAATGGACTTTGATGATCTCTACAATCATCTGAAGGTGTATGAGCATGAGATGAATGGCCAAACGGTTCTAAACCTCACAAGATATATTTTGTGTCTTCTCGAAAAGAGCGAGTACTTCCACTAAAAGTACTACTTACCCTACTCAAAGTACTGTTACTCAAAGTACTGGCTATCCTTCTCATTCTATCACAACCATGACCAACCCCACATCATCACCAACAAACACTATCCATTCTGATGAAGTCGTATGCTCATTCTTTGCTCAGCAAGCTACCTTACCTGTTACTTATGAAGAAGATTTGTCACAGATTGAAGAAGATGCTCTTGAAGAAATTGATATAAGGTGGCAATTTGCTATGATCACTGCAAGAATCAAGAAGTTCATGAAGAAAACAGGAAGAGGCATTGACTTCAAGCCTAAGCAGGGTATCACTTTTGACAAATCCAAGATTGAATGCTTTAACCGCCGAACTGGACACTTTACAAGGGAATGCAGGTTTTCTAAATATCAAGCAAACAGGATGGCTAAGAAACCAAAGCTTGAACTGAAGGAAATTCCTATTATTAAAACAAAAGCTTTGGTTGCTCAAGAGAATTTGTCAGAGGTTGACTGGAGTGTTGAGTTTGATGATGAACCAATAACCTACTTGTATGGCAGCAATGGAAGAGTTTGATTGGAGCACGCCTTTTGATGAGGAACCCGGATATGCTGCTTTGGAGTCCAGAGATGGTGTAGCAAGCTTTGATTGGAGCATGGGGAGTGAAGCTGAACCTGTTCTGCCTGCTATGGTAGCCACTTCACCAAGTTCACCCCCTATCTCTGAGATATGTTCTAAGTGTCATGACTTTTATCAACAAGTGCTTAATGATTATGTGACTGAAAGAGATAAGTGTAGAACGGCTAAGGCTGAGGTAGCTGGTTACCAAATTACTTTAGAGTCAATGGAAGCCAAAATAATAACACATGAAAATAATGAAATGGCTTGGGCTGAAAAGTATGAACAACAGGATTATCAGTTAAAATTAAGTGAATGGAAGTTAGGATGTAAGGCTACTGAAATTGAAAAACTAACTAAGGAAAGGGATGAATTATTAGAAAATTTTGCTGCTTGGGGAGAATCTGGACTTTCACATGTAGTCTTTGTTGAAAAATAGAGAAGAGCACACATTAAAACTGGTCTAGGCTTTGGTATGGATTTTAGTAGCATAGAAGAGAACCCACCTAGTAATCAGGCTGAATGTGAATTTGAGGACATAACAACTAGTGATGATGAACTCATTAATTATGTAGATGAGGATTCATTAATTCAAACACCTCCTGAGTATAAGAAAGACAAGGGTTATCAGGCAGTCCCTCCTCCCACTGGTAGTTTTCAACCACCTAGGACAGATGTTTCTTGTTTTGGAATAGACAACCTAGAATTTAGGAAAAAACTCACTTGGTCAATCTAGTTCCGAAACCCCAAAAGAAACAAATGAGAAACCTAAAAGTGATAATGTTAAGAGTCAAGCAAGACCTTCTAATCAAAGTAATGCTAGACAATCCCAGCATTTAAGAAAACCTTTTCAACATACTGCTAAACCTTTTGGGATAATTTTGGTCAAAACAATTTTCATCATTCACCAAAAAGACATCATAGTTTTGGTCATAGGACCCAAGGAAGATTTTTTGGAAATATGGGTCAAAATTGTGTTTTGTGTTATAGTCCTACTCATTTTATTAAGGACTGTGAATTTCACTCAGAGTACCTAAGCAAATTCCCAAAGAAACGTAATCAACGAAATAAGCCAAGGGAGAATAAACCTGTTTGGACTCATTCACATAGGGTTAACCATAGCAATTTTTCACAAGACTATAGGTACCCTCATCAGAGAAGACCTTTTTCAAAACCCCAGTACCTTCAAACACTTTCCAAGGTACTGTAAGCCAAACACAAGTACTTTCTCAAAGTCTCAGTTCACCAAACACTTTTTGGAATAGGAACCCTAGGAGATCTAATTACTATCAATCTGGAAGGCGTTTCAACTCAAGGAAAGTAGCTAGATCAAGGGATTCTACACCAGAAGTTAAAACCAAATGGGTTAAGAAGGAAAGTACTGATGGGGAACAAATAGTACTTTCAGCAAGTGAGACCCAAAAGCAGATTTTTGTTGAAAATAATAAAGAAAACTTGAATGAAAAAGAGACTTTTATTGAAAAACCAACACAAGTTTTGGAACAAACAAAGATAATTGATCATGTGCTTAAAGACGCTGGTAATTACATACTTAAAGAATTTAAGTATGTAACTCCACAGGGAATACAAGTCAAGAATGGCTTGGGTTCCTAAAATTAACTAACTCTTTTATCTTTGTGCAGGGCAACCCGGAAGAGGAGCTTAAAGATCATCTTATTGTGGATAGTGGTTGCTCGAAGCATGACAGAGACAAAGATATTCAATGGTCGACTTTAGATCCTATTGTGGAGGAAGAGTTGCATTTAGGAATGATGCTAGTGGAGGAAGAATTACAGGCAAAGGAACTATTAAGACAGGGAACATAGATTTTGTGAATGTTAGATATGTGAAGGAGCTCAAGTTCAACCTTTTTTGTAGTCTCTCAGATCTGTGATAAGAAACACCCTGTGGTTATTCACCGACACGAATGTCTCATCCTTTCCCCGGAATTTAAGCTTGTTGATGATAACTTGGTAATACTTAGAGTACCAAGAACCAATGATGTGTACAGTCTGGATATGAAGAGTCTTCACTCTACGGAGAGCCACATGTTTAGTGGCAAAGCAACATCCAAGAAGCACATCGCTGGCATAGAAGATTGGGCCATGTAAACTTCAAGAATATCAATAAATTGGTCAAAGGAAATTTAGTTAGAGGTTTACCTTCAAAGACTTACAAGAATGATCACTCATGTTTGGCATGCAAAAAGGTAACAACACAAAAGCTTCATGCAAGAAGCTTAAGGACGTAACTATTAGAGAACCTTTGGATTTTGCATATGGATTTGTTTGGACCTATTTCTATTGCTAGTCTAAACAAGAAGAAGTACTGTCTTGTTGTGACATGATTTGCGAGATTCAGTTGGGTATTTTTCTTGGGATTTAAAGATGACACCTTTGATGCTATTCATGATCCTGATTATAATAGCACTTGAAAACCAACTGAGAACTTAAAGTAAGAGGTATTAGATGTGATAATGGGACTGAATTCAAGAACAAGCTTATGGATGAATTTTGTGCTAAGAAAGGAATCTAGAGAGAGTTCAGATTGCTAGAACTCCACAGTAGAATGGTGTTGCGTAAAGAAAGAATGAACTTTAATTGAAGCAACACCAGAACAATGCTTGCATTCATTACTACCTATTCAACTGGGGTCAAGTGCAAGTACTGCTTGTTATGTGCTTACAGTAGTATCACCACCAAACCTCAGATGAAGACACCTTATGAGTTGCTGATGGGAATCAAACCCAACATTCGCTTTATGAAACCTTTTGATGCCCTCTCGACTATTCTCAACACAATTGATAATTTGGGCAAATTTGATGGAAGGTCAGAAGAAGGATACTTATTGGGATATTGCACCAATAGCAAAGGATTCAAAGTGTATAATAGAGTCACCAAGAAGGTTCAAGATTGTCTTCATGTTGAATTTTTAGAAGATCAAGAAAATCGAAGAGGTAAAGGTCCTGATTGGATGTTTGATCTTGATGTTTTGACTCCTTATATGAATTATGTATCCGTTAGAGAAGAAAAAGCGGATCACAAGGAAGATGACTTACAGTACATTGTTCATGGAGTCAATATTAGACCTGATGTTGTTCCTGATGAAGAACCTATAATCTGTGAGAAGGACAAAGGTACCGATGAGCCAAAATCTACATTATTTCTGTTGAAGATCAAGCTATTCAAGATGAGCTTAATAGGATTCTTTTTCAAGATGTCATAGCACAATCTTATGATGATGATCAAAGAAGAGCTTATGAAGAAGCAAAGAAAAAGAACAAGACTGCAGATTTCTCTTACAAGACTTTGGATGACGATGACTTTACATCAAAGTATCGCTGCACCTAATGACAAAGACTTTGGATGATTTGGATGATCCTACCATGCCTGGTTTAGAAGATAGTGATGATGAGTATGATGATGAAGGTATTTTCTCAAATTCCAATGAAGGTGCTGATTACACAAATTTGGATGATAATATTGAAGTTCCACAAACACCAATCTTAAGGATTCATAAGAATCATCCTACTGGTCAAATCATTGGACCTTCTACCTCTGGAGTACTTACAAGAAACAAAGCTAAAGGTCTTTCTACACCTCACAATGCTTTACTTAGCTTTGTTTATAAACAAAATAGGTTGAATCACAAGGATGATCAAACATGCTCTGTTTACTTGTTTTATCTCTCAAGAAGAACCCAAGAACATAGCTCAAGCATTATCTAAAGAAAGTTGGGTTGAAGCTATGCAGGAAGAACTTCTTCAATTCAAACTTCAAGAAGTTTGGGTATTATGTGATCTACCAGATGGAAAGAAAGTTATTGGAACTAGATGGGTTTTCAGAGTCAAGAGAGATGAAAGAGGTAATGTCATCAAGAACAAGGCAAGGTTAGTAGCACAAGGCTACGCAAGAAGAAGGAGTAGATTATGATCAAGTATTTGCTCCTGTAGCAAGGATTGAAGCCATTAGAATATTCCTTGCTTTTGCATCATATATGGGATTTCGGGTATATCAAATGGATGTCAAGAGTGCCTTTCTCTATGGCAGATTTCAGAGGAGGTATATGTCAAACAACCTCCTAGTTTTGAAGATCCTGCACATCCAAACAAAGTCTACAAGGTGGTTAAGGCTCTTTATGGCCTTCATCAAGCACCTAGAGCTTGGTATGAGAGGCTCTACTTTCTTACTACAACATGGTTATAGGAGGGGAGCCATTAACAAGACTTTGTTTATCAAGAGAGACAAGAAGGATATCATGTTGGTTCAAGTATATGTTGATGATATCATCTTTGGAGCTACCAAACAAATCCTATGGTTAAGGAGTTTGAGCAACTGATGCAGAATGAATTTCAAATGAGTTCTATGGGTGAGTTAACATTCTTTTTGGGACTTCAAGTTAAACAGTCAAAGGAAGGAATTTTCATCAATCAAGATAAGTATGTCTCGCACATACTCAAGAAGTTTAATTTTGATGCTATGAAGCCAGTAACTACACCTATCAAGTCTATCAACTCATTGGGAAAGGATGAAGATGGTCAACCTTTTGAAGTCAAGTTGTCACAGATCTATGATTGGTCTGTCTTATGTATTTAACGCATCTAGGCCCGATATCATGTTTGCTGTCTGTTTATGTGCAAGATATCAAGTCTCACCTAAGGTCTCTCATATGAATGCAATGAAGAGAATTTTCAGTTATTTGAAACAACAACCTAAGTTAGGGTTGTGGTATCAAAAGGATTCCCCTATTCACTTGGAAGCTTTTTCAGATAGTGATTATGCAGGTGACAACTAAGACGTAAGATCAACTATCGGAGGATGCCAATATCTTGGAAGAAGATTAGTTTCATGGCGGTGTAAGAAGGTAAAAATTGCGGCAACATCCTCTATGAAGGTAATATGTGGCTGCTACAAGTGTTTGGACAAGTTTTGTGAATGCAGAATCAACTCTTGGATTATGGGTTCAACTTCAAGAATACTCCTATCAATATTGATAATGAGAGTACAAACTGTATTGTGAAGAATCCAGT
>OU343219.1:56811515-56951760 GCA_910596185.1 Chrysanthemum makinoi | reverse complement strand
GGAAGAATAAAATCAATCAAAATCGAGACAAGTCTCTTGTTGGGATATAGAAAGTCACAGTTTGAAGAGTTAGTATGAAAGTCAAAGTGCTGAAGAAGTCAAAGTACTTGTAATGAAGAAAGTCAATGTACTGCTTATTCATCAAAGTACTGCATGCTTAAAGGACTGATATGCAAAGACGTTAAGGATTATATTGTAATTCTAGAATGTTCTAAGCTTAGTATAGTATTACTTATCGTACAAGGTTACAAATTGTAAACCGACTAGGGTTATCCTTAAGCCTATAAAAGGACCCCTAGGTTGGCATTAGAGGTACGAGTTAGAATACGTGTTTTTAGAGTTTTATAGAAGTGCGATATTAGAGTTTTAAAGTTGTTAAAGAATCTGCATAACAAGCAGATTTAGAGTTATTAATAATATCGTTGAAAGTTAAAGTTAATTCTTCTTAGCTTTGTTAAGTAAATTCCGCATACTTAATAGAGTTTGCTCAGTGTTTCATTGTTAATAATTTAGGATTTATCCAAGGTTATTAAATTGTTAACAAGCTATATAGTTAGTTTGGTTAGAGTACATCGATCCAACAAGTGGTATCAGAGCTTGTGTGGAAACTCTGACTAAGAAGAAACCCTCTAAACCTACTTAACAAAACCCTAAAGATGTCGACTGAAGCTGCACCACCACCATCCATCACCTCACTAAGAATACCAATTATCAAGAAGGGAGAATATGATCTATGAAGCATGAAGATGAGGTAGTATATTGCAATTACAGACCATGCACTGTGGAATGTGATTGTAAATGGTAATGAAGTTGTAGAAGATCCACCAGAAATTCCTGGACAACCTAAACCACCTAAGGCTGTCTTACCAGCAGCAACCATAAGAAATCAAAAGAAGGCTCTCAACATACTGCTGTCTGCTATCCCTGATGGTCACCTACTCAAGTTTCATGATGCTAAGGATGCAAAACAGTTATGGGCTGCTCTCAAGACCAGATTTGGAGGTAATGATGCTTCCAAGAAGATGCACAAGAATTTGTTGAAACAACAGTTTGAAACTTTCACTGTTGGTGAAAGAGAAGGTATTGATGCTGCTTATGATAGATTTCAAAATGTCCTCAGCATGCTAGAGTTATACAAGGTAAAGGTATCTGTTGAAGATGCAAATTTGAAGTTCTTAAGGAGTTTGCCATCTACAAGGCATGTGATTGCTACTATGATCAGAGGACAACCTGGTTTGGACACAATGGACTTTGATGATCTCTACAATCATCTGAAGGTGTATGAGCATGAGATGAATGGCCAAACTGGTTCTAAACCTCACAGTATATATTTTGTGTCTTCTGAAAAGAGAAGCAGTACTTCCACTAAAAGTACTACTTACCCTACTCAAAGTACTGTTACTCAAAGTACTGGCTATCCTTCTCATTCTATCACAACCATGACCAACCCCACATCATCACCAACAAACACTATCCATTCTGATGAAGTCGTATGCTCATTCTTTGCTCAGCAAGCTACCTTACCTGTTACTTATGAAGAAGATTTGTCACAGATTGAAGAAGATGCTCTTGAAGAAATTGATATAAGGTGGCAATTTGCTATGATCACTGCAAGAATCAAGAAGTTCATGAAGAAAACAGGAAGAGGCATTGACTTCAAGCCTAAGCAGGGTATCACTTTTGACAAATCCAAGATTGAATGCTTTAACTGTCAGAAAACTGGACACTTTACAAGGGAATGCAGGTTTTCTAAATATCAAGCAAACAGGATGGCTAAGAAACCAAAGCTTGAACTGAAGGAAATTCCTATTATTAAAACAAAAGCTTTGGTTGCTCAAGAGAATTTGTCAGAGGTTGACTGGAGTGTTGAGTTTGATGATGAACCAGTAACCTACTGTATGGCAGCAATGGAAGAGTTTGATTGGAGCACAGCTTTTGATGAGGAACCTGGATATGCTGCTTTGGAATCTAGAGAGGGTCTAGGAAGCTTTGATTGGAGCATGGAGAGTGAAGATGAACCTGTTTTGCTTGCTATGGTAGCCACTTCACCAAGTTCACCCCCTATCTCTGAGGTATGTTCTAAGTGTCATGACTTTTATCAAAAAGTGCTTAATGATTATGTGACTGAAAGAGATAAGTGTAGAACGGCTAAGGCTGAGGTAGCTGGTTACCAAATTACTTTAGAGTCAATGGAAGCCAAAATAATGACACATGAAAATAATGAAATGGCTTGGGCTGAAAAGTATGAACAACAGGATTATCAGTTAAAATTAAGTGAATGGAAGTTAGGATGTAAGGTTGCTAAAATTGAAAAACTAACTAAGGAAAGGGATGAATTATTAGAAAAGTTTGCTGCTTGGGAAGAATCTGGACTTTCACATGTTGTCTTTGTTGAAAAATAGAGAAGAGCACACATTAAAACTGGTCTAGATTTTGGTATGGATTTTAGTAGCATAGAAGAGAACTCACCTAGTAATCAGGATAAATGTGAATTTGAGGACATAACAACTAGTGATGATGAACTCATTAATTATGTAGATGAGGAATCATTAAGTCAAACACCTCCTGAGTATAAGAAAGACAAGGGTTATCATGCAGTCCCTCATTCCACTGGTAGTTTTCAACCACCTAGGACAGATGTTTCTTGTTTTGGAATAGACAACCTAGAATTTAGGAAAAAACTCACTGGTCAATCTAGTTCTGAAACCCCAAAAGAAACAGCTGAGAAACCTAAAAGTGATAATGTTAAGAGTCAAGCAGTACCTTCTAATCAAAGTAATGCTAGACAATCAGCAGTACCTTTAAGAAAACCTTTTCAAAATACTGCTAAACCTTTTTGGGATAATTTTGGTCAAAACAATTTTCATCATTCACCAAAAAGACATCATAGTTTTGGTCATAGGACCCAAGGAAGATTTTTTGGAAATATGGGTCAAAAATTGTGTTTTTTGTGTTATAGTCCTACTCATTTTATTAAGGACTGTGAATTTCACTCAGAGTACCTAAGCAAATTCCCAAAGAACAGAACTGCCAACCAGAAACCAAGGGAGAATAAACCTGTTTGGACTCATTCACATAGGGTTAACCATAGCAATTTTTCACAAGACTATAGGTACCCTCATCAGAGAAGACCTTTTTCAAAACCCCCAGTACCTTCAAACACTTTCCAAGGTACTGTTAAGCCAAACACAGTACTTTCTCAAAGTACTGCTCAGTTTTCACCAAACACTTTTTGGAATAGGAACCCTAGGAGATCTAATTACTATCAATCTGGAAGGCGTTTCAACTCAAGGAAAGTAGCTAGATCAAGGGATTCTACACCAGAAGTTAAAACCAAATGGGTTAAGAAGGAAAGTACTGATGGGGAACAAATAGTACTTTCAGCAAGTGAGACTGAAACAGAGATTTTTGTTGAAAATAATAAAGAAAACTTGAATAAAAAGAGACTTTTATTGAAAAACCAACACAAGTTTTCGAACAAACAAAGATAATTGATCATGTGCTTAAAGACAGTGGCAATTACATACTTAAAGAATTTAAGTATGTAACTCCACAAGGGGAATACAAGTCAGTAATGGCTTGGGTTCCTAAAATTAACTAACTCTTTTATCTTTGTGCAGGGCAACCCAGAAGAGGAGCTTAAAGATCATCTAATTGTGGATAGTGGTTGCTCTGGAAGCATGACAGGAGACAAAGATATTCTGTCAGACTTTAGATCCTATTGTGGAGGAAGAGTTGCATTTAGGAATGATGCTAGTGGAGGAAGAATTACAGGCAAAGGAACTATTAAGACAGGGAACATAGATTTTGTGAATGTTAGATATGTGAAGGAGCTCAAGTTCAACCTTTTTTGTAGTCTCTCAGATCTGTGATAAGAAACACCCTGTGTTATTCACTGACACAGAATGTCTCATCCTTTCCCCGGAATTTAAGCTTGTTGATGATAACTTGGTAATACTTAGAGTACCAAGAACCAATGATGTGTACAGTCTGGATATGAAGAGTCTTCACTCTTCTGGGAGAGCCACATGTTTAGTGGCAAAAGCAACATCTGAAGAAGCACATCAGTGGCATAGAAGATTGGGCCATGTAAACTTCAAGAATATCAATAAATTGGTCAAAGGAAATTTAGTTAGAGGTTTACCTTCAAAGACTTACAAGAATGATCACTCATGTTTGGCGTGCAAGAAGGGTAAACAACACAAAGCTTCATGCAAGAAGCTTAAGGACAGAACTATTAGAGAACCTTTGGAGTTGCTGCATATGGATTTGTTTGGACCTATTTCTATTGCTAGTCTAAACAAGAAGAAGTACTGTCTGGTTGTGACAGATGATTGCAGTAGATTCAGTTGGGTATTTTTCTTGGGATTTAAAGATGACACCTTTGATGCTATTCATGATCTGATTATAGCACTTGAAAACCAACTGAGACTTAAAGTAAGAGGTATTAGATGTGATAATGGGACTGAATTCAAGAACAAGCGTATGGATGAATTTTGTGCTAAGAAAGGAATCTAGAGAGAGTTCAGTATTGCTAGAACTCCACAGCAGAATGGTGTTGCAGAAAGAAAGAACAGAACTTTAATTGAAGCAGCCAGAACAATGCTTGCAGATTCATTACTACCTATTCAATTCTGGGCTGAAGCTGTAAGTACTGCTTGTTATGTGCTTAACAGAGTATCAGTCACCAAACCTCAGATGAAGACACCTTATGAGTTGCTGATGGGAATCAAACCCAACATTCGTTTTATGAAACCTTTTGGATGCCCTCTGACTATTCTCAACACAATTGATAATTTGGGCAAATTTGATGGAAAGTCAGAAGAAGGATACTTATTGGGATACTGCACCAATAGCAAAGGATTCAGAGTGTATAATAGAGTCACCAAGAAGGTTCAAGATTGTCTTCATGTTGAATTTTTAGAAGATCAAGAAAATCAGAAGGGTAAAGGTCCTGATTGGATGTTTGATCTTGAGGTTTTGACTCCTTATATGAATTATGTATCTGTTAGAGAAGAAAATCAAGCAGATCACAAGGAAGATGAATTACAGTACATTGTTCATGGATTCAATATTAGACCTGATGTTGTTCCTGATGAAGAACCTATAACTGTTGAGAAGGACAAAGGTACCGATGAGCCAAAATCTACATTATTTGCTGAAGATCAAGCTATTCAAGATGAGCTTAATAGGATTCTTTTTCAAGATGTCATAGCACAATCTTATGATGATGATCAAAGAAGAGCTTATGAAGAAGCAAAGAAAAAGAACAAGACTGCAGATTTCTCTTACAGTACTTTGGATGACAGTACTTTACATCAAAGTACTGCTGCACCTAATGACGGCACTTTGGATGATTTGGATGATCCTACCATGCCTGGTTTAGAAGATAGTGATGATGAGTATGATGATGAAGGTATTTTCTCAAATTCCAATGAAGGTGCTGATTTCACAAATTTGGATGATAATATTGAAGTTCCACAGACACCAATCTTAAGAGTTCATAAGAATCATCCTACTGGTCAAATTATTGGACCTTCTACCTCTGGAGTACTTACAAGAAACAAAGCTAAAGGTCTTTCTACACCTCACAATGCTTTACTTAGCTTTGTTTATAAACAAAATAGGTTGAATCACAAGGATGATCAAACATGCCTGTTCACTTACTTTATCTCTCAAGAAAAACCCAAGAACATAGCTCAAGCATTATCTAAAGAAAGTTGGGTTGAAGCTATGCAGGAAGAACTTCTTCAATTCAAACTTCAAGAAGTTTGGGTATTATGTGATCTACCAGATGGAAAGAAAGTTATTGGAACAAGATGGGTTTTCAGAGTCAAGAGAGATGAAAGAGGTAATGTCATCAAGAACAAGGCAAGGTTAGTAGCACAAGGCTACAGACAAGAAGAAGGAGTAGATTATGATCAAGTATTTGCTCCTGTAGCAAGGATTGAAGCCATTAGAATATTCCTTGCTTTTGCATCATATATGGGATTTTAGGTATATCAAATGGATGTCAAAAGTGCCTTTCTCTATGGCAAGATTTCAGAGGAGGTATATGTCAAACAGCCTCCTAGTTTTGAAGATCCTGCACATCCAAAAAAAGTCTACAAGGTGGTTAAGGCTCTTTATGGCCTTCATCAAGCACCTAGAGCTTGGTATGCGAGGCTCTCTACTTTCTTACTACAACATGGTTATAGGAGGGGAGCCATTAACAAGACTTTGTTTATCAAGAGAGACAAGAAGGATATCATGTTGGTTCAAGTATATGTTGATGATATCATCTTTGGAGCTACCAAACAGTCTATGGTTAAGGAGTTTGAGCAACTGATGCAGAATGAATTTCAAATGAGTTCTATGGGTGAGTTAACATTCTTTTTGGGACTTCAAGTTAAACAGACAAAGGAAGGAATTTTCATCAGTCAAGATAAGTATGTCTCAGACATACTCAAGAAGTTTAATTTTGATGCTATGAAGCCAGTAACTACACCTATCAAGTCTATCAACTCATTGGGAAAGGATGAAGATGGTCAACCTGTTGAAGTCAAGTTGTACAGATCTATGATTGGCTGTCTTATGTATTTAACTGCATCTAGGCCTGATATCATGTTTGCTGTTTGTTTATGTGCAAGATATCAAGTCTCTCCTAAGGTCTCTCATATGAATGCAGTGAAGAGAATTTTCAGTTATTTGAAACAACAACCTAAGTTAGGGTTGTGGTATCAAAAGGATTCCCCTATTCACTTGGAAGCTTTTTCAGATAGTGATTATGCAGGTGACAACTAAGACAGAAGATCAACTACTGGAGGATGCCAATATCTTGGAAGAAGATTAGTTTCATGGCAGTGTAAGAAGCAAAAAATTGCAGCAACATCCTCTACTGAAGCAGAATATGTGGCTGCTGCAAGCTGTTGCGGACAAGTTTTGTGGATGCAGAATCAACTCTTGGATTATGGGTTCAACTTCAAGAATACTCCTATCAATATTGATAATGAGAGTACAAACTGTATTGTGAAGAATCCAGTTTATCACTCCAAGACCAAGCATATTCAGATTAGGCATCACTTCATCAGAGATTGTTATGAGCATAGGCTCATTAATGTTGTCAAAGTGCATACAGATGATAATGTAGCTGATTTACTCACCAAAGGATTTGATGTTTCACGATTTAATCACTTGGTGGTGAGCATTGGCATGATTAATTATTGAGCTACATTTAAGGGGAGGACTGATTAGTTAGTTAGACAGTCCTGTGTTTTGCTTAAGGGGAGGCAATACAATGCCCACATGGAGTATTTGTTATTATAGAGAAGAAGATGGAAAAGTACTGCTGTTTTGTCCTATGAAAGTACTACTCAGAAAGTACTGCTCTGGAAAGTACTGCGCACATGGAAAGGACTGTTTGTCTTATTAAAGTACTGTTCCAACGGTCAAAAAGAAGGGTAAATTCACATAACGGTAACTTTGTTATTATAGGCTGTGATTTTTCAAATCATACCTATAAATAACTACTTTCCGATTTTCCCTCTCATCTTTATTCGTATTAATCTTTTCCATATTTCTCTCTCTCTCACACACTTACGTATTCAAGAATCCATCACTTTTACAATCATCCATGGCAAACCTACACACTGTTTCTAAACACAATATGGTGGCGAATTTAGATAAAACAGAGGCTAATGTCATCTTCCATGACATCATTGATTTCTTAACTGGTTCCCCAATCAGTTATGCGCTTTTGGTGGAACCTGATGTAATTGAGCCCTGGATACAACAGTTTTGGGCAACTGCAAGGACACATATGGAGAATGATGAATCTTATATTCAAGCTAAAGTTGTTGGACGGCTTATCAAGATTACTGAAGCATCAATTCGTGAAGATTTATTGTTTGATGATGCAGAAGGAGCTATTAGGTTTGATAAACAGCTTCTTTGGGATACACCGAGAGATATTGGATATGAAGGGTCTTTGGTAGACACCACAACTTTCAAAAATCCCATATTCAGTCCACATTGGAAGTACTTGGTACATGTTCTTCTTCATTGTATCAGTTCTAAAAGTACTTCTTGGGAGCAGTTTGGTTCAAACATTGCATCTGCACTGGTAGGATTGGCTACAAACCGTATGTTCAATTTTTCAAGGCTAATCTTAGATGGAATGCTCTCTCACATCTCTTATGGATCAAGATGGTTAATGTATCCGAGATTTATTCAAGTCTTCTTGAATAAACAACTTTCAGATGTACCAAAGCCTGCAAGTCTTTTACCTATTGTGTTACAACCAGCCAAGATCTTCACATTTATGGCTAGGAAAAGTGATCTGTTTACTGGAAGGAACACTCCATTAACCACTTCAATAATGGAAGTTGTTCAAGCAATACGAGATGAGGCTACAAAGAGTGATGACAGAGAAGGTACTGCTTCTCAAAGTGCTGCATCTCAAGAAACTGCATCACAAGGTACTGCTTCACAAGGTACTGATGTTAACGAAGGTACTGCAGTTTCTCCCACCTCATCACACCATACTACTCCACCTATTGCGTCACCAGAACAAGATATTCCTATTCCCTCATCATTTTTTGGAGGGAATGCAGCTGATATACCCCCTGAAGGAAAAGTGATGGATAACTATGTTCTCACAAGGGAGTTAATCAGATTGAAGAAAACAACTGAGGCTCAAGCTGCTCAGATAGCCTTATTGCAGCTCAAATTTAGAAAGTTCAAGAAGTCTATTTGGCCCTTGGCTAAACATCACAGGTTATGGGTCAAAGCTTAAAAGAAGAAGAGAAAACATGTTCAGAAGGCTTCTACAGGCAAAAAGGTTCAACATCAATCTTCTATCTAATTGGGGAGGAATTTAAAAGAAAAGAATTTGAAAGAAGATGCTGATTTTGAAAAAGAAAAAGAAGATGAACCTCAAAGTACTGAAGCACTGGTTAACATTCAAAGTACTGAGCCTGAAAGAACTGGAGTTGAAGGAATTGGTGTTCCAAGGTACTAATGATCAAGATACTGCTAATCAAAGTACTGGTTTTCAAGAAACTCAGAGACAAGAATTGATTACACCAAGAGTTTTGAATTTTGATGAAGAAGCTGGTCCTTCTACTATTCTACAAGAAGAGGAAGCTGATACACCAAAAGTAGTGCACACTGCAAGTGATGATGAAACTGTAGCTGAGATATTGCATAACTTATCAAGACCAAGAGGTGTTAGCATTCCAGGAGTTGTTGAAGAACAACCACAAGTTTCTTAATTAGTTATAGATCCAAAAGATAAAGGCAAAGGTATACTGGTGGAACCAAAGAAGAAGAAAAAGCTGACTTTGGCAGAATTAAGAGCCATTGAAGTGGCTAAGAATGAAGAAGCTGCTAAAAAGATACAAGCTGAGTTGAATGCTGAAGCTGATATTGATGTAGCTAAGAATGAAGAAGCAGCTAAGAAATTACAAGATGAATTGAATGCTGAAGCTGTTATATCTGAAAAATCTGTTGTTTTACCAAAAAGACCAATGAGTAAGGCTAAAGAAAGAAATGCCATGATGGCATATTTAAAGAGTCAAGGATATACTGGATTACAAAAACTGAATTATATTAAGATGAAAGATCTATATGATAATGTTAGAAAAGCTTATCAGAAGCAAGTTGAAAGTATTGTTTCTTTTAAGGATGATAAGCTAAACGAGGGTGTTAGTAAAAGAAGTCTAAAAAGAAAAAAGAACAACTGGAGTTGAACAGCTATCAAAGAAAAAGAAGGTAGAGTTAAGAACAGATACAGTTGATGAGCTGAGAAACTATTTAAGAGTTATAGACTTTGAGCATTCTAAGGTTAAAGATATTGCAGAAAAGAAATCAAAGATAACTTCTTTTGAAGTTGTAGAATCACAAGATGGATATTACCTGATGATTCATAGAGAGGATGAAAGTTTTGGAACATTTAATTTGTGATGGGATATATTGCACATCATCAGCAGAGAGGATTTATGGGATTTATATCAGCTAGTGCGAGACTATTTTGAACACATTCCATCAAGTGGAATTGGCTTAGTATTGCTTGGAGATCTCACAACTATCTTTGAAACTGAGTAAACTAGCAATGATGAACTCTGGCAAAATCAAGAGAACTGGGAGATTACAAGTTGGAGATTCTTTGAAGAATCAGGAGTTCATGCTTTGGAATTAGAAGATGGTACTTTGATTCACATGTTAGCTGAAAGAAGATATCCATTGACTGAGGATCTTATGATAAGAATGCTGGATCATGGGATGGAAGTAGAGAATGAAACTGAAACAGCTCTGGTGTTAATTGAGTTGTTTATCAGATGGACAACAATGGCTGATGATGAAGCGTAAATACTGGTATGATGTTTAATTGTATAAATTTTTGAAATATAAGTACTTTATTCAAAGTACTGCTGGACAAACAGTACTTTATCCAAAGTACTGCTTGCAGCACAAAACCAGTAATGTTTTTAAAAGAAAATTTTGGTGAAGTGCAAAATACTTTTTGAAGCACAAAATATTAGCTATAAATGGTTTTTGAGATGTTTACATCCAAGGTTATCAATCCACCATTTCTAACAAAAGGATTGGCTAATCCATGAGCAAACGACTCTGGTAAAGATAACTCAAATCCGTTATATAGTTGACAACTTGCTAATAAGTTGTATGGTACTCAACTCACCATATCAGCAAATGTAAAGAGTTGGCTAGCCCATAAGAAAATGGCTTGTAGTAAAGGCTGTGGAAAAAACCATTTATATGGTAATTAGTTCACCATGGTTGCAAAGAACTAACTAGTCCAAAAGGGTACAACTTTTGGTAAAGACAAATCAAATCTGTTGATAGCTGATGATTTGCTAAAAATCATATGGTTATCAATGTACCATGGTCTTACACACCTAAACATTTGGCTACTCCAGAGTTAATGGCTTTGGTAAAGAGACATCAAAATCCATTAAATTTCAATGCTTCACCTCTCACAGGAGTTTACACACCTGGAAGTGATGAGAATAGACTGAAACTTAAACTGAACTGATGTACAAATTGTCATATGTTGCTGAGTTGCTGAAAAGATGGAGCTTGCTGATTGTTGCTGAAAAGAACTACATATAAAGACTACTTTGATGATGATGATATAAGCACATAATCTACAAAGACAAAATTTGAAGATAAATCCACAATATCTCTTGAAGACAAAGATGTTAAAGCTGAATATACAAAGGAACTTGAAGTCAAGCAAGTAGAATTCAAGTTTAGGGAGGATTCTTGGGATATAGAAAGTCACAGTGCTGAAGAGTTAAAGTACTGAAGAGTCAAAGTGCTGAAGAAGTCAAAGTACTGCTAATGAAGAAAGTTAAAGTACTGCTTATTCATCAAAGTACTGCATGCTTAAAGGACTGATATGCAAAGACGTTAAGGATTATATTGTAATTCTAGAATGTTCTAAGCTTAGTATAGTATTACTTGTCGTACAAGGTTACAAATTGTAAACTGACTAGGGTTATCCTTAAGCCAATAAAAGGACCCCTAGGTTGGCATTAGAGGTACGAGTTAGAATACGTGTTTTTAGAGTTTTAGAGAAGTGCGATATTAGAGTTTTAGAGTTGTTAAAGAATCTGTATAACAAGCAGATTTAGAGTTATTAATAATATCGTTGAAAGTTAAAGTTAATTCTTCTTAGCTTTGTTAAGAAAATTCCGCATACTTAATAGAGTTTGCTCAGTGTTTCATTGTTAATAATTTAGGATTTATCCGAGGTTACTAAACTGTTAACAAGCTATATAGTTAGTTTGGTTAGAGTACATCGATCCAACATCTCTAACCGTAGATATTAAAATAATGCTAGCATACCTAGCATTAGGCCATAGCCTAAAATGATAAGTTTGAAACATTGTCTGGAAAAGGCCACAGCCTTAGCAAGCATAGAGTTAAATTGTTTCATCAGGCCTAAGCCTGGAAAACACCAACTGACAATTGTTTAAAAGGGTGCATACCACCCTTGGGGCCAAATTACTACCAACACGGTAGCCTTCACTGAGCCTTGGAATGGGTAGGGTCAACTGATCTTGGTGATGGAAGCTTGACAGACAGGGTATTCTTACCAAGGAAGGGGAATTCAGCAGTGGACAAGGAATTACTGGCTTCATTATACCATTTCTCAGCTGTTGACCAGTAGTAGGGCACATCAGCAAGCACCACAGGTTTACCTATTGCCGTTACCTCCTCCAAGGTGGTGCATTTTCCATAAAAGATGGCTACATTGACGAGCCTTCCCACCACTTCTCCAACTTCAACACTATGGTAAAGCTCCATGGCTATGTAAGGAACAACCTTAGAGACCAAATCAGCCCTATCCTTTTAAAGCATCCTGCAATAAAGATTTAGCCCATCTACATCCTCTCTCCACTTAATCTCCTGCTCCACAAGCTTGGTCCTCTCAACTTCATAACCTACATATTTAGATGTCAAAGCAGAAATCTGTTCTTTGTAGCTTATGACCTTGGTTTCCTCAAGCTTTAGCCTGCTACACTCAGCACGGCTATCAGCAAGCTGCTGTTCAAACTTCTTGGCATCTGTTCGAAGGTCATGAACCAAGGGATTCTTCTCAAAATCCTCCATTGCCTCTTCACATTTTGCCTTAAGATCTACATATTGATGATATTGGGCCTTTTCCCTGGAAAGCATCATGTTCATCTCTTCTCTCGCAGATTTCACAGCACGAAGAAGCCTCTATGGTCCGGGTATTAAGGTGGTTGTCAAGAACAGCCTGCCTAGTATAACTTTATCATGCAGGTCACACAGCTTCTCCATTGACATATTGTTTAACGTCCCAGTTTAACCAGCTGGAGTCACACGCTCCAACAGCAAGTGACAAGGGGGTCGGAAGCTCCTTTGTATCAAGAAGACTGTAGAAGTCATATAGTTAAAATACTAAAGAATTATAACAATTTTTCAATACAGGGATGCAGGCTTACCATTAATATCTTCATCAGTAGGTCCTTCGATAGCTGGATGAATCATTGCTTTACCTTGTGCACTCTTCTAACGAGTGGTGCGAGAGGGAGGAATGGGCAATATCAACTTCCTTTTGGAGGAGGACTTTGTCGCCTTGGCACTTGTACCTTTCCTGCTTCGAACTCTATCCGCTATGCCAGAGGACCCTACAATCATAAGCTGATCCTCGAACGGAGGATTATCAGAGTCAGCAACGTTATCCACAAGTTGGGTGTTCTCTTCAGGGTCTTTCTCTTTGGAAGGCTGTGCAGATGAAATAGGCTCGATCCATCAACATCATTGTTGTTTACATACATAGATAAGGAACCAACACCATAGCTAACATCTTTGGTCTCTTTGGGGATGAAGCTCACTTCCTTGGAACCTCCAGCTACAACAATGTTACGGAAAGCCATTCCTGCAACAAGAGAGGCAAAAGATAAATATCAGCAGATAAGTTCCTAATTTTAAATTTAAATGAAAATATACATACTTTCTCCACAACAAACAATTTCAGAAAGCAATGGGGAACCTTCCCAATTATCAGCAAGACCAGCCATAAACAAGATAGGCTGAGGAAAGGTCTGACAGTTAGGTGGGTGGTGGCACAAACGTTGATATAAGGAATCCCTTCTCACTGTATATGGCAGCGGATCATTAAATCGTTTCTCATCAAACTAGAATTTTGGGTCCAACAACGCAGGATACTGTGGGGGTACAATCGTATTCTGTATGTAGAAGAACTTTCCTTTCCAATTTTTGATATTGGTGAAGGGCCTGTTGATCAAATATGGTTCATCGTGCTCTTCTCTTTTAGCTAAGGTCAGTCAATCTCCATCGGGGTATAAGTTTACGAAGCCCCTAAGCATAGTCAATGACGGTTCATACTCATATGCCTTACACATAACAATGCACGTGGTGAGCTTGGCTAAGCCAAAGGGGTTGAACCTAGATATGTGTACTTCATGATATTGTAGCAGCTCTAAAATCAGTGGATGAAGTGGTATTCTTAGGTTGGATGTTGTAAAAACATGAATATACAGGCCAACATATCCCTTAGGTTCATCATAAATACCTTGACGTTTAGTCTGTAACATTACCTTAAACTCTTTTTATATGGGATAGTCTGTGACGAAAGCATGTAGCTCTTCCTTAGACAGAGTACATGTTTGTTGCCTTATAATAAATTTTACATTGTCACCCATTGAGGATATATGCAAAACAAATTAAGAAAACTAAAAATTGGAGATGGAATACGTTACCTTGTGGTCAGACAGATGAATGGAAGCACAATACTATGTGTGTAAATTTTGGGCAGATGGTAAAAGTGATTTAGGGTTCACCGTACAAAACTTTTTATACCCTCTTTTACTTCACCTCTTGGCCACAGACGTGTCATCAGATCCCCACCTATCCGAATTTCAAACTTGTTTCAAAATTTGAAAAGACGTTTTAGTTTACCGAGATAAGAGTGGTTTGATTAAGAGTACTTGCATTAAATGCGCACTTAGCACATATGCAACTAACACCTTAAGTACAGATTTGTGAAAAAGGGGGTTTCGTATGTGCATTTTTGAGTCGTAAGCAATACAACCTCATTCGTACATATATCTTTCGACTGGGGGGCTTGATGACGTACCCTCCGATCAGGTCGAAGGACTCCTCTTCGGCCTCAGTTGAAACTTTATGTCGAAGGACTAAGTCAGTCTTCCTAAGTCATCATTGGCGTAAAACCATTCATCTTTGATATGGTTACCAGTTGGGAATTCGATAATCAAAGGCCTAAGCCCTTCGGGGTGTGACCTTAAAGATGCTAAGGAAAAGAAGACCATGACTTGGTCCAACCCACGTTCCCTATTTCTCCTTAGCTTTCTCGCCAAGACAGAGAGAGTGGGGATTAATCCTTTACGGTTCCCATAAATCATGGGACTCCCCCATGATCTCCGAAACATGTGCAAACACTCTCCAAGCCTATTTTTCTCTCTATAAATAGTTTGGACTAGTCATTACTGATGGTATGTGTTGGAAATTATAGTTTGTAATGGTTAAGTCTGTTAATTCTGGTAGAGTTTTTAAGTCTGGTAGACCAGACTTAAGTCTATTAGTAGTTAAGTCTGCTAGTACTAAAGATGTTAAGTCTAGCAGAACAAAGGGTTGTTGGTTAAGTCTGTTTATGTTCAAAACAGAATAGTTGTTAGAGTTATATTAGGAGGTAATATGAACGTGTAGAGATATCTTAGGAGAAGATATCTTTACCCTTCTACAAGTTTGTTAGAAAATTAGGGTTTCCTTGGTGTATAAAAGGATTCCTAAGGAGTTAGGTTAATGTACGGGTTGTATGCATTAGCCTTTGAGCAAGTTAATAGAAAATACGAAGTTATTTTATTTTGTTCTTCATACTTTGTGTGTTAAAATTCAGCATTAACACATCAAGCTTTTGCTAAAGAGTTCTTCATATATTAAATTGAATTTATTCAAGTTTACTATTAGTCATTCAAGGCTACTTAGATCCAGAAACTTTTGGACCTACAAGTGGTATCAGAGCCTGTTGAAGGACTCTGAATTGAAGAAACAAAACACACCAAGAACACTCATCTCATCTCTCTTAAAAACCCTTAAGAATGTCTCTTCATGATAACTTCTCAAATCATCACAGTGATGAAGAAGCCTCTGAGCGAGAAACTGAAGCATCAAAAGCATGATCAAAGAAACAACAAGAGAAATAGGAACAACAACAACTTCCTGCAACAACAACTATCTCCAACCTCAAACTTCCTATTCAGAAAAAGGAAGAGTACGACATTTGGGCCATGGAGATGGAACATTATCTGCAGTTTCTAGATTATGAGGTCTGGAAACTGATCCAGAATGGGAATTCAAAGAAGAGAATTTCCAAAGGTAAAAACGGCATAGCCAGGATCCTTCCACCAGTCACAGCTGCAGAGATACTTGCTGAGGAGAAAGAAAGAAAGGCAAGCACTCTGCTAAAGATGGCCATACCAAAGGAACATCTCAGAAGGTTCCATAATTTAGATTATGCTAAGGAGATATGGGAGGCTATTAGGACAAGATTTGGAGGAAACGCCAACTCCAAGAAAATACAAAAAGTTGTTTATAAACAACAGTTTCCTAATGAAGAAAAGAAAAGGATTCCTTCTATCCTAGGAATTCTGAGAAGGAAGATAAGAATCAGACTGGGTTGCTTAATTTGGAAGCTGGTGTGATTAACTGGAAGAGCATCCTACTGAGGGGACAGAAGTCAAGCATGCTCTCATGGCCATAAGCTCCAGCAGTGAGGTAAATTTATGGTCAAAAATGTGCACTGATTCATACAATAAACTGCAGTCCCTTTGTGATGAACAGATGGGTCAATTGGGTGATCAAGAAGTTAAATTACTTATTTATGAAAGTGCTGTTAAAACTTTAGAAAAACAAGTAAATAATATTCAAAAACAAAATGCATCTCTTAATGAAAAGAATACTCTCCAAGGTAATGAAATTTTTGTAAAGGATGAGAAGCTTAGAAGATATATGAGAATAGGAATGAAGGCAGTTAAAGATAAAGAAGAACGGCAAAAGATAGTTGAAAAATGGAAAAATAGTAATAAAAACTTGTGGAGGCTAGTAAATTCAGGAATGTGTTCTAAAAGTAAAATTGGTTTAGGGTATGGGATAAAATCAGATAAAGAGGTTTTAGGATATGAATAAGAAGTGATGGAAAATGTTTTTATAAATTCCAAAAGTGATTTTGAAGGTAAACCTATATATCACAGATTTGCTAAAACTGACAAGCACAAGGGAGTTCCACCACCAATTAATGATGATTATACTCCTAAACCTGAAAAAGAATATGATGAGTCCTTATTAGACTATAGAAAATGGAAGAACCCTGAAACTGTTGCTTCTCAGGACTATTCCATTGAATTTACTGACTGTCAATCCAATGACAGTAAAGGATTTTGTGAGAAAAGTTCTGACACCAGTGTCTCAGAAGGTAAGACCAATGAATACTCTTCCTGTCAATCTAATGATAGTGAAGGATCCGCTGGAAATATATCTAGATGTTCTCTAGAACTTAAGTCTGAACCTATAAGGATATCTAAACCAGTTTTAAAAGGTAAACCTTTTGTGTCTAAACCTGAACCAGTTAAACCTAGTGTGTCTCCATCTAAGCTAAAATCAGATTCACCTAGCTTTGTTCCTCAAAGGACAACTCCTAGGCAGAAAATAGAGACACATAACACTGATAAGGTTAACTAGAATGCTAGAATGGAAAAGGAGTTAGGTGCATGTTACTCCTTTGATGTTAAAATATGTTTTGTCTGCAATAGCTTAAGCCATCTGATTAGAGATTGTGACTTCCATGAAAAGAAAATGGCTAGAGAAGCTGAGGAAAGAAATAAAAAGGCTGTAAAAATTGGGAATGGGGTAAATAAACCAGTGTGGAATAATGTGAACATGATTAATCATGCTAACAAGTTTGTCACTAGACCGGTACATGCTAATGCTGGTAGTACTTATGTTAATTGTGTAAGACCAAGGGTGGGTGATGGTGTTCAAGTTGGTACTTGAATGTACAATAATTCGTACGACCTGGCCTTCAATGGTGATCGAAGGGTATGAGGGGTGATATGCTTGCGCCAAACTTGTAGCCAATCTGCAATAAGAAATAGTAGACACTTCGTTAAGTGATTGCGCAGGGTTTGGGCCCTGCGAACCACCTCCGGCGTGAGAGTAAGTATGTGATATGTGTTGTAAATAATATGGAGTATGTGAAATAATGTGTTGAGTGAACATACCATTGAAATGACTCGTCCAACCTATTTATAGGTGAAGAAATAAGCTTGGATAGTGTTAGCACACGTTTAGGAGATCATGGGGGCGTCCCATGATTTGTGGTAACCGCCAGGGCTTCATCCCCACTATCTCTGTCTTATCGGGGAAGCTAAGGAGATAGTGGGAACGTGGGGGAAGACCAATTCAAGGTTCTCCTTTGTCTTGGTGCCTTCAAGAGAAGACTCCGAAGGGCATAGGCCTTCGGCTGGCGAGTTCCCAACTGGTAACCATATCAGTGATGAATGATTTTACGCCACCAATGACTTATGAAGAAAGACTTGGGTCTTCGTAATGCAAATTCGACTGAGGTCGAAGGGGGTCCTTCCACCTGATCGGAGGGTACGTCATCAAGCCCCCCAGTCAAAAGTGATATGTACGAACAAGAAATATTGCTTACGACTCAGAAATAGAAACGAAACCTCCCTTCGTCATAAAAAACGAATGAAGATGAAAAGTCTAGCAACTATTGACCGTAATTAATGCTTGTATTTATCCTAACCACCCCTTTCCTCGGTAAAATAAAACGTCATTTCAAATTTTAAAAAAGGGTTTGAAATCCGGAGGTAAGGGGATAACTTAGGACACGTGTAGGGCCGAGATTGAACATATGTGAGGGTATTTAAAGTTAAAAACAGTAAAACCCTAACACCATTTTATCTCACGCCCAATTTTTCACCTACTAAATCCTCTTCCGATCAGGCTTTTGAACAAACAGGTAAAGTACTCCTTCGTATCTGTTACGTTTTCAAATACTTTATTGTCGATTTAGAAGGATCAATGTCTACAAATAAGAAATTTGTAATCAAACAACAAGGTTGCACCTTGACTAGGGAGGAGCTCAAAGCGTTCCTCACCGATTATCCAATTCCCAAAGAGCATAAAATCATGTTACCTGGTAAAAATCAAGGTATTTTTGATGCCCCAGAAAACTATGTAGGCTTATACACCCATGCATTCACCACCTCCAACCTTAGGATACCCTTGCACCCTTTGATTTTAGAACTCCTCCAGTACTACGAAGTACACATATCTAGGTTTAATCCTTTTGGCCTAGCCAAGCTTACGACATACATTGTGATGTGTAAAGCTTATGGGTTTGAACCATCATTAACTGTGCTTAGAGGGTTTCTGAACTTGTACCCTGGAGGAGATTGGTTGACATTGGCTAAGAGGGGTGAAAGGGATGTGCCCATTCTCATAGATAGGCCGTTTACAAACATCAGGAACTGGAAAGGAAAGTTCTTTTACATCCAGAGTACCATTATTCCTCCAACTTTCCCTGCATTGTTAAACCCAGAATTTCAATATGATGAAAAAAGGTTCAACGATCCCTTGCCCTATACTGTGAGGAGGAATCCTTTGTATCAGCGTTTGGCTCGTCATCCAGCTGATTGCCAAACATTCCCTGAGCCAATTCTTTTCATGGCTGGTCTTGCTGAAAGCTGGGAGGGATCTCCTTTGGTTCCTGAGATTATTTGTGATGGAGAAAGTATGTATTTTATTGATTAAAATAAGAGATAAAAACTTATCTTTCTGATATTTATCTTATTTGTTCCTTTGTGCAGAAATGTCATTCAGAAACTTTGTGGTTGCTGGTGGTGCAAAGGAGGTCAGCTTCATTCCGAAGGATCCCCAGGAGACGAGCTATGGTGTGGGCTCTCCTTCAGTGTCGGTGAACAACAATGATGTGGATGCTCAGCCCATCGAACATGTGTCCTCTGCTCCTCCTTCAAAGGAACCCATAGATGTTGAAGACCAGCTTGTGGATAATGTTGCATACTCTGATGAACCAGTCTCAGAAGGACAGTTGGCCATCGTAGGACCCTCCGACATTGGTGAGAGAGTCCGAAGCAGGAAAGGTACCAGTGCAAAGGCTGCTAAATCCGCATCGAAGAGGAAGCTTATCCTGCTTACTCCTCCCTCTCGAACTACCCGGCAAAAGAGTGCCCAGGGTAAGGCTGTGGTGTTTCCAGCCATCGAAGGGCCCAGTGGAGATGATATCCATAGTAAGTTTGATTTCTTGTCACAAAGGATTAGATGCAAGTAATAATATATTAACATGTTTAAATATGCTGCAGGACTTCCTGGTACGAAGGAGCTTTCCTCTCCCCTAGCTTGTCATCTGCTTGTGGAGCACGTGACTCCACCCAGCTGGAAGGGGGTGATGGACAACATGTCTATGGAAAGGCTCTGCGATCTTCATGACAAGAGTTATGTCAGACAATGCATGCTGGACAACCAGCTCAATACCAGGACAAGGGAGTTGCTCCGTGCTGTCACCAAGGCTCGAGAAGAAATGGATGTCATGCTTGCTAGGGAGAAGGCTAGGGATCAGAAGTATGCAGACCTGGAGAAAAAATGTGAAGAAGCAATGGAGGACTTTGACAAGAACCCCTTGGTGTAAGATCTCAGAGCTGATGAGGAAAAGCTCGAGGGTCAACTGGCAGCAAGCGAAGCTGAATGCAGCAAGCTAACTCTCGAAGGCAAGACGGTCAAAGAGAAAATATTCGTTCTTACATCCAAGTGTGGAGGCCTTGAAGAAGAGAGAGCTAAGCTTGTTGACCAGGAGACCAAGCTCAGGGAGAAGGTAGATGGGTTAAACCTTTGGCTGAAGATGCTCAAAAAGGATAGGGTGGATTTGGTGACCAAAGTCATCCCCTACATCGCCATGGAACTTTACCATAGTGATGATGTGGGGATTGTGATTGGGAACCTGGTGAATGCAACCATATTTCATGGCAAGTGTACCACTTTGGAGGAGATAGCTAAGACAGGGGAACCAGTGAAGCTGGAAAAGGTTCCATACTACAAGTCAACTCATGAGAAGGAGTATGATGATGCCGGCAATTCCTTAACTGCTTTAGAGTTCTCCTTCCTTGCCGAAGTTTCGAAGGACCCAACGGCCTCTATTGAGGACCTGCTGGCCAAGAAGCCAAGGAAGGTCCAGCCTCCATCCCCTTCAAAGAAGACTCCATCTCCAAAGGTTCCATCCCCAGGTTCTGCTGATCCTACCCATTCCAAAGTTTGATGAAGGCTACCATGTGGTAGTAATTTGATCCCCAGGGTGGTATGTACCCTGTTTTAAAACAATTTGTCTGTGTCCCTTTCCAGGCTATATGCCTGATGAAACAATTAACATTTGGTGTGTGTGGTATAGGCTTCGGCCTAAGACAATGTTTTGTTTGCTTGGATCGTTAAGGCTACGGCCTGTTGAGACTAGTTAGACTAGTCATTAATTAATATCTACATCAAAGCCACTAGGGCTTATATTTTGCCATGTGTGATTCTTCTCTTTACATTTTACTTGTGCGTATGGTAGATGCATAGCCTCATTGTGTGTAATTACTTCACCAAGTATATAGCAATCTTATAATTTGACTGCTGACAGAGGGTTGCGACCCACTCCATCTTAATCCTTTAGGCAGCGAAAGGCTTAAAATACCTTAAGGCCATATAGGAAAGTTAATGTGAAGTTGAGGTAGATGTTATGCATATGAGCAAGACGTATTGTAAGTCTTTGTACATCCCTTCGACATTGAAACTTATATAAGTGACTTGGTGGACAAATCTTTGTTGTATTGAACGAAACAAGAGATTTGAGGGAAATGCGTTATATCATTAAGTGGGTAGGGAGGATTACATCATTTTGATAAATGAATACTAGACGCCTACCATTAATGCTTCTTTCCCCAAGTGAAAATTTTCAAATACATTGATTGAAAGCAAAGTAAAAAATGTCCGTGGACATTGGAAGTTTCATACGTAGAACTTACGAAGGGTAGTGCCATTCCAAGTTCTATCAACAACGTCTCCATCCAAGGTTTCCAGCTTGTAGGCTCCGTTTCCAGATGCTTCCTTAACAACGTAGGGTCCTTCTATAGGCCTTAATTTAACCTGGTACTCAGCTTTACTTGCGTTGTTGAGTCGGAGGACGTATTCCCCTGGCTTGAAGGTCGAAGGCCGAACCCTGCTGTTGTAATACCTTTCAATCTTTTGTTTATGGATAGCTTCTCTGATTGAGGCTATTTCCCTTCGTTCTTCAAGTAGGTCTAGGTTGCTACGGAGTCTTTCTTCATTGTCTGTTGCTTCGAAGTTCATGACCCTTTCTGTTTCAACACTTACTTCTGAAGGGATGACAGCTTCCGTGCCATATGTCAAGCTAAAAGGCGTCTCCCCATGACTTGACTTTGTGTGTGTTCTGTGAGCCTAGAGTACTTGAGGTAGTTCATCTACCCAACCGTGGTGACTGTATCCCAGCCTTCGTTCAATGCCTTGGATGATATCCCTATTAGTAACCTCCACTTGCCTGTTACCCTGAGGATGGTAAACGGATGTGAAAGATTGTCTTATATTTAGCCCCCTGCAAAACACTGGAAATACCCCTTCGGCGAATTGCTTCCCATTATCTGAGATGATGATGTGGGGCAATCCGAACCAGCAAATAATGTGTTCCCACACAAACTTTTCCATGTGCCTTCCAGTGATGGATGCCAACGGCTTAGCTTCGACCCATTTCGTGAAGTAATCGTTGGCTACGACCAAGAACTTTACTCCTCCTGGAGCAATCGGTAGAGGGCCTACGATGTCTATTCCCCATTGGCTGAAAGGTCATGCGGATGTCACAGATGTCATGTCTTGTTTTGGTAGCCTTGGCACCCTTGAGTGAACTTGACAGGCTTCACACTTCTGTATGATTTCTACTGCGTCCCTGTGCATCGAAGGCCAATAATATCCGATCCTCATGATTTTCGAAACAACGGAATGAGGTCCTACGTGAAGCCCGCAGGAGCCTTCGTGCACTTCTTGAATGATGTTGGCGGCTTGCCTAGGTCCCACACAACGAAGCCATAGAGACAAAAAGGACCTTTGGTATAGGTAGTTCCCCATGATTCGGTACTGTGGTGCTTTGATGCGGACCTTTCGAGCTAATTTCTGATCCTCCGGCAGTATACCACTTATTAGATATTCTCTAATTAAAGTCATCCAAGTTGAGTCTTCCTCCAGTATTACGTCAGACACCTCCTTTTGGACGATGGACCTGTCTGCCAACACTTCGACTAGAACCTCCTTGGTTAAATAAGCAAATGCCATTGATGCCAGTTTGCTAAGTGCATCCGCTTTCTTGTTTTGGTTTCTTCCAACATGCTCTATGTTGTAGGATGTAAACCCTTCGAGCTTCTCCTTGGCCTTATCCAAGTATTGCTTGATCACAGGTTGTCTCGCTTAGTAGGAGCCTTTTATCTGATTAGCCACCAGTTGTGAGTCAACAAAAATAGCCAAGTCTTCTACCTCCATGTCCTTAGCCAGTCAGAGGCCTGCTAGCAAGGCTTCGTACTCCGCTTCATTGTTAGTAGCATTGAATTCAAAACGGAGTGCATAAGTATACTCCTTCCTTTCAGGATCAACAAGCATTAGACCTGCACCAGAACCGTCGGAGCTGGAGGCTCCATCGGTGTAAAGTTTCCACCCTTCGACCATTTTAACAGGCTTCTTGTCAGCAACCTTTGTGTCCTGCTTCGGTTCGGAAGGTGTTTCGGCTAAGAAGTCTGCCAATATTAGCCCTTTGACCGAGTTTCTACCCTTGTATTCAATTTCGTGTTCTCCTAGCTCGATGGCCCACTTAGCCATCCTTCCAGATTTCTCCGGCTTTGAAAGTATCTGTTTAATAGGCTTGTCAGTGAGTACGGTTATGGGATGAGCTTGGAAGTACCTTCGAAGGCGCCTAGCAGCACGGACCAAAGCCAAGATTAGCTTCTCCAACGCTGGATAACTTAGCTCAGCTCCCTGTAGAACCCTGATAATGAAGTAGATAGGAATTTGCTTCCTCTCCCTTTCTGCCAATAACACAGCACTGATGCTTTCGAAGGAGGCTGCGATGTACATAAACAACACCTCGCCTTTGATTGGGGCGGTAAGGGTAGGTAGAATAGCCATGAACTCCTTGAGCTTTTGAAAGGCAGCTTCTGCATCTGCGCTCCACTGGAACGTCTTCTTATCGGTGCATCCTTTGAGTGTCTTGAAAAACGGCAAAGATCTATCTGCACCCTTGGATAAAAATCTGCTGAGGGCTGCTAGCTTTCTGTTCAGACTTTGCACTTCTTTTAGTGACTTAGGAGGCTGCAAGTCCGTGATGGCCTTAACCTTCAAAGGATTGGCCTTAATACCTTGTTTGGTGATCAAATGTCCCAAAAATTGTCCTTTTTCCACGCCGAAGGAACATTTCCTGGGATTTAACTTCATGCTGATGGCGCGAAGCTGGTCGAAGGTTTCATTTATGTCAGAGAGCATGTCTTCCTCCGTTCTACTTTTGATGACCATATCGTCCACGTATGCCTCGAGATTCCTACCTATATGTTTGTGGAAGGCTTTGTCCACTAAACATTGGTAGGTAGCACCTGCATTTTTCAAACCAAAAGGCATCTTTTTGTAACAATAAATGCCCTTTCCTGTAAAAAAAAGGATGTCTTTTCTTCGTCCTCTTCCGCAATTTGTATCTGATGGTAACCCTTATAAGCATCCAGAAAACATTTCAGCCGAAACCCTGACAAGGATTCTACTTTCCAATCGATTTTTGGTAGAGGATAGCAGTCCTTTGGACAGGCTTTGTTGATATCTGTGAAGTCTACACACATCCACCACCCTCCGTCATGCTTCTTGACCATCACCGAATTGGCTACCTAGGTTTGATACTTCACCTCCCTGAGTTTTCCTGCTGCTACGAGCTCATCCACTTCTTTGCATGATGCGGCATTTCTTTCAGGAGCCAGGCTTAGACGCTTTTGCTTGATAGGTTCAATGTGTTTGAGCTCATTAAGCTTGTGTTCCATGCCGAAGAGCTTTTCGTCTATGGTGAGAGTTCTGGGGACCCCCGTCATGTCAGAGTAGGTCCAAGCGAAGACATTTGCATTAGCCCGTAGTACCTTTTCCAATTCAGCTTTAAAAGAGGTAGGGAGCTGCTTTCCAATTACCACCGTCTGATCAGGGTAGAGATCGTTTACTACAATACGTTCTTTGGCATCAGTACAGCTGAGAACATATTTCAGAGGCTCTTCCAAGACCTGTTTGACCTTTTTGCCTACTTCCATAGGCTTCTTCACGTTGTAGCTGGAGAAAACCGTTCCAATACCGAATGGTATTTGGAATTTGACTGCGGCATGTATAGTGGAGACAACGATATCCATCTTCTGCATTGATGTTCTCCCTATCAACAGGTTATAGGGAGATTCAGACCTTACGATCGCGAATACCAGGGTTTTCGTTCTTTTTAGCCTTCCTTCTCCAATCGTAACCTCTAGAGGGACTTCTCCCAAGGGCCATGAGTGTTCCCCTGAGAACCCTACCAAGGGTACCTTCAAATCTACTCTCTTCGACCTTATCGAAGGCTTGAGCTTTAGAAAACAATGTCCGTAGATCACTTCGCAAGAGCTATCACAGTCTAGGTAGGCTCTGTTTACTTCTCTGTTGAAGATCAAGACCTTGATGACCACTGGGTCATTTGAGAGAACTTTTCTTGTGATCGAAGGAAAGGTGACATCTCCTACTCCGCAAAATGCTTCCTCCACTTCTTTCCTTTTTAAACCAGAATCATCCCTGTACACCATGAGGATGGGTGCTTCAACAGGTGTGGTGTCTTTCCCCAACTGTGTGTCGGAGACCTTTTCTTTACCTTTCTTTATGCCCTTCTCTAAATATCCCAATTGGCCGGACTTCACGGCCTCTTCTATCTGTTTCTTGAGCTCTCTACAATTGTTGGTGTCGTGCCCGTACTTGCCAAACGAGGAGGAGGATCAAAGGCCTTCACGGCCTTTTCCATAGCAAGTATCTCTCTTGGGGATTTAGAGAGATTAGCCAAGAGCCCGTGGTAGATGTTTTTGTTGTAGGGCGTAAACATGTCCCTGCCTTTGTGTCTGTTCTTTGACCCTTCCCACGAAGGATGCTTCGGGGCTTTGCTGTGACTTTCTTTATTTTCGACCGGTGCCCCGTTCGTAGACACTTCTTTGGCTTCGATTCAGGTGTAAGCCTTCTCCACTAAGCCTTTATAAGTTGCAGGAAGGTCAGTGGAGAGGAATTCCACCATACTTCTGTTCCGTAGGCCGTGCACGAAACCTAAGATGCGTTGGTTTTCGTGCAAACCCAGTATCTGTTAGGTGTCATCAGTATATCTGGTAATGAAATCCCTGGTGCTCTTGTTTTCCTTCTGCTTGATGTTGTGCACTGTTAGGTGCGTTCTTGTGAACTTTTTTTGCTGGCTGAAGTGTGATCTGAATTTGGCCTTGAGATCATCCAAATTCACAATGCTACCTGGTTTTTGCCCGTTCCACCATATACGAAGCAGTTCTTGAAGGGTGTATGTAAACATGTGGCAAGCAACAGGCATGACCCATTTCGCATTCGATAGCCCCTTCGAACATGTGTAAAAAGTTATCCGGGTCCCCCTTCCCATCATAAGTACCAATATGTGCGGGCATTTTCAACCCATCGGGAAAAGGGTAGTCTTCTATCCATCTTACGAACGGTGTTGTGGAACCCATGGGCTCCGAATAAAGGCAGTTATAAGGAGGCATGTAGGTAGGGGCAGCATTGTACGGGTTATGATTCGGAGGTACTCCAACAGGGTTTTGGTTAACATATTGAGGGTAAGCAGTAGGTATATAAGGTGGGTGACTTCCGACAGGGTATGAAGGGTATACCATAGGTTGCCGTAGGGCATGCTTCCGTATGGTTGAGTAAAACTAGGGTTGTTAGCCTGCCCATTAGGTGGGGGATAGACCCCTTGAGGGTAAGATTGAGCCTGAGAATACATACCATGAGGAGGAAGATTTCCTCCCCCATTTATTTGAGATGGATTGCCTTCGCGCCTGATGCGTGAGAAGGCTGCAACGAACCCTGCCTCATTTCTCCCTAGATGGGTCGCTAATAGTGGTGGCAAGTTGACCTCCGTAGTCTCCCTTCGATGACTCCTTCCATTGGAGCCTTCCATTGTTCCTTCCCTTCTCTTCGGAGCGCTCTCCGGAACATCTTCAAAACCAACCGACCGTCTTACTCGCCTTCGACTGCTCGGAGACCCGATCCTCAGCACTGAGCATGTAGCCCCAGGAGCCAAGGGCCTAGCCTCCATTTCCAACTCGTCGTCATACTCATTGCTTGAGTATTCCAACTCCCTTCGCATCTCCACATTCCAAGCTTGCCTCCTTCGAGCCTTCAGTAAAGATTCTAGTGCTTCGATGTTAGCTTCGACAAACGTTGGGCTGATTACCGGTTTTGGGTTAGCCGAGGTTGAAGCATGGTTATTGGGAGTTATTTGTGGTGAGATCGTGTGGCAAAAGTGGATGCGGTTATATTGGGAAGGTTGTTAGGATCATTGACTGGGATTGGTGTCATGGTCGAGAAACCCGGAGGGGGTGTATCTTCTCTTCCTTGATTCATGCTGTAAAACTAGTGAGCGTGATTGACTGGGTATAAGTTTGGAATAACGAGACCACTAGCTGCGGGTCCCACGGATGGCGCCACTGATTGTACAATAGTTCGTACGACCAGGTCTTCGATGTTGATCGAAGGGTATGAGGGGTGATATGCTAGCGCCAAACTTGTAGCCAATCTGCAATAAGAAATAGTAGACACTTCGTTAAGTGATTGCGTAGGGATTGGGCCCTTCGAACCACCTCCGGCGTGAGAGTAAGTATGTGATATGTGTTGTAAATAATATGGATTACGTGAGATACTGTGTTGAGTTAACATACCATTGAAATGACTCGTCCAACCTATTTATAGGTGAAGAAATAAGCTTGGAGAGTGTTAGCACATGTTTAGGAGATCATGGGGGCGTCCCATGATTTGTGGTAACCGCTAAGGCTTTATCCCCACTATCTCTATCTTGGCGGGGAAGCTAAGGAGATAGTGGGAACGTGGGGGAAGACCAAGTCAAGGTTCTCCTTTGTCTTGGTGCCTTCAAGAGAAGACTCGAAGGGCATAGGCCTCGGCTGGCGAAGTTCCCAACTGGTAACCATGTCAATGATGAATGATTTTACGCCACCAATGACTTATAAAGAAAGACTTGGGTCTTCGTAATGCAAATTCGGTGAGGTCGAAGGGGTCCTTCTACCTAATCGGATGGTACGTCATCGCGATCGGTAGGCAAAATTTTAATATTGGTAATATATTTAGAGTTAAACTGGTCATGTTAAATCTGCCAAGCTAAAGTTAATTCTGGATATAAATCTCAACCTACCAATCCATCACCCAGTCCCAAGTTTAAGGTGAACCAGTTTAATCAAAGACTTCATTATGGTTCTCATTCACCCGCGGAGAAGACCAATGTCTCAAAATGCAGCTCAAATGTTTCAATCTTATGCTGCAAGGGGTAATTGGGGATCACTGTTAAGCCCTTGGCAGGTTATACTTGGAGACGCACGGACCAAACTTCAAGTATAATAGTGGACCGTTTTTTAATGCTCAAAAATCTAAAGGTCCACAAGGCACCCAAGCCTCTACAGTCGGGTCCCCAAGAGAAACTAATTTCTCTTTTCTACGCAGAAACATCCTTACTTGAACATGGGAGATAGAGGAATCTTTGACAGCGGATGTTCGGGCATATGACCTGGTAACAAGGACTACCGTGATGAGTTTGAAGATATCAAGGGTGGTTCTGTTACTTTTGGAGGTAGCAAAGGCTACATCACAAGAAAAGGTAGAATTAAGGTTGGTAACTTAGAATTTGATAGTGTGTCCTTTGTAAAAGAACTGGGCCATTTTAATTTGTTCTCAATATCACAAATATGTGATAAGCAGCATAAGGTTCTTTTTACTGAGATTGAATGTTTTGTGTTGACTTCAGACTTTAAGATGCCTGATGAAAATCAGATTCTCCTTAGGGTCCCAAGACAACATAATATGTACAGTTTTGATATGAAGACACCTGAACCTGCTAAAGGTTTTTCCTGTTTGATTGCAAAGGCCACTATTGATGAGTCTAAGTTATGGCATAGAAGTTTAGGTCATATAAATTTTAAAAATCTAAATAAAATTCTGAAGGGAAACCTTGTAAGAGGTCTACCTTCCAAGGTTTTCAAAAATGACCATACTTATGTTGCTTGTTGATAACATCAAATTATCCTGAATATTAAGTGTCAATTTCCCCCGATAATGCTTGTAATTTATATCATTTATATGGATTTACGCTTGTTTTCCATTATATTCCACTTTCAGGTAAATTACGAGCATTGGAGCTAAAGAGACGCGGAATTGGAGAGTTTACTGAAGATTTATCATAGTATGCTCACTTTGAAGAAGTTACAGCGTAACTCCTCTCTCACATTATGCCGTAACTAAAGCGTGACTCAAAACCAACTTATCGAAGATTACGGCGTAACTCTCCCAAAGATTACGACGTAACCTTATTAGGTCAAATGAGGTTCCGCGCGATATTACGCCGTAACTCATGCATCAACTACGGCGTAACCAAGATTTATTGAAGAATACGGCGTAACCCCTTCTAAGGTTACACTGTAACCAGCAGATCTAATGAAATTTACGAAGAATTAGATGATTACGGCGTAACTCTTTTTATAGTTACGCCGTAACTAAGATCTGGCCTATAAATACCCCACGATTTCCAGCATTTCAAAGCATCCCATTTCACACACAACAACTAGAGAACGTGGGAAGAATCCCAAGGCATATCTAGAGGAGCATACAGAGCTATCTCCAAGGGAGAAATCACTCCCCTACGATAAGCATTAGCTTTTTATCTTTTCTTTACTGTCGATTCATGTATTTCGTAACATTAAACATTGAATTGATTTGTATGGTTAATATGAGCGGCTAATCACCTCTTGGTGTTGGCCTAGTTATGATTCCTTAATTGTTTTGTTTGCATTTACTTTACTTCCGTATAATTATTTCTAAGTGTATGCATGCATAGTTTATTGGTAGCTACCCTTGTTTCAGTAGTTTTGAATGGCGGTAGAGGCTAGTTGCTTATGAGATATGACCAACTGACCCTAAGTGAGTAGACTGAGACGGGAAGGGTAAGATATGACCAACTGACGACCCTTTCTACTTGTACGATTTGACCAACTGATCACCTACCGTTTGGATGAACTTAAGAACTAGGGGGTGAGTGTCTAAGATGCTAGCTCCCAGGCACTCACTATTATAAGTCTAGCATGTAGCGGAACTTAATGACTCGGCTTAGGGGACCAGGAGCAACTGGACTTATGAGGGGACACCTGACTTCTCCAGTGGTGGCATCTTTGCTGATAGGTTAGGGCGAACTGACCAAATGCTGTCCTCTCGAGTTTGACCCCACCTGAAGTAATTGGAAGTAATTAGACGTAGACATTACTAGTTAGGATGAATAACTAGGTTAGCACCACTCTTCTCTATTGATTACACCTTTGCCTTTACTTGCTTTAGTAGTTTATTAGTTAATTCGATATCATAATCATATTAAAATCTGTGACACCTAGCCTTAGTATTGATCCACACACATAACTCTTGGTACGACCTCGATTTACCGAATACTACACTACACACGCACGGGTACACTGCCGCCTGTTAGTGCATTAGGGTAGACCATAGGTATAATGAGACACTTATAAATATTAAAACCTGGTCAAGAAAACCTGCATCACTTGTCATAAGGGAAAGCAACACAGAACATCATGCAAGGCCAAGTTAGAAAGAGCTGTCACTGCCCCATTGCATACCTTGCATATTGACCTTTTTGGACCAACCTCTGTAAAAAGTATAAACCATGCATCATTTTGTCTTCTCATTACTGATGATTGTTCCAGGTAATGTTGGGTTTTCTTTCTATCTACCAAGGATGAGACTTCAGGCATCCTTCAAACTTTCATTAGGCATATAGAAAATCTGATTGACCATAAGGTTAAGATTATTAGATCAGATAATCACCTACCTTTTGGGCTGAAGCAGTTAGTTGTGCTTCATATATCTTCAATAGAGTAAGAGTGACCAAACCTCATCTCAAGACTCATTATGAGCTTCTTTTTGGGCATAAGCCTACTATTAGCCACATAAAGCCGTTTGGGTGCCATGTCACAATTCTTGATACCCTTAGTGCGCTTGGGAAATTTGATGGCAAATCCGATGAGGGGTTCTTAGTTGGGTATTCACTACATATTAAGGCGTATATGGTATTTAATTTAGTGACTAATAGAGTAGAAATAACTCTGCATGTAAATTTTCTTGAGGAAAAGCCAAATGTAAAGGGAGTAGGATTTAGATGGACGTTTGACATTTTATCTATCTGATTCTATGAACTATATTCCTGTGTCTCCGGACAATCAAGCTAACAGAAATGCAGGGTGCTCTGAAGACACTAACAATGCAGGTATTGGATCTCAAGCTTCTGAGGAGGCTCAAGAGCAAATGGTTATGTCTACAACTGTCAAGCAGTCAAGCATCCCAACTGGTGATTCAGATGCCATTCTAGCATTCAAAAGAGATTTAGATGCTATTGTTGTAAAGCATCTGGGACCAAAACATACTTTCAAGGCTACCAGTATTAATACTGGTAATGGAGCTGTTAATTCTGGAAAGTCTACTTCACAAGTACCTAATGTTGTAACCACCAGTACTAACTTCAATAATACTGGTAGTGCATCTGCTAAATCTGGCAATGTTGATGATGATTCCTATGAATCAGAATGCCGAACCGAGTGTCTATGATCACCGGGCCAAGGAGTTTTGAGGAAGCTTCTTATGATGAAAATGGTGTGGTAACTAACTTCAACAATTTGCCTCTTGAAATTAATGTCAGTCCCACTCCTACTCTTAGGATTCACAAAGATCATCGTAAAGCCAATATAATTGGTGATCCTACATCAGATGTTCAGACAAGGAGTAAAGTTCAAAAATTTTCTAGAACTCATGCCCTAATTGGTCATATTTAGAAGAAGCAAAGAAACAACCACAAAGATTATCAGCATTGTCTGTTTGCTTGCTTCTTATCTCAGGAAGAACCCTTGACTGTTGCTAAAGCTTTGACTGATGAGAGTTGGATAGAGGCCATGCAAGAAGAGTTATTGCAATTTGAATTGCAAAAGGTATGGGTTCTTGTAGATCTACCTGATGGAGCTAAGGTGATAGGTACAAAGTGGGTCTTCAGAAATAAGAAGGATGAAAGAGGTATGGTTGTTGGAAATAAGGCTAGATTGGTGGCACAAGGATATAGAGAGGAGGAAGGGATAGACTATGACAAGGTTTTTGCTCCTGTGGCTAGAATTGAGGCCATCAGGTTATTTTTGGCCTATGCATCATACATGAGGTTTATAGTCTATCAAATAGATGCTAAGAGTGCATTTCCGTATGGCACTATTGATGACGAGGTTTATGTTGCTCAACCTCCTGGTTTTGTTGATCTAGCTCATCCTAGGAGGGTTTATAAAGTCATCAAAGCATTGTATGGACTTCATCAAGCTCCCAGATCTTGGTATGCTACACTCTCTACCTTTCTTGAGCAAAATGGCTACAGAAGGGGAACAATTGACAAGAACCTATTCATTAAAAAGGATTGGAAGGATATCATGCTTGTGCAGGTGTATGTAGATGACATCATTTTCGGCTCTACAAGAAGATCTTGGTGTGAAGATTTTGAGGCATTAATTAAAGGCAGATTCCAGATGAGCTCTATGGGAGAGCTTACCTTCTTTCTAGGATTACAGGTCAAACAGAATTCAGATGGGTTATTCATCTCGGGACAAGTATGTTGCGATATGTTGAAAAAGTTTAACTGTAAATGTGTAATGCTGTCACACCCATGGAGCCCAGGGTGCCCTTAACAAACGATCGCAGGATGTGATGTGGATGTTCGATTGTACAGATCCATGATTGGATCTTTGATGTATGTCACAACCTCTAGGTCTGATATTATTCATGTTGTGTGTGTTTGTTCTCGTTTTACTCCAAAGACTTCACATCTTCATGCTGTGAAGAGGATTTTTAGATATCTTAAGGGCAAACCTAATTAGCGCTTATGGTATCCTAGAGAGTCATCTTTTGACCTGGAAGCTTTTACTGATAGTGATTATGTTGGGGCTAGTATGGACAGAAAATCCACAATAGGAGGTTGTCAATTTCTTGGAAGAAGATTAATTTCTTGGCAATGTAAGAAGCACACAATTATGGCTACCTCCATAAGCTGAAGGTGAATATGTAGCTCGCTGCGCATTGTTGTGGACAAGTGCTTTGGATCGAATCGATGTTGGATTATGGGTTGAAATTTATGAACACTCCAATCAACATTGATAATGAAAGCACTATCTGTATTGTTAAGAACCCAGTTTATCATTCCAAGACCAAACACATCGAAATTAGGCATCACTTTATAAGGGATTGTTATGAGAAGGGTCTTATAAGGGTGGAAAAGATTCATACTGATAATAATGTGGCTGGCCTGTTGGCCAAAGCATTTGATGGACCTAGGTTCAATTTCTTGGTGGTTAACATTGGTATGGTGAATCCGTAGCTACATTTAAGGGGACGTTAAATGTACAGTATGTATAGTTTGATTGGCAGATTTAATATGGATTTTTAGTTCTGGTTGTTCATGCTGGTGTCTTGAAGATTCTCCCAAACAGAGGAGGAAAATAGAGTTACAGTTTAAGAAAGGATGATGCATGTTATCAGCTTTTGAGGTTAGTTGAATCAAAAGCTCAACAAAAATAATTTTAAGTGTTTGGAAGAATTTTCTTAGTATTTTTGGGTGTTTTAAAAGTTGATAAATAAAATGGATTTTGAGGGGTTTCACTTGGTGAAAGTACTTTGTACTGTCACAACAAATGGTTATCAGTTCACCATGTCTAACCCACATAAGAATTGACTAATCCATGAGCAAACGACTCTGGTAAAGATATCTCAAACCGTTTTTGGTGACAATTTGCCAAAAATTTTATGGTGTTCAACTCACCATATCTGTGTGGAAGAAGAGTTGACTAACCCACAAGATTATGGCTTGTGGTAAAGGCTGTGGAAAACCATGACTAGTCCAAAAGGGTACAAATTTTGGTAAAGACCAATCAAATCTGTTGATAGTCACTGGTTTGCTAAAAATTAGATGGTTATCAATGTACCATGGTCTTATACACCAAAACATTGGCTACTCCAATAGTGATGGCTAATTGGTAAAGAGACATCAAATCCATTAAATTTTCTATGATTCACCTCTCACAGAAGTTTACACATCTGGAAGTGATGAGAATAGTATGAAACTTTCATGTTTTGATGTACAGATAGTCATAGTTGCTGAAAAGACCATGGAGTGCTAAAAGTTTGCTTATATGATGCTGCACAGACCACATAATGAAGATAATCTCAAGGATGCAGCTTAAAGATAATTCCAAGATCCTCAGGAGTTTAAAAGAACTTGAAGTTCACAAGTGAAGATCAAGTTAGGGGAGGATTGTTGGGAATTATATTTTGTAATAGTTAAGTCTGTTAATTCTGGTAGAGTTAGTAGTTAAGTTCGTAGACCACTTAAGTCTGTTAGTAGTTAAGTCCGCCAAGTACTAAAGATGTTAAGTCCGAACAAAGTGTCGTTGGTTAAGTCTGTTTATATTCAAAACATAATAGTTGTTAGAGTTATATTAGGAATAGATATGAACGTGTAGAGATATCTTAGGAGACGATATTTTTACCCTTCTACAAGTTTGTTAGACAATTAGGGTTTCCTTGGTGTATAAAAGGATTCCTAAGTTGTTAGGTTAATGTACGGGCTGTATGCATTAGCCTTTGAGCAAGTTAATAGAAAATACGAAGTTATTTTATTTTGTTCTTCATACTTTGTGTGTTAAGATTTCGCATTAACACATCAAGCTCTTGCTAAAGAGTTCTTCATATAGTAAATTGAATTTATTCAAGTTTACTATTAGTCATTCAAGGCTACTTAGATCCAAAAACTTTTGGACCTACAGTATGTTCATTCAACACTACATTTCACACTTTTAACTTACCTACATTACATAACACATACTTACTCGCACGCCGGAGGTGGTTCGTAGGGTCAAACCCCTGACAATCACTTAACGAAGTGTTTTCTATTTCATATTGCATATTGGCTACAAGTTTGGCACAAGCACAACACCCTCATACCCTTCGATCACCATCGCAAGGCCTGGCCGTATGATTTATTGTACAATCACAACCCAAACGCTATCTACACTTTATGAGGGTGATTTTTATATTTATAATGAATGAGTGATGTTCAAGAGTCAATCTAATGATCTTGAAATGGTTATGATGACTAGCAACAAGTAAATTTATGTCTTGATCGACTAGTATACAAAGCTCGATAATATTTTCTTCTAAAAGATTATCACTAAAAGGAAATATAAAAGTGAGTTTGATGTGAGATCAAAGGTTAGATAAGATGACAAAGAATGCTGGAGAGAGTGTATCAAGAGGGGAGTCTCAACAATGAGAAATGACCTTCTATTTATGGGCAATTTGGTTAATGTACCTACAGATACGACAAATCCTTTCAAAAGGATCCGGCAGTGTAAATCCAGGGATCCGACACTATGGATCAAATAATCCGGATTTTGGTTAAACAAATCTCTCAATATCTTTGTGTAATCTTCGAAATCTTTCAAAAGATATGAAATGTGATGTCATGCATGAGGTAATTAAGTTCTTTTGATTTACTTTTGCCTTTAGTTGTTTCATTTTTTGTTAAAAATAAGTAACAAATGATACTTGTATAATCAAAGAGAATGTTTGGTTATTTTATAACGAGAATTGTTTGGTAAAATGTATAAGGTTTAGTGTATGGTTAGCGTAATGAGTTAGAAAACTATTGTCTTAAAAATTATATATTTTACTTTCTTTTTATTATGATTTTACGATTGTTATCGATAAAACAAAGATCGTGAAAAATATAAATAAACATTTTTACAGTTTATTTGTATTAACAAGTTCATCAGTTTTATAAAAAAATTATAGTTTTAATCAGTTTTTAAAAAAAATCATATTGTTCCTTGCCGAAGTTTCGAAGGACCCAACGGCCTCTATTGAGGACCTGCTGGCCAAGAAGCCAAGGAAGGTCCAGCCTCCATCCCCTTCAAAGAAGACTCCATCTCCAAAGGTTCCATCCCCAGGTTCTGCTGATCCTACCCATTCCAAAGTTTGATGAAGGCTACCATGTGGTAGTAATTTGATCCCCAGGGTGGTATGTACCCGTTTTAAAACAATTTGTTCAGTGTCCCTTCCAGGCTATATGCTTGATGAAACAATTAACATTTGGTGTGTGTGGTATAGGCTTCGGCCTAAGACAATGTTTTGTTTGCTTGGATCGTTAAGGCTACGGCCTGTTGAGACTAGTTAGACTAGTCATTAATTAATATCTACATCAAAGCCACTAGGGCTTATATTTTGCCATGTGTGATTCTTCTCTTTACATTTTACTTGTGCGTATGGTAGATGCATAGCCTCATTGTGTGTAATTACTTCACCAAGTATATAGCAATCTTATAATTGGATCTGACAGAGGGTTGCGACCCACTCCATCTTAATCCTTTAGGCAGCGAAAGGCTTAAAATACCTTAAGGCCATATAGGAAAGTTAATGTGAAGTTGAGGTAGATGTTATGCATATGAGCAAGACGTATTGTTAGTCTTTGTACATCCCTTCGACATTGAAACTTATATAAGTGACTTGGTGGACAACTCTTTGTTGTATTGAACGAAACAAGAGATTTGAGGGAAATGGGTTATATCATTAAGTGGGTAGGGAGGATTACATCATTTTGATAAATGAATACTAGACGCCTACCATTAATGCTTCTTTCCCCAAGTGAAAATTTTCAAATACATTGATTGAAAGCAAAGTAAAAAATGTCCGTGGACATTGTAAGTTTCATACGTAGAACTTACGAAGGGTAGTGCCATTCCAAGTTCTATCAACAACGTCTCCATCCAAGGTTTCCAGCTTGTAGGCTCCGTTTCCAGATGCTTCCTTAACAACGTAGGGTCCTTCTATAGGCCTTAATTTAACCTGGTACTCAGCTTTACTTGCGTTGTTGAGTCGGAGGACGTATTCCCCTGGCTTGAAGGTCGAAGGCCGAACCCTGCTGTTGTAATACCTTTCAATCTTTTGTTTATGGATAGCTTCTCTGATTGAGGCTATTTCCCTTCGTTCTTCAAGTAGGTCTAGGTTGCTACGGAGTCTTTCTTCATTGTCTGTTGCTTCGAAGTTCATGACCCTTTCTATTTCAACACTTACTTCTGAAGGGATGACAGCTTCCGTGCCATATGTCAAGCTAAAAGGCGTCTCCCCATGACTTGACTTTGTGTGTGTTCTGTGAGCCTAGAGTACTTGAGGTAGTTCATCTACCCAACCGTGGTGACTGTATCCCAGCCTTTCGTCAATGCCTTGGATGATATCCCTGTTAGTAACCTCCACTTGCCCGTTACCCTGAGGATGGTAAAAGGATGTGAAAGATTGTCTTATATTTAGCCCCGCGAAAACACTGGAAATACCCCTTCGGCGAATTGCTTCCCATTATCTGAGATGATGATGTGGGGCAATCTGAACCAGCAAATAATGTGTTCCCACACAAACTTTTCCATGTGCCTTCCAGTGATGGATGCCAACGGCTTAGCTTCCACCCATTTCGTGAAGTAATCGTTGGCTACGACCAAGAACTTTACTCCTCCTGGAGCAATCGGTAGAGGGCCTACGATGTCTATTCCCCATTGGCTAAAGGTCATGGATGTCACGATGTCATGTCTTGTTTTGGTAGCCTTGGCACCCTTGAGTGAACTTGACAGGCTTCACACTTCGTATGATTTCTACTGGCCCCTGTGCATCGGCCAATAATATCCGATCCTCATGATTTTCGAAACAACGGAATGAGGTCCTACGTGAAGCCCGCAGGAGCCTTCGTGCACTTCTTGAATGATGTTGGCGGCTTGCCTAGGTCCCACACAACGAAGCCATAGAGACAAAAAGGACCTTTGGTATAGGTAGTTCCCCATGATTCGCACTGTGGTGCTTTGATGCGGACCTTTCGAGCTAATTTCGATCCTCTCGGTAGTATACCACTTATTAGATATTCTCTAATTAAAGTCATCCAAGTTGAGTCTTCCTCCGTATTACGCCACACCTCCTTTTGGACGATGGACCTGTCTGCCAACACTTCGACTAGAACCTCCTTGGTTAAATAAGCAAATGCCATTGATGCCAGTTTGCTAAGTGCATCCGCTTTCTTGTTTTGGTTTCTTCCAACATGCTCTATGTTGTAGGATGTAAACCCTTCGAGCTTCTCCTTGGCCTTATCCAAGTATTGCTTGATCACAGGTTGTCTCGCTTAGTAGGAGCCTTTTATCTGATTAGCCACCAGTTGTGAGTCAACAAAAATAGCCAAGTCTTCTACCTCCATGTCCTTAGCCAGTCAGAGGCCTGCTAGCAAGGCTTCGTACTCCGCTTCATTGTTAGTAGCATCGAATTCAAAATGGAGTGCATAAGTATACTCCTTCCTTTCAGGATCAACAAGCATTAGACCGCACAGAGAACCGTCGGAGCTGGAGGCTCCATCGGTGTAAAGTTTCCACCCTTCGACCATTTTAAGGCTTCTTGTCGAACCTTTGTGTCCTGCTTCGGTTCGGAAGGTGTTTCGGCTAAGAAGTCTGCCAATATTAGCCCTTTGACCGAGTTTCTACCCTTGTATTCAATTTCGTGTTCTCCTAGCTCGATGGCCCACTTAGCCATCCTTCCAGATTTCTCCGGCTTTGAAAGTATCTGTTTAATAGGCTTGTCAGTGAGTACGGTTATGGGATGAGCTTGGAAGTACCTTCGAAGGCGCCTAGCAGCACGGACCAAAGCCAAGATTAGCTTCTCCAACGCTGGATAACTTAGCTCAGCCTCCTGTAGAACCCTCGATAATGAAGTAGATAGGAATTTGCTTCCTCTCCCTTTCTGCCAATAACACAGCACTGATGCTTTCGAAGGAGGCTGCGATGTACATAAAAAACACCTCGCCTTTGATTGGGGCGGTAAGGGTAGGTAGAATAGCCATGAACTCCTTGAGCTTTTGAAAGGCAGCTTCTGCATCTGCGCTCCACTGGAACGTCTTCTTATCGGTGCATCCTTTGAGTGTCTTGAAAAACGGCAAAGATCTATCTGCACCCTTGGATAAAAATCTGCTGAGGGTCGCTAGCTTTCTGTTCAGACTTTGCACTTCTTTTAGTGACTTAGGAGGCTGCAAGTCCGTGATGGCCTTAACCTTCAAAGGATTGGCCTTAATACCTTGTTTGGTGATCAAATGTCCCAAAAATTGTCCTTTTTCCACGCCGAAGGAACATTTCCTGGGATTTAACTTCATGCTGATGGCGCCAAGCTCGGGTCGGAAGGTTTCATTTATGTCAGAGAGCATGTCTTCCTCCGTTCTACTTTTGATGACCATATCGTCCACGTATGCCTCGAGATTCCTACCTATATGTTTGTGGAAGGCTTTGTCCACTAAACATTGGTAGGTAGCACCTGCATTTTTCAAACCAAAAGGCATCTTTTTGTAACAATAAATGCCCTTTCCTGTAAAAAAAAGGATGTCTTTTCTTCGTCCTCTTCCGCAATTTGTATCTGATGGTAACCCTTATAAGCATCCAGAAAACATTTCAGCCGAAACCCTGACAAGGATTCTACTTTCCAATCGATTTTTGGTAGAGGATAGCAGTCCTTTGGACAGGCTTTGTTGATATCTGTGAAGTCTACACACATCCACCACCCTCCGTCATGCTTCTTGACCATCACCGAATTGGCTACCTAGGTTTGATACTTCACCTCCCCGAGTTTTCTCTGCCGCTACGAGCTCATCCACTTCTTTGCATGATGCGGCATTTCTTTCAGGAGCCAGGCTTAGACGCTTTTGCTTGATAGGTTCAATGTGTTTGAGCTCATTAAGCTTGTGTTCCATGCCGAAGAGCTTTTCGTCTATGGTGAGAGTTCTGGGGACCCCCGTCATGTCAGAGTAGGTCCAAGCGAAGACATTTGCATTAGCCCGTAGTACCTTTTCCAATTCAGCTTTAAAAGAGGTAGGGAGCTGCTTTCCAATTACCACCGTCCTGATCCAGGGTAGAGATCGTTTACTACAATACGTTCTTTGGCATCAGTACAGTGAGAACATATTTCGAGGCTCTTCCAAGACTGTTTGACCTTTTGCCTACTTCCGTAGGCTTCTTCACGTTGTAGCTGGAGAAAACCGTTCCAATACCGAATGGTATTTGGAATTTGACTGCGGCATGTATAGTGGAGACAACGATATCCATCTTCTGCATTGATGTTCTCCCTATCAACAGGTTATAGGGAGATTCAGACCTTACGATCGCGAATACCAGGGTTTTCGTTCTTTTTAGCCTTCCTTCTCCAATCGTAACCTCTAGAGGGACTTCTCCCAAGGGCCATGAGTGTTCCCCTGAGAACCCTACCAAGGGTACCTTCAAATCTACTCTCTTCGACCTTATCGAAGGCTTGAGCTTTAGAAAACAATGTCCGTAGATCACTTCGCAAGAGCTATCACAGTCTAGGTAGGCTCTGTTTACTTCTCTGTTGAAGATCAAGACCTTGATGACCACTGGGTCATTTGAGAGAAATTTTCTTGTGATCGAAGGAAAGGTGACATCTCCTACACCGCAAAATGCTTCCTCCACTTCTTTCCTTTTTAAACCAGAATCATCCCTGTACACCATGAGGATGGGTGCTTCAACAGGTGTGGTGTCTTTCCCCAACTGTGTGTCGGAGACCTTTTCTTTACCTTTCTTTATGCCCTTCTCTAAATATCCCAATTGGCCGGACTTCACGGCCTCTTCTATCTGTTTCTTGAGCTCTCTACAATTGTTGGTGTCGTGCCCGTACTTGCCAAACGAGGAGGAGGATCAAAGGCCTTCACGGCCTTTTCCATAGCAAGTATCTCTTTGGGATTTAGAGATTAGCCAAGAGCCCGTGGTAGATGTTTTTGTTGTAGGGCGTAAACATGTCCCTGCCTTTGTGTCTGTTCTTTGACCCTTCCCACGAAGGATGCTTCGGGGCTTTGCTGTGACTTTCTTTATTTTCGACCGGTGCCCCGTTCGTAGACACTTCTTTGGCTTCGATTCAGGTGTAAGCCTTCTCCACTAAGCCTTTATAAGTTGCAGGAAGGTCAGTGGAGAGGAATTCCACCATACTTCTGTTCCGTAGGCCGTGCACGAAACCTAAGATGCGTTGGTTTTCGTGCAAACCCAGTATCTGTTAGGTGTCATCAGTATATCTGGTAATGAAATCCCTGGTGCTCTTGTTTTCCTTCTGCTTGATGTTGTGCACTGTTAGGTGCGTTCTTGTGAACTTTTTTTGCTGGCTGAAGTGTGATCTGAATTTGGCCTTGAGATCATCCAAATTCACAATGCTACCTGGTTTTTGCCCGTTCCACCATATACGAGCAGAGTCTTGAAGGGTGTATGTAAACATGTGGCAAGCAACAGGCATGACCCATTTCTGCATTCTGATAGCCCCTTCGAACAGGTGTAAAAAGTTATCCGGGTCCCCCTTCCCATCATAAGTACCAATATGTGCGGGCATTTTCAACCCATCGGGAAAAGGGTAGTCTTCTATCCATCTTACGAACGGTGTTGTGGAACCCATGGGCTCCGAATAAAGGCAGTTATAAGGAGGCATGTAGGTAGGGGCAGCATTGTACGGGTTATGATTCGGAGGTACTCCAACAGGGTTTTGGTTAACATATTGAGGGTAAGCAGTAGGTATATAAGGTGGGTGACTTCCGACAGGGTATGAAGGGTATACCATAGGTTGCCGTAGGGCATGCTTCCGTATGGTTGAGTAAAACTAGGGTTGTTAGCCTGCCCATTAGGTGGGGGATAGACCCCTTGAGGGTAAGATTGAGCCTGAAAAGGAGAATACATACCATGAGGAGGAAGATTTCCTCCCCCATTTATTTGAGATGGATTGCCTTCTGCGCCAGATGCGTGAGAAGGCTGCAACGGAACCCCTGCCTCATTTCTCCCTAGATGGGTCGCTAATAGTGGTGGCAAGTTGACCTCCGTAGTCTCCCTTCGATGACTCCTTCCATTGGAGCCTTCCATTGTTCCTTCCCTTCTCTTCGGAGCGCTCTCCGGAACATCTTCAAAACCAACCGACCGTCCACTCGGCCTTCGACTGCTCGGAGACCCGATCCTCAGCACTGAGCATGTAGCCCCAGGAGCCAAGGGCCTAGCCTCCATTTCCAACTCGTCGTCATACTCATTGCTTGAGTATTCCAACTCCCTTCGCATCTCCACATTCCAAGCTTGCCTCCTTCGAGCCTTCAGTAAAGATTCTAGTGCTTCGATGTTAGCTTCGACAAACGTTGGGCTGATTACCGGTTTTGGGTTAGCCGAGGTTGAAGCATGGTTATTGGGAGTTATTTCAGGGTGAGATCGTGTGGTAAAGGTGGATGCGGTTATATTGGGAAGGTTGTTAGGATCATTGACTGGGATTGGTGTCATGGTCGAGAAACCCGGAGGGGGTGTATCTTCTCTTCCTTGATTCATGCTGTAAAACTAGTGAGCGTGATTGACTGGGTATAAGTTTGGAATAACGAGACCACTAGCTGCGGGTCCCACGGATGGCGCCACTGATTGTACAATAGTTCGTACGACCAGGTCTTCGATGTTGATCGAAGGGTATGAGGGGTGATATGCTAGCGCCAAACTTGTAGCCAATCTGCAATAAGAAATAGTAGACACTTCGTTAAGTGATTGCGTAGGGATTGGGCCCTTCGAACCACCTCCGGCGTGAGAGTAAGTATGTGATATGTGTTGTAAATAATATGGATTACGTGAGATACTGTGTTGAGTTAACATACCATTGAAATGACTCGTCCAACCTATTTATAGGTGAAGAAATAAGCTTGGAGAGTGTTAGCACACGTTTAGGAGATCATGGGGGCGTCCCATGATTTGTGGTAACCGCTAAGGCTTTATCCCCACTATCTCTATCTTGGCGGGGAAGCTAAGGAGATAGTGGGAACGTGGGGGAAGACCAAGTCAAGGTTCTCCTTTGTCTTGGTGCCTTCAAGAGAAGACTCCGAAGGGCATAGGCCTTCGGCTGGCGAGTTCCCAACTGGTAACCATATCAATGATGAATGATTTTACGCCACCAATGACTTATAAAGAAAGACTTGGGTCTTCGTAATGCAAATTCGGCTGAGGTCGAAGGGGGTCCTTCTACCTAATCGGATGGTACGTCATCAGTACTGGTAGGCAAAATTTTAATATTGGTAATATATTTAGAGTTAAAACTGGTCATGTTAAATCTGGCCAAGCTAAAGTTAATTCTGGATATAAATCTCAACCTACCAATCCATCACCCAGTCCCAAGTTTAAGGTGAACCAGTTTAATCAAAGACTTCATTATGGTTCTCATTCACCTGTGAGAAGACCAATGTCTCAAAATGCAGCTCAAATGTTTCAATCTTATGCTGCAAGGGGTAATTGGGGGACTGCTGTTAAGCCCTTGGCAGGTTATACTTGGAGACAGACCAGACCAAACTTCAAGTATAATAGTGGACCAGTTTCTTTTAATGCTCAAAAATCTAAAGGTCCACAAGGCAGACCCAAGCCTCTACAGGCCTGGGTCCCCAAGAGAAACTAATTTCTCTTTTCTACGCAGAAACATCCTTACTTGAACATGGGAGATAGAGGAATCTTTGACAGCGGATGTTCTGGGCATATGACTGGTAACAAGGACTACCAGGATGAGTTTGAAGATATCAAGGGTGGTTCTGTTACTTTTGGAGGTAGCAAAGGCTACATCACAAGAAAAGGTAGAATTAAGGTTGGTAACTTAGAATTTGATAGTGTGTCCTTTGTAAAAGAACTGGGCCATTTTAATTTGTTCTCAATATCACAAATATGTGATAAGCAACATAAGGTTCTTTTTACTGAGATTGAATGTTTTGTGTTGACTTCAGACTTTAAGATGCCTGATGAAAATCAGATTCTCCTTAGGGTCCCAAGACAACATAATATGTACAGTTTTGATATGAAGACACCTGAACCTGCTAAAGGTTTTTCCTGTTTGATTGCAAAGGCCACTGTTGATGAGTCTAAGTTATGGCATAGAAGTTTAGGTCATATAAATTTTAAAAATCTAAATAAAATTCTGAAGGGAAACCTTGTAAGAGGTCTACCTTCCAAGGTTTTCAAAAATGACCATACTTATGTTGCTTGTTGATAACATCAAATTATCCTGAATATTAAGTGTCAATTTCCCCCGATAATGCTTGTAATTTATATCATTTATATGGATTTACGCTTGTTTTCCATTATATTCCACTTTCAGGTAAATTACGAGCATTGGAGCTAAAGAGACGCGGAATTGGAGAGTTTACTGAAGATTTATCATAGTATGCTCACTTTGAAGAAGTTACAGCGTAACTCCTCTCTCACATTATGCCGTAACTAAAGCGTGACTCAGAAAACCAACTTATCAGAAGATTACGGCGTAACTCTCCCTAAAGATTACGACGTAACCATATAAGGTCAAATGAGGTTCCGCGCCGCTGATAATTACGCCGTAACTCATGCAGCAACTACGGCGTAACCAAGATTTATTGAAGAATACGGCGTAACCCCTTCTAAGGTTACACTGTAACCAGCAGATCTAATGAAATTTACGAAGAATTAGATGATTACGGCGTAACTCTTTTTATAGTTACGCCGTAACTAAGATCTGGCCTATAAATACCCCACGATTTCCAGCATTTCAAAGCATCCCATTTCACACACAACAACTAGAGAACGTGGGAAGAATCCCAAGGCATATCTAGAGGAGCATACAGAGCTATCTCCAAGGGAGAAATCACTCCCCTACGATAAGCATTAGCTTTTTATCTTTTCTTTACTGTCGATTCATGTATTTCGTAACATTAAACATTGAATTGATTTGTATGGTTAATATGAGCGGCTAATCACCTCTTGGTGTTGGCCTAGTTATGATTCCTTAATTGTTTTGTTTGCATTTACTTTACTTCCGTATAATTATTTCTAAGTGTATGCATGCATAGTTTATTGGTAGCTACCCTTGTTTCAGTAGTTTTGAATGGCGGTAGAGGCTAGTTGCTTATGAGATATGACCAACTGACCCTAAGTGAGTAGACTGAGACGGGAAGGGTAAGATATGACCAACTGACGACCCTTTCTACTTGTATGATTTGACCAACTGATCACCTACCGTTTGGATGAACTTAAGAATTAGGGGTGAGTGTCTAAGATGCTAGCGCCCGGGCACTCACTATTATAAGTCTAGCATGTAGCGGAACTTAATGACTCGGCTTAGGGACCGGAGCAACTGGACTTATGAGGGACACCGACTTCTCGGTGGTGGCATCTTTGCGATAGGTTAGGCTTAACTGACCAAATGCTGTCCTCTCGAGTTTGACCCCACCTGAAGTAATTGGAAGTAATTAGACGTAGACATTACTAGTTAGGATGAATAACTAGGTTAGCACCACTCTTCTCTATTGATTACACCTTTGCCTTTACTTGCTTTAGTAGTTTATTAGTTAATTCGATATCATAATCATATTAAAATCTGTGACACCTAGCCTTAGTATTGATCCACACACATAACTCTTGGTATGACCTCGGATTTACCGAATACTACACTACACACGACCGGGTACACTGCCCGTTAGTGCATTAGGGTAGACCATAGGTATAATGAGACATTATAAATATTAAAACCTGGTTAGTAAAACCTGCATCACTTGTCATAAGGGAAAGCAACACAGAACATCATGCAAGGCCAAGTTAGAAAGAGCTGTCACTGCCCCATTGCATACCTTGCATATTGACCTTTTTGGACCAACCTCTGTAAAAAGTATAAACCATGCATCATTTTGTCTTCTCATTACTGATGATTGTTCCAGGTAATGTTGGGTTTTCTTTCTATCTACCAAGGATGAGACTTCAGGCATCCTTCAAACTTTCATTAGGCATATAGAAAATCTGATTGACCATAAGGTTAAGATTATTAGATCAGATAATCACCTACCTTTTGGGCTGAAGCAGTTAGTTGTGCTTCATATATCTTCAATAGAGTAAGAGTGACCAAACCTCATCTCAAGACTCATTATGAGCTTCTTTTTGGGCATAAGCCTACTATTAGCCACATAAAGCCGTTTGGGTGCCATGTCACAATTCTTGATACCCTTAGTGCGCTTGGGAAATTTGATGGCAAATCCGATGAGGGGTTCTTAGTTGGGTATTCACTACATATTAAGGCGTATATGGTATTTAATTTAGTGACTAATAGAGTAGAAATAACTCTGCATGTAAATTTTCTTGAGGAAAAGCCAAATGTAAAGGGAGTAGGATTTAGATGGACGTTTGACATTTTATCTATCTGATTCTATGAACTATATTCCTGTGTCTCCGGACAATCAAGCTAACAGAAATGCAGGGTGCTCTGAAGACACTAACAATGCAGGTATTGGATCTCAAGCTTCTGAGGAGGCTCAAGAGCAAATGGTTATGTCTACAACAGTCAAGCAGTCAAGCATCCCAACTGGTGATTCAGATGCCATTCTAGCATTCAAAAGAGATTTAGATGCTATTGTTGTAAAGCATCTGGGACCAGAACATACTTTCAAGGCTACCAGTATTAATACTGGTAATGGAGCTGTTAATTCTGGAAAGTCTACTTCACAAGTACCTAATGTTGTAACCACCAGTACTAACTTCAATAATACTGGTAGTGCATCTGCTAAATCTGGCAATGTTGATGATGATTCCTATGAATCAGCAATGCCAGAACTGAGTGTCTATGATCAGCCTGCTGAAGGAGTTTTTGAGGAAGCGTCTTATGATGAAAATGGTGTGGTAACTAACTTCAACAATTTGCCTCTTGAAATTAATGTCAGTCCCACTCCTACTCTTAGGATTCACAAAGATCATCGTAAAGCCAATATAATTGGTGATCCTACATCAGATGTTCAGACAAGGAGTAAAGTTCAAAAATTTTCTAGAACTCATGCCCTAATTGGTCATATTTAGAAGAAGCAAAGAAACAACCACAAAGATTATCAGCATTGTCTGTTTGCTTGCTTCTTATCTCAGGAAGAACCCTTGACTGTTGCTAAAGCTTTGACTGATGAGAGTTGGATAGAGGCCATGCAAGAAGAGTTATTGCAATTTGAATTGCAAAAGGTATGGGTTCTTGTAGATCTACCTGATGGAGCTAAGGTGATAGGTACAAAGTGGGTCTTCAGAAATAAGAAGGATGAAAGAGGTATGGTTGTTGGAAATAAGGCTAGATTGGTGGCACAAGGATATAGAGAGGAGGAAGGGATAGACTATGACAAGGTTTTTGCTCCTGTGGCTAGAATTGAGGCCATCAGGTTATTTTTGGCCTATGCATCATACATGAGGTTTATAGTCTATCAAATAGATGCTAAGAGTGCATTTCCGTATGGCACTATTGATGACGAGGTTTATGTTGCTCAACCTCCTGGTTTTGTTGATCTAGCTCATCCTAGGAGGGTTTATAAAGTCATCAAAGCATTGTATGGACTTCATCAAGCTCCCAGATCTTGGTATGCTACACTCTCTACCTTTCTTGAGCAAAATGGCTACAGAAGGGGAACAATTGACAAGAACCTATTCATTAAAAAGGATTGGAAGGATATCATGCTTGTGCAGGTGTATGTAGATGACATCATTTTCGGCTCTACAAGAAGATCTTGGTGTGAAGATTTTGAGGCATTAATTAAAGGCAGATTCCAGATGAGCTCTATGGGAGAGCTTACCTTCTTTCTAGGATTACAGGTCAAACAGAATTCAGATGGGTTATTCATCTCTCAGGACAAGTATGTTGCAGATATGTTGAAAAAGTTTAATCTGGTAAATGTGTAATCTGCTGTCACACCCATGGAGCCCAGGGTGCCCTTAACAAACGATCAGCAGGATGCTGATGTGGATGTTCGATTGTACAGATCCATGATTGGATCTTTGATGTATGTCACAACCTCTAGGTCTGATATTATTCATGTTGTGTGTGTTTGTTCTCGTTTTCAGTTTACTCCAAAGACTTCACATCTTCATGCTGTGAAAAGGATTTTTAGATATCTTAAGGGCAAACCCAATTTGGGCTTATGGTATCCTAGAGAGTCATCTTTTGATCTAAAAGCTTTTCTGACAGTGATTATGCTGGGGCTAGTATGGACAGAAAATCCACAATAGGAGGTTGTCAATTTCTTGGAAGAAGATTAATTTCTTGGCAATGTAAGAAGCACACAATTATGGCTACCTCCATAACTGAAGCTGAATATGTAGCTGCTGCGCATTGTTGTGGACAAGTGCTTTGGATCCAGAATCAGATGTTGGATTATGGGTTGAAATTTATGAACACTCCAATCAACATTGATAATGAAAGCACTATCTGTATTGTTAAGAACCCAGTTTATCATTCCAAGACCAAACACATCGAAATTAGGCATCACTTTATAAGGGATTGTTATGAGAAGGGTCTTATAAGGGTGGAAAAGATTCATACTGATAATAATGTGGCTGACCTGTTGACCAAAGCGTTTGAAGGACCTAGGTTCAATTTCTTGGTGGTTAACATTGGTATGGTGAATCCGTAGCTACATTTAAGGGGACGTTAAATGTACAGTATGTATAGTTTGATTGGCAGATTTAATATGGATTTTTAGTTCTGGTTGTTCATGCTGGTGTCTTGAAGATTCTCCCAAACAGAGGAGGAAAATAGAGTTACAGTTTAAGAAAGGATGATGCATGTTATCAGCTTTTGAGGTTAGTTGAATCAAAAGCTCAACAAAAATAATTTTAAGTGTTTGGAAGAATTTTCTTAGTATTTTTGGGCAGGTTTTAAAAGTTGATAAATAGAATGGATTTTGAGGGGTTTCACTTGGTGAAAGTACTTTGTACTGTCACAACAAATGGTTATCAGTTCACCATGTCTAACCCACATAAGAATTGACTAATCCATGAGCAAACGACTCTGGTAAAGATATCTCAAATCCGTTTTTGGCTGACAATTTGCCAAAAATTTTATGGTGTTCAACTCACCATATCTGTGTGGAAGAAGAGTTGACTAACCCACAAGATTATGGCTTGTGGTAAAGGCTGTGGAAAACCATGACTAGTCCAAAAGGGTACAGCTTTTGGTAAAGACCAATCAAATCTGTTGATAGCTGCTGGTTTGCTAAAAATCATATGGTTATCAATGTACCATGGTCTTATACACCAAAACATTGGCTACTCCAATAGTGATGGCTAATTGGTAAAGAGACATCAAATCCATTAAATTTTCTATGATTCACCTCTCATAGAAGTTTACACATCTGGAAGTGATGAGAATAGTATGAAACTTTCATGTTTTGATGTACAGATAGTCATAGTTGCTGAAAAGACCATGGAGTGCTAAAAGTTTGCTTATATGATGCTGCACAGACCACATAATGAAGATAATCTCAAGGATGCAGCTTAAAGATAATTCCAAGATCCTCAGGAGTTTAAAAGAACTTGAAGTTCACAAGTGAAGATCAAGTTAGGGGAGGATTGTTGGGAATTATATTTTGTAATAGTTAAGTCTGTTAATTCTGGTAGAGTTAGTAGTTAAGTCTGGTAGACCAGACTTAAGTCTGTTAGTAGTTAAGTCTGCCAGTACTAAAGATGTTAAGTCTGGCAGAACAAAGTGTCGTTGGTTAAGTCTGTTTATATTCAAAACATAATAGTTGTTAGAGTTATATTAGGAATAGATATGAACGTGTAGAGATATCTTAGGAGACGATATTTTTACCCTTCTACAAGTTTGTTAGACAATTAGGGTTTCCTTGGTGTATAAAAGGATTCCTAAGTTGTTAGGTTAATGTACGGGCTGTATGCATTAGCCTTTGAGCAAGTTAATAGAAAATACGAAGTTATTTTATTTTGTTCTTCATACTTTGTGTGTTAAGATTTCGCATTAACACATCAAGCTCTTGCTAAAGAGTTCTTCATATAGTAAATTGAATTTATTCAAGTTTACTATTAGTCATTCAAGGCTACTTAGATCCAAAAACTTTTGGACCTACAGTATGTTCATTCAACACTACATTTCACACTTTTAACTTACCTACATTACATAACACATACTTACTCGCACGCCGGAGGTGGTTCGTAGGGTCAAACCCCTGACAATCACTTAACGAAGTGTTTTCTATTTCATATTGCATATTGGCTACAAGTTTGGCACAAGCACAACACCCTCATACCCTTCGATCACCATCGCAAGGCCTGGCCGTATGATTTATTGTACAATCACAACCCAAACGCTATCTACACTTTATGAGGGTGATTTTTATATTTATAATGAATGAGTGATGTTCAAGAGTCAATCTAATGATCTTGAAATGGTTATGATGACTAGCAACAAGTAAATTTATGTCTTGATCGACTAGTATACAAAGCTCAATAATATTTTCTTCTAAAAGATTATCACTAAAAGGAAATATAAAAGTGAGTTTGATGTGAGATCAAAGGTTAGATAAGATGACAAAGAATGCTGGAGAGAGTGTATCAAGAGGGGAGTCTCAACAATGAGAAATGACCTTCTATTTATGGGCAATTTGGTTAATGTACCTACAGATACGACAAATCCTTTCAAAAGGGATCCGGCCAGTGTAAATCCAGGGATCCGACACTATGGATCAAATAATCCGGATTTTGGTTAAACAAATCTCTCAATATCTTTGTGTAATCTTCGAAATCTTTCAAAAGATATGAAATGTGATGTCATGCATGAGGTAATTAAGTTCTTTTGATTTACTTTTGCCTTTAGTTGTTTCATTTGTTTTGTTAAAAAATAAGTAACAAATGATACTTGTATAATCAAAGAGAATGTTTGGTTATTTTATAACGAGAATTGTTTGGTAAAATGTATAAGGTTTAGTGTATGGTTAGCGTAATGAGTTAGAAAACTATTGTCTTAAAAATTATATATTTTACTTTCTTTTTATTATGATTTTACGATTGTTATCGATAAAACAGAAAGATCGTAAAATATAAATAAACATTTTTACAGTTTATTTGTATTAACAAGTTCATCAGTTTTATAAAAAAATTATAGTTTTAATCAGTTTTTAAAAAAAATCATATTGTTCATTAGTTTTCTACAAAAATAATAATGTTCATTAGTTTCGGTAAAAAAATCATAATATTCATCAGTTCATCAGTTTTAAAAAAAAACATTGTTAGGTCACTAGTTTTACAACACAAGCATCAATGAAAGAAATAGAGAGGAGAAGAAGGATCGGTTGAACAATATCACGCACACACACACGTATGACAATGACGGTTTAAGCGTAGAGAGTGAATGAGAGATAAATTGAACAACCAACCTTCAAGTGAAGGTTTACAAGAGTATTTATAGGAGGGAAGCTAGGGCCACACTCCTAGTTCCCATTCTTTTCCTTATTGGGCTAGGCCTAGGCTTATGGGTCTTCTACATAAGCCTAAGGCTAATAACAAACATAAAGGCCATAATTAAGCTAACTATTACATATGAATCACTAACGCTTGATTTAGGTTTAGGAGTGATTCCAACAATCTCCCCCTAAGTGTTGGTGATGAATGAATGTAAACGGTTAAGGTGCTGATGTAATATTAGCTTTGACGTCTTCTGACATTCTTCTTTCTTGTGAGAAGAATTGCCTTGATTCGAACAATCTCCCCAGTGTAGATAAATTGTCTTCTTTGAACAGTTCGGCATTGACGTCTTCTTGGTCTTTGTTCTTTGTTCATTGTTCTTTGTGATGGAAGTGATAGTATGTTGTTGTTGACTGCATCAAGTCTGCCTCAGGTCTGCTTCGCTGGTTCAGTGTCTCCACGTCATTCTTCAACATGCTCACACGCTCTTTGACGTTGGATATCAGTACTGATGAAGTTCTTTAAGTCTTTAAACTTTGTAGATTCTTTGATTTGACGTAGAATCATTCTAACTTTTGTGTTGCCTTTTGAGAGAACTTCCATTAGTGATGATGTTGGCGTGAGAAAGTGAAGAATCTGCACGATCAGTCCGCTCCAGAGCTTCCATAAGAAGAGAACATTAAAACGGTTAGTAATAAGCGGATTCCGGCACTTACAAGTTTGAACTTCGAGAGTGTTAACAGCATAGTGTGAAAACACAACTCTAATTCTCACAAAGGCCGTTCCTAAACTGGAGTCCCACAAGTGAGATAACACGATGTACCGAAGTACACCTACAGTTCAGATGAGTCGCTGAGGTACACCAAAGAATCACCTCACGACTGTAGACCGTTTGAGACACACTAAGCGTAATCCACGGGGAGTTACCAAAGTGACCTGCTGTCAGGGCTGTTTGATGTTGACCCTGACAGGAGTTTCCGTTTAATCACTGAGGATCACAGTTGTGAACGTCTCATAAATCTTCTCAACAGATTGCTAAGATCTGTGAAGGACTCGATAATGTACCACTGATGTTCTTATTGTTGAACATCAAGTGATGAAATGTCAAGTGTACCTAAGAGATCTTTTGATGAATCTCGTAGCTCTAGACTCAATAGTGCGTTTTGGTTTTCCTGAGCGGAGACTAGGGAGAGGGTCTCCTTCTTCAATACCAGCAATCTCTAAGAGAAAGCTGATAGTTTACGTAGGGTTCCCTGTGAGAATGAAACAAGCTTCTGTTGAGAGAAAATTGAGTGGATAAGAAGGTTTAGTGCATGCGTCACTGGGTCCATGACGACTTTTAATCTTCAATACCGGTGTCATCAAGTGACAACCAGTAGCATATGAATTGAACCCGGTGTCTACCCTAAGTTGAATAATCTGGAGGGCTATTTCTTTTCACCATTTTCTTTGCATTTCTTTTTGATTCTTCAACTCCTTGTTTCTCCGATTCTCATTTTCTCCTTTTTACAATCATACCTAAGGACTTCTAAATTCTAACTATTTGTGGTGTCCTTGGGTAGATCCTTCCGGCTCTGGCGGATCATAGGATGGTTATTCCTAACCTTAGTCACCTTATAACTCCATGACTAACCTATGTTGCCATAAAACCATTTTCATGAAAATCTCTCAAAGTGTTTGTGAATGAAAAACATTTTAGTGCCACTGTTGAGAGATAAATATTTTGCATAAATACTCCCCCTCCACATGTGCTTAAGAGTTTTTACGGAAATCTGCATAGTGAGGAAAGAGCGCGCACTTTTTGAATTAATCAACTCAAGATAGACAATCCCCCACGAGACACGGTTACGTTGCATAGTTAAAGAGTTACATTGTCAGCTTTTAGGTGACAACTAGCTCTAATAACTACCTTGAAGGTGTAGGTAAACCTCGAAAGGTTGTCAAACCCGTCAGAGTTCATGTCCACCAAGAGTTTCTCGAATGGTACATTCTACTCGGACAAGTCCTTTGCGAGACACGTTTACATCACTAGCGAACTAGCTTGAAATTATTACCCGTCCTGGACAAGTCTTTTCGAGTTACTAACAGTTAAGTATTGTCAATTCGTTGGTTAAGTCTATAGCACAAAGATTCATTTGCATTGACACAACATATTTCTTATCACATAATTTTCTCCCCCTCAAAAATGGCATATAAAAATGTTATTTTTGAAATGTTGAGAATAAATATGACCATTTCGAGTGTTGCGGGAAGAGTGACACAAAGAACATTTTGGTGAACAAAGTTTTTAAGTCAAATACTCCCCCTCAACAAGTGATATAAACGGTTGAGGTTTTGAAAATCATAAGGGGAAGTACTTGTTCTTTTGAGTAAAACCTTTGAAAAATGAAAGGTTTGATAAGGTTTACTCAAAACTAAAGAAGCTTTCGCTCCTTTTATAAGGATTGTGGCACTGAAGCGTACCACAGGGTCCTTTCTTGACAATTATGGGTTGTACACTGTTATGTGTGCATAAGCCATAGTCATATTTAAATCACACATCCAAATGTATATGAAATAGAAGCAGTTCAAGGGGTACCAGGAAGTCCAGTGATTTTGCCAGGAATGCGAACAGGGCGTTGATAGCCGGTGATGTTAATCCTGGGTCGACTACCAACAAAGCTTTCCAATGTTCTGAACTGATCCCTTCGATACAACCGTTCATCAATCATCTTGATGATCCTCTTCACGTCCCTTCGATCCTGAGAATTCCATCGCTTTGGGTTCCCAATGTTTTCACGAATATCCTTTAACCTATAAGCCAATCCGTCCCTAACCATCTTCAAAGTGTGATCCCCAAACTTGTGAAGATCTCTACACGCCATCAAGCAATTTCGTTGAAGTTCACTTCGGTAAACGACGCCGAATGGTTTGCTGACAAGGGTGTATTGTGGAAGTTGGTTAATGTCGGGAAGCTCTAGCTGAGGTGGAGTGAAATTGACACGGGTCTGATATGATTCAACTGCAAGCTGGAGATCTTCTACACGTTCTTTGATGACTATGCGTCTGATGAAGATAAGCAAGGACTTGATGAATTCACGTTGTACTTCAGTTGAAAATTGTCTCATGCGACCCTGTACTTTGGCAAGGTACATGTCTTCAATGTCGTCGATAGACAAATTCTCAAAGTCCGCTTCAGAGAATGCATAATCCCTTTCGTCTTGCCTTTTGACCACAATATTCTTGAGAAAAGTGTAGTCCCATTCGGACGAAAGAACAACATGTTTGATGGCAACGATACTCTTAGTACTGAACACTGCATGTTGAGACTTCTGAACCTGGCAGCTTTTGTAGTAGATTCGTCGGCGTTCCGGCCAATGGTGAATCCCATACATTGCATCACGGTCATACTCTTCCACCTTGTTAGAGAACATGTGGTTAGCTCTTTCCTCGATGGCTATGCAGTTTGAGTATTCGGCTGCCGGGAATGGAAGTGTCAGAGATGTAACGTATTTCCTTGAACCATCGCCACCGTGTAGAAGGAATTCCAAGTCTTTGTTGAAGAAATATCGGAATGGAATCCTAGGCTGATCAGGTTGGCCAATTGTTGGTAGAGGTTTAGACCAGTCGGTGTAATGTGGAGGGTTGTCCCGTTTGGTGAAGTCGATGTTTGCTTCGGGGTTGAGCCAATCCATGTTGTTAGACATAGCTCGAGCAATGTTGTCAAGGTGATATCCAACCTCGATGGCACTTTCCGAGCTATCTTTCAGCAGTTGAAAAGCTTCATTCTTGATTCGCTTCAACTCAGATTTCGTCTTCTTTACTCGGAATTTTTCTTGCAATATCTTTGCATGCTCCAATGTACTACCGTCTACCAAATCTTGACCTTCAGCTGGATAGGGAGTGGAATTAACAAGTGTGGAAAACCATTCAAATTCCTCTGTGTCATCTTCATCTAGCCATGATACGACGTCAGTCTTACGTGCCTTCTTCTTCTTTTTCTTAGGCCTAGATGAAGATTCTGGTTTCTTAACTTTGTCGGGAGAGGTGGGTTGTTGTAGGGGCTCAAGGACTTCCTCATCGTCACCACCCGTATACTCAAAGTAATCACCGATTTTCTGAGTCTGGGGCGGTAACTCAGAATCCTGAGGTTTATCTGTAGAAGAACGAGGAGGAGACCTTTGTTGAGCTGGAGTCCGTTGGGGTGGTGGTTGCATAGAAGATGATTCACCAGACTTCTTCAGGAGTTTAGGCTCGTCATTCTTATCCTGATCCTTATCTTCATCGTCGCGTGGACGCTTAGGCCTTTCAGCTTCTTATCTGCATGCTGATTTTAGTTGGTATTCCAGCAATGCTTCAAACAATTTACCTTCGTAGGAGGCAAATGTTGCAGATCGTTTCGACATTTAAGCTACCAGCCGGTCAACTAATTCAGCATCTGAGAAGATTATGGGATCAACTCGATTGATGTTCACATGCATTGGTGTTGATTTCATAGTCTGCTTAGCCAGATGAAGTAGATTCGGATAGAGTTGTTTGGTGAATAACTCCTTTGTGACTCCAGGAACGATGTCAAGAAGGTACTTGTGAGTGTATCCTTTGATCATCTCGTTCATTTCCCCTTGAAGATCACGTTTCATGTACTTCTGGACGTATTCCCTTTCAACTTGCATCTTGTCGTTCTCATCATGAAGATACTGTATTTGTCCAGCGAGAAAATCCAACTTCTTGTAAAGCATGTCTTTCTTTCTGACTTGTTTAACAGCTTTAACGATTCGATTCTTAGTTTGAGAAATCCAAGATGAAGTTGGCTTCTTCACTGATTTGGATGTGAACTTGGTTGATCTTTTTGATGGTGGTGGTGAAGAATGAGATGATGAATCTGATGAGGATGAGACATGAGGAGACTCGGGATCCTTAGGAGGCTTAGACGTTTCCTCCTTAGAACGTTGTGGACTATCTAGAAGAAGGTTATCATAATCGGTTTCTTCATCATTTCCAGAATTAGTCTTATCATCAGCTTTAGTCCGGGCCTCTTCATCTGTTTTGTCATGAGCTGCAGCCTCACTATCAGGTTTTTCTTTCTCAACATTCTCTTTTTCTGGTTCCTCGAACTCATAATCAATATAATCCTCCACAAGCTTTTGCTGTTGCACAAGAGTGGTGGCACCAGTTCCCTTATCGGGTTGATTAACCGCATCAGGAATTGGTGAAGAGTGGACACCACCACTCGACCCTCCAGGGCCACGCATTTGATCTTGTTCAAATTCTTTAGCTTTGTGTTGGAGTCGAATGATTTTGAACTTCTTCCTATATGTTGTTTCCTGTGGCTCTTCATCTGAGCTTTCTTCATAAGGCACAAGTACTGGATTCTTCCCTTTTCCTGTGTCTGCTGGTGGATTGGGAGGTTTCGGTACTGATGGAGTGTCATCCTTTGTAGTTTCAGAGTAGGTAATCTCTTCATTTGATTCAGTATCTTCAGAACTTTCATCCACTAGCTGTTTTTGCGCTTCAGACTTAGGTTTGGGAATGGGAACTGCTTCCTTAGAAGGAACAATCCTTTTACGAGGAGGATTCCTCTTGGGAAACTTCCTCTGACTCTCAGTGCTTGCTACACTTCCCGCACTTCCTCTTCTGGTTCTCCTGGTAGGCGTACCAGAAGATTTTTCATCGAGAAAACCAACTTTCTTTTCTTCCACAGCTACCAAATATCTTTTATAAGAGTGAAGCTTTGTGACTTCATCTAAGAGAAGGTGATCCGGCAACACAGCACCTTGTTTCTTGGTAGTTGACTCCTTAAATCTGACTGTGAGAGTGGGTTCAGACAACACGTCATGATTGTCGGGGTCATTGATTCTTTTGGGGATATCAGGGTTGTACCCAAGTGCTCTTTGGATCAACAGTTTTGTATATCTGATATAAGGAATCTTTGAGCCAAGCTTTTTGAGGAATGTCATCATGTCATCCCATATCAGAGCTTCAACTTCGATGTGCTTCATGTTGATTAGAGCCCAAAAGATTTGCAGTTCCATGAGCTTGGGATGCTCATAGCCACTGTCACGACCAGAAACAGATTTTGTGATGATGATATATAGGGTTCTCCAAGGCTGAGGAATGTTTTTAAGATCCACGTGAGAATGCTTAGTGATAACTCCTGACGCTTCGTCATACCCAATATCAATCAAAAATTGCAGAACCGTCTCTTCAGTTGGTGCAGCAGAGTATTCAGTTGGTACAATTTCAGGAATGAGGAGGACAGCTCTTAAATCTGCAGGAGTGATTGTGAGTTGCTTGTGATTGAGCATCACAGTCACAGCATTCTGTCCCTTGATCTTCTGCATTGTAGTCCAAAACTGTTGAATGTAGATCTCTAGAACAGTAGCAGAGTGAGAGAGCATGTTCTGGTAAGGATGACTCTTTAGAATATCCACAGCAATCAAGCAAGAAGATTCAGAGCAGGTGAGAGTTTCAAAGTCAACACGAAGATTATTCTTCACTATCTTCATCGGATAACCATTTGGGAAGATATCAGCAATTGTGAGAACGTTTGGTGCATCCACATTCATTTGAGCGGCCATGTCATGATCTAAAATAACATTAGCCAAAAGAACCAACATATCGAAAGACATTATGTTAGTCAACAGATGGTTTTATAGTCTAATTATTGAATGTGCAACGTCAATGATTGTTACGAGTCCAAAGTCACTTGTTTGTTCAATGGTCCAATGACGTCGTGATATGTTTCGTGAGTTAGTTAACTTTAAGTTTTAAAGTTTATGTTATCACACATTTAACACAACATATTAAACGTTTAAGCATATTAGTGACATTACTGGTTTCGTGACATTATGATTTATTTATTTACAAGTTTGCACGTGTAACAATTCATAATGAAGGTTTGATCAAGGCTTATGCGTAGGAATAGTAGCTTATGCGTAAACATGAGAAATATACGCGTAGACGCAAGCTTATGCGTAGGATCCTTACTTACGCGTAAGAAATATTACGCGTAGGAAAAAGGGGACCTTATGCGTAAAGCTTACGCGTAGGCGTATATAAAACCTTACGCGTAAGGCTTACTCGTAAGAGTCAACCTTATGTGTAGAGGTCACTATTTACGCATATCCTTCACAGGATACGCGTAGTCCCTTTGTAGAACCTTACGCGTAAACGCTATGCGTAAGATTTCTCTTACGCATAACATGCTACGCGTAAGGTGATCCTTATGCGTAGATGTTCTAACAACCTTGATTCTGAGTTTTACGAGTAGCAAACCTGAAATAACATCATCATAACATCAATATTAACATTAACATTCATTATATCACAGATCATGGCATGAAACTCATCAAACAGTTTACGCGTAGAAAACCTTATGCGTAGAACTTAAACCCTAATTTCAAGAATTACGCATAACAAATCTAGCCATGGATTTTGCACTAAACTTTTTCTGGTAGCTCTTAGATGTTATATGAGAGTGTTAACTCATTTTTAACATCCAAATCTTAGTGAATCAAAAATACCAAAACGCGAAGAACATAAACCCTAATTTTCAAATTCTGAATCATTAGTGTTTCTGGGTAACTTCTGGGTTAAGATATGATCAATTCATGTTGAAAACAACTTCATACAACAATCTTTATTACCAAAAACGTTCACAATTGAAAATACCCAAATCCACGCATAAACCCTAATTTCAAAAGTCATTCAATTCGTGATTCTGGGCGAGTTTTGATGATTAAAATGGTATCATTGAAGTTTTAGAAACGTTTTGACACTATCCTTATATCCACAAACACATAAACAATATTATGTGTTCATACACATATGCGTAGAACACAAAATCGTCCATAGTTTAAAATCTAACCGTTGTTTTTCAAAACGATTCAAAACCATTGCTTATAATCTTGTTAAGAACACAAAAACACTTACAAATTGAAGATCTGAAACAAGGATTTGTAGAATGAATCTTAAGCGTAGGATTTGTTTGGTGAAAAGTATTAAATGTGATGAGATAGGATTAGGTGGTTGTTTTATTGAAAATAACTTTGAGATTTTGACAGTTTTAGTCCCTCCACCTTTTCCATTTTCATCCAAAGCCTTTTAACTTCCATTTTGGTTACCAAATCATAGATTTTAAGAAAGAAACTAGACGACACTCCCCCTTGACTTAAGAAATAATGAAAGGTTATAACTTTTAGTCCGAGGAGTGTCAGTAAACCAGAAATATAACCACCATTATTTAAAGAATCAACCGGGATAAGGTAACATGCAAGTACACGGATATTTTGAAATGGTTAAGTATATATTTTCTCCCCCTCAACACTTGATCGGAAAATACTGAATTTTGAAAGATTATAGTGTTGACGGAAGAAATGTACTTGTCATGTTGAAAGAAAAATAGATAGAAGAATATTTTTGTTGTTTTATCAGGTTTTCTATTTTTATATTTTGTTTTTGAAAAATATTTACAAAAGAGATTTTGGTGTTTGACTGGTTTTTAAGACTGTTTTAAGAGTTCATCGAGTTCCTCTTGAGTCAAACACCGCATACCAATCCGGTGGACCAACTCATTAAACCTAGCGGGAGGCAAGGCTTTGGTGAGTAGATCTGCCAATTGGTATTCTGTAGCCACGAAGTATAATTAAACTGTACCCTGTTCCACGTGGTCCTTGATGAAATGATAACGAAGATCGATGTGCTTTGATTTCAAATGATGAACTGAATTGCACGAGATCGCAATAGCACTCCGATTATCGCAGTACATCAGGATTCTGTCAAATACGTAACCATAGTCTTTGAGTTGTGTTCTCATCCAGATGACTTGAGCACAACACGCCGACATGGCTACATATTCTGCTTCGGTTGATGACAGCGATGTACAATCCTGCTTCTTCGATTTCCAGGACACTAGTTTATCACCAAGAAATTGTAATGCTCCTGAAGTACTTTTCGGGGAATCTAAGCATCCTGCGTGGTCAGCGTCTGAAAAAGCGATTAGTTCAAAACCAGAATCCTTCGGATACCAGATCCCCAAATTAATGGTTCCCTTGATGTATCGGAGGATTGTTTTAGCCTCAGAGAGGTGAGTTTCAGTTGGTCTCGACTGATAACGGGAGCAAAGATATACGGCAAAGACAATATCAGGCCTGCTAGCTGTTAGATACATGAGAGACCCAATGATACTACGGTATTTGGTAGGGTCCATCAATTTCCCATGTAAATCAGCGTCTAGCTTCTTGGTATGAGCCATTGGTGTGGCATAGGTGTCACAGGTTTTCATTCCAAATTTTTTTAACAATTCAAGGGCATATTTGGACTGACTCAAGAAAATACCACGGGGTGATTGATGAACTTGTAGTCCTAGAAAGAACATAAGTTCACCTATCATGGACATTTTAAAAAATTTCTTCATTAGTTTTGCAAAAGCGATTGAGTACTTTTTATGTGTAGACCCAAAAATTATGTCATCCATGTAAATTTGAACAATTAAGATATGTGCCCCGTGATATTGTATAAAAAGAGTTGGGTCGACCGAACCTTTGGTGAAATTATTGGCAATGAGGAAAGATGATAGCTTATCGTACCATGCCCGAGGAGCTTGTTTGAGACCATATAGAGCTTTGTTCAGTTTGTAGACATGGTTCGGGAACTCGGGATCAACGAATCCATCTGGTTGGCTGACATAAACCGTTTATTTGAGTTGTCCATTGAGAAACGCAGTTTTGACATCCATCTGATAGACCGTCATATTCATATGAGCCGCGAACGCAATAAATATCCAAACAGCCTCAAGACGAGCAACCGGAGCAAATGATTCTTCAAATTCAATACCCTCTTCCTGTCGATAACCCTTAGCCACCAGACGTGACTTGTTTCTGATTACGTTCCCTTCAGCATCCAATTTGTTCTTCCAAATCCATTTGAGACCAATGACGTAGACCCCTGTTGGTCTTTCAACCAGTTCCCATACTTCAAGACGTTTGAATTTTTTGAGTTCTTCTTGCATGGATTCAATCCAGTTGCCTTTTGTCATTGCGTCCTTAATGTTTTTAGGCTCAGATTGGCAGACAGTTAGTGCATAGATGCAATGTTCACCATCTGTGTGAAGTCGTTGTCTCGTAACGACTGGTTGGTTCGGGTTGCCAATAATATTTTCCAGAGGATGGTCATTTGTCCATCTATGTGTAGAGCGTTGATGTTGATATACATTGTGCAGATTTTGAGGATTCAAATGGCTTGTTGAAGATTCTGCGACATCTGGTGCAGCAGTCTCAATAGCAAACGGGTTAAAGAACGCATTTGGATCAAAATCTGCAGGTGGGGGTACTTCATTAAGAACATCATCAGCCGGTTCATCATTGTTGGAAGCGGTTTGTTCAACTGTTGTGGTGGAGTCAACTGGTGGTGCTTCATCAACAGTAGTTGTTGTAGCAGGTGTATCAGGTATAAGAGTATTATCGGGTTGAGCAATGCGGAAACATCGGATACACCTGGAGCACGTTCATCAATATCGTCACTAATCAGAGGAGCAAATAGTCTTTCCATTTGTTGACGAGTGAGTGGGGGCTTTGTTGGTGATGATGGGGTTTGGGGAAGTTTAAGCGGTTGTGACGGGTTCCAAGTCTGTTATACTCGAAGCCATTTCGTAAGTTCATCAAAATGAGCATGAATCGTTTCCATAGCCTCCTTTGTTCGACGATTCCGTGATTCGGAAACCTTTAGAATTATCACAATATCCAATAAAGACGCCAATGTCGACTTTGGCTTTGAGCTTTCTAAAGTCATCACGATCATTATTCGGATAACAAAGAGATCCAAATACATGAAAGTGTTTGAGATTTGGTTTTTTGTTGTGGACAAGCTCGAAAGGTGTTTTGTTGTGGCGTTTTGTAATCATAGAACGGTTTTGAGTATAGCATGCGGTAGATACTTACGCCCACAAGTAATCTGGGAGTTTAGCATTGATTAACATTGTTCTTGCAGGCTTCCACTAACGTGCGGTTTCTTCTTTCAACAACTCCGTTTTGTTCTGGTGTACGTGCAATAGATGTCTGATGCTGAATTCCCACTTTCTCATAAAATTCACGAAGAGTTTTGTTAACAAATTTAGTTCCTTTGTCTGTTCTGATTTGTCTAACGGTGTTTCGGAGCTGAACCTGTATTTTCGTGAGAAACGTGATGATCATCTGTGGAGCTTGGTCTTTGCTTCGAAGAAAGTAGACCCAAGTCCAGCGTGAATAGTCATCAACAATTACTAATATGTAGTGTTTGCCATTAATCGTTTGCACGCGCATCGGGCCACACAAATCCATGTGAAGAAGATGAAGCACATGCTTAGAGCTGTGTTCCACCTTTGACGAAAAATGAGCACGAGTGCTTTTCCCTTGTTCACAAGCTGAGCAAAGGTGATCTTTTGAATATCGGAATCGTGGGAGTCCTTCAACTAGTTTGTGTCGAGCAAGGTTGGTTATAGTTTGAAAGTTTAAATGTGATAGACGACGGTGCCATAGCCAGGATTTTATTGATGTTGCCTTTGAAAGTAAGCAGATGGGAGATGAAGCAGCCATGTCTTGCATAGAGATAGTATAAAGACTTGAATTACGCGAGCCAGACATAAGATCATTTCCTTGTAGATCACGAATGAAACAAGTTTTCTCCCTAAAAGCAACTTCCAAGTCTCCATCACAGAATTGACCGACTGAAAACAGATTGTGACCGAGGCCTTCCACATAATAAACTCTGCTAATTTCGATGTTCCCATTGATATAGTCTCCGTAGCCCATGATAGCTGCGAAGTGATCATTCGAATCGGCGGTGCCAATGAACTTTGCAATAAAGTTTGATAACAGCTTTAAGGTTGTGTCATGTGTCGGGAACATCCGCTATCAACAATCCAAAGAATGATCGTATCACTGCATTACACATAGACGACACAGATGGAATAGAAGTATATGTGGAACCCGAAGTGTTAGAGGGTTCCGAAGCAGTTATAGTAGACATACATACATCAATAACTTCAGGCATCCATTTAAATCCTAGTGTATTATGTAACCATTTCTGCCATCTCCAACTAGTTTTTGCTTTAGTCTTAGTGAATGCACTGGGTGGTACAGTTATCCTTGGAGGTGATACTGGAACTACAGGTATATCAATGCGTTTCTTAGAATCTAAAGAAGGCGGTCTACCAAGCACAGACTTAGAATGATTAGTGGGCCTAGAGGTATTTCGATTCTTAGGATTCCGTAAACGAGAGATTATAGCTTTAGCAACACATTTGTCATGACAATCAGAATTCATACTTTTACGACAAATAATACAAGGTGCATCAGACTGAATATCAAAAGTACTTAAAGGTTTCGCATTCGTTACATCACTATTTCTATTACATTTGCCAGACGCAATATCTATAGTGGAAGCAACGTGAGTCTTATTCATAGTCCTATGGTGTTCTTCTACTGCAGCATTCCTTATTATTCTTTTCTTAGGTCGCAACTTCCTATTCTTCGATGTAGTGCTCCTAGGCTATGAAGTGCGGACATTTGGAAAAGACGCAACTAGTCCTGTTTCAGTAGAAGGAAGCACGTTAGCAACTTGTGATTTGGCAGTAGGGATTCTAGGTTCACGATTACTAAGTGTTACTGGTGCTATTCTCTTAATCACGGTAGGCGGAAGGTGTTCATACTTTCCTAACATTTCTCTTAGCTTAAGGATAGTGTGCACCAATTCTTGATTTTCAGAACGAAGATTACCAGAAAAATGCATTACTTCTCTAGTGTGTGCAAGAAAATAATCAAGTTCGTTTGATGCTTCATCATGAGTCTTTTTAAGTAAATCAAATATGACACCATATTCCTGTTTAACTTTTACAAGTTCTTGTTCATATTTTGAGATTTGACATTTCAAAGACACGTTTTGATCATCCAGTTGCTCAACTTTTGGATTAAACGTTTTCGATTGCAACTGGTGGATTTTGTTTTGCAAAGCAATTTCACGATTTTGACAATCTTTTTGACACCATTGAAGACGAAGTTTTGCGTTTGAAAGTTCGCTAATCAATCGTTCATTTTCAGCTTTTAAAGACTTGATCTGATGCACATTATCAGAGTTCTCAACAGTTACCACAAAATCAACAGTATCAAAAGAGATATAATCAGATGCATATGACAAAGAATTCAATAACACAGTATTACGGATATCAGCACAGATAACATCGTCCAAGAGTCGATCAACATCTTTTCTCAACATTTTCTTTTTACGTTTAGTATTAGAAATAGATGTTTCTGTTTTCTCGAAAACGACCTTCATCAATCTCCTTATGAAAGTCCCGTTCCCAAGACAATGCACAACTTTTCAAATTTTTAATATTTGGTAAAAGATTTTTCTGAAAAATGTCTCTTTTTTCTCGCGCCAGAGGCGGTTAAAAATGTTGAACTTTGATTTCAGAATGATATTCTATCTCATGTTGTAAAGTTTTGAGGTCAGCCATGAAAAGGTCAAAATATCTAAGAATATTGCGATTTTCAGGTTTTAAGTTTACTTCACTGATGGAAGGTAAAGGACCATAAGTTTGTGCATAATCTGGTTTGGAATTAACATTAGAAGACTCAGGTGTTTTTATGATAATCCTTGGTGTGTTAGAAGAATCCGTTGGTGTGACGAAAGTGACTGCTTTTGAATAGTTAAAAGGTTTGTTATAAACAACAGTTTTTAATTTCGATCGACTCTCGTCTTCTGCATCTAATTCCTCTTGACGATGATATTCAACAACACTCATAACAGAATTATCAATTTTATATTCTCCACTGGAAACTTCAGGATTTGGTTTGAATGCTTTTGGTGAAAGCTTAGGTTTGTAATCAGCCAGATTCGGTCCATATCCATTTGGATTTGGTTTTAAAGTAAACTTTTCAATAGCAGTTACTGACTTACCGTGTTTGTAAACAACAGTTGTAAACTCTTTCAGTTTGTGTTGCAAATCGAGAATTTCTTCAAGATGATCATCTATTCGTTTCGTTGAATGCTTTTTGTATGCAGAGAACTGTTTTTGACAAGTTAACAACTCAGCCTTCTCTTTTTGATTTTCCAAGGTGAGAGCGTTAATTTGCTTTTTATGTTCATGTTTCAGTAGTTCTATTTCAGACAACAAAGCATTCTTCGAAGCGGCTAGATCACGCATCTGTCGCTCTAAATATTTTTCATTTTCATGAGATTTAGCAAAAGCGGCTTCAAAACGTTTTTCACGTTGTTCTTGAGCTTTGAAAAAATTGAGTTGGATATTTAAACATTCAAAATCCTTGGTTAACAGTGCATTTTTTCTTTTTAATTCCTGATTTAATTCACAACATTCTTCAATTTGGGATTGTTGGTGTTTAAGTAATAGAACAAAATCTGGATGAGGCAAAGGTTCAGCGTGTTCAACGTGAGTCACAACATGATCATTATTTAGATCCTCAAGTATAACCACGGAGTCAATTTGATGTTCAAAGGAAACCATAAGGTCATCTTGATCGTCAAATGTAACTACGGGGTCTAATTGAAAATCGTCTGAATGAGATGTGGATGACTCATTTTGAACATTCGAGCCTTGCGGTTCAGATGTTGGTGGAGATATTAGATCAGAGATAAATATGGTTTGTTCGGGTACCTGACACAAGCCATCATTGTCATACACTGGGCCTGTTTCACTCATGTGTAACTCATGCATATTGGCCATCAACATAACAGCTGCATTGGCCTGCAAGTCCTCCATATCATCATCTAAGTCGCATCGCCATAAAACTCGTTCTTTGTGCGTGAGAGTTCCACCAGCTTCATCCTTAAGAGCCAAAAGAAGAGCCTCCTTGAAGTAAGCACTGCCCCTAGTCCTCGGCTTTGGGCATGCATTAGCCAGGTGTCCCTTCTCATTGCAGTTGTAGCATCGAAGACCATTCAACCCATGCTGAGCATTTACCTGTTCCACCACTTGAGCTCTATTGTTATTCCTACCCACAGCATTAAACCCTTGACCACCAGCCATTTGACGACCATAACCACGATTCTGAACTTCAACTCGTCCATTGTTCACAATAGCTTGATTCCTTGTGTTCGATGAGGAACGAATGCGATTGTTGGATTTGTTGGTATAACGGCCAAAAGCATTAGCAATCATAACAAATCCTTGTTGCAATGCTTCGAACGGATCGGATTCCTCATTAGCTTGACTATTAAGTACCTGATTATTGTTGTTGTAAGGAACCAATTGAGTTTGTTGAGATTGCTGTGATTGATCATGTGGTGTGATTGTGGCAGTTGGTTGAGTTGCTGGTTGAGGAGGATAACTGTTTTGAGCATACAAGGCAAGTTGTTGATTTTCGGAGGTGAAGGTGAAGCAATTTGAGCACGGAGAATCCTTTCCTTATCAACTTCCTTTTCATGAGGATTCAAGTAATCGTACAACAATCCGTATGTAGAATGATGCATGTTCTTTGCTTGACGATGAAAAATTACATACTTCTCCCATTCAGGACCAAGACTACTCAGGAACTTAGTATTCACTGCAATTCTTGGCATCATGATGTTGTGTTTATCCAAATCATTTATGATGTCTGAGAATCGATGATGATAATACTCTAGTGTCTGTCCAGGTTCAATCATGAAGTGTTCATAAGCTAAGTAAATTTTGGATTCCATATCCTCCTGATTGAGTGCAGATCCTTCCATAAGAAGATGAATATGTTCCCACATCGCCTTTGCGGTCTTTTGAGCATCAACACTTCGAAGAATTGGGTTTGGTAATCCTAAAAGGATATATTGAATTGCAAGCTCATCAGCTTCATAGTGTAGAAGTTCTTAGGATTCAGTGCAACAGAGCAATGTTTGATTGTGCATCTCTTGGTGGATTAGCATTTGGATCTCCGGGTACAATGACAGTAGGCATCTGAAATGGACCTTCCAATATAACCTTCTTTAAGAACTTTCCATGTGGCTTCTTCAGATCACAAAACCTAAAGAACCTAATTACCCATTGATCGTAGTTTCCTGGAGTGAGCATTGGAGGTCTATCAAGTGATCCATCCTCATGAATTGATTGTTGGTTGCTTAAAGCTTCACACATCTTTGCAAACCAAGTGGGTTCCTTCATAGTGTTCCTTGATGGATGTTGATTGAAATCGTTTGTGTAGGGTTGAACTTGAAGACTTGGTGGTGGTTGAACCATTTGAGGTTGTGTAATTGCAGCAAGTTGTGGAGTATGTTGTTGATTAAATTGTTGTTGATAAATTGCTTGTTGTTGATTCCATTGTTGATGTTGTGGACTTAATTGTTGTTAACGTTGAGAATAAGTGTAAGGGAAATAGTTAGAGTATGGTGGTTGAGATATGTTGAAAACTTGTGTTGGTAAAATGGATCTTTGTAGTCGAATGAACCTTTGTTGATGAAGAGTCCTTAGGCGTAGAAATCACAATAGCCAAGTAACACTTATGCGTAAAAACACCAAAGTTACGCGTAACAGCAAGAGTTACGCGTAGGTTTAGCTTACGCGTAAGTGAGGAAAAAACACTAAAGTTATGCGTAAAACAAGAAGTTAGGCGTAGAAAGCTAAGGCGTAGGACTACCTTATGCGTAAGACGAAGCTTAGGCGTAAGATAAATCTTATGCGTAGGATTTTCTACGCGTAAGCTTATGCTTATGCGTAAGTTTAGGGTTTTGCCCAAATGATCTTTTACACTATCAGAGTGCAAAAGATATCCAAAGTCGACGTATTTTCAGGCTTATCCAAGCATGAAAACACGGAGTAAACCACGAAACTGAAGATCAAACCAAGGATAAAGTTACGCGTAGAACTAGGGTTTTCATACGCGTAGCTTTACTCGTAAAAATGATTTTGCCCAAAGATGTTTCTAAACCAGATTTTTGTGATAAGATAGCTTCAATATCACCAAAATAACACAAAAGTGTGAAACTTGATGAACCAAAACTTCTAAAACGGTTACGCGTAGAGCGAAACCCTCGTACAAAAACACGCTTAAAAACGATGATCCACGAGTAAAGGTTGAAACTTTTTGCCAAAAACAGTTATTTTAACACCTCAAAACATTGAAAGTACAAGAATCTTGGATTAAAAAGTGTAAAAACTGCGTTTTTAAGCTAACCAAAGTATCACCCAAGAAGCATATGTTCTACGCGTAGGACCAAAACCCACTTCAAGAAACAATACGTTCACCCAACTAGTAGGCGATTGATACCACTGTTAGGTCACTAGTTTTACAACACAAGCATCAATGAAAGAAATAGAGAGGAGAAGAAGGATCGGTTGAACAATATCACGCACACACACACGTATGACTATGAAGGTTTAAGCGTAGAGAGTGAATGAGAGATAAATTGAACAACCAACCTTCAAGTGAAGGTTTACAAGAGTATTTATAGGAGGGAAGCTAGGGCAACACTCCTAGTTCCCATCCTTTTCCTTATTGGGCTAGACCTAGGATTATGGGCCTTCTACATAAGCCTAAGGCTAATAACAAACATAAAGGCCATAATTAAGCTAACTATTACATATGAATCACTAACACTTGATTTAGGTTTAGGAGTGATTCCAACAAACATAATGTTCATTATCACTTTTCTAAAAACAAAAATCATAATGTTCATCAATTTTCTAAAAAAAATCATAATATTCATTGGTCCATGAGTTTCCTATACAAAAATCATAATGTTGATCCGTTAAATCACAATGTTCATCGGTTAAAGTGAAAATAGCAAAAGTAAAACTGCCAAAAGTAAAAACAATAAAAAGAGGAGGTAAGGAAAAAAAGGAAGGAATACTTGTCACCTTCTTATTACTTTATATATATTTTTATTTTAATATCAGATATGAGTTGAGATCAATATAAATCTCATATTTACCATAGATCCAATAAATCAATCTTAGCCATCCATTTTTAATCAAAGTTAATAAAAAACCATTTCCCACCTTTTTTTTAAAAAATATCTTGCAAATGGTAAATCTTCAAACTATAAAAAAATACACAATCGCGACGAGAATTAAATTATCTTTCTATTAATATGCACTTTTCTATATTTTCTACAATTTTTTTTTCAAAAATTCCGCCCAAAAAAATCATATATGATTTTTTAAAAATCGAATCATATATGATTTTCACAAATCATATATGATTTGTAAAAATAGAATCATATATGATTTTCACAAATCATATATGATTTTCTGGGCCGAAATTTTGAAAAAAAAAATTGTTAAAAATATATAGTAGTGCATATCTATAGAAAGATAATTTAATTTTCGTCGCGATGGTATGATTTTTATCGCATGACAATTAACGGTTTGCGAGATATTTAATTTTTAAAAAAAGGGTGAAAGTTTATTTTTTTTAAAAATGAATTGCTATTATTGGTTCATTGGATTTATGGTAAATTTGAGATCTATATTGAACTTTTGCTCTGGTAATATGTTAATGTTCTATCCATGATGTTCCTAGACCTCATCCGAGTTCGTAAACGTGTGGGATTCAAGTGATTGTCATTAGACTGCTCTTCATACACGTACGTATTTCCCGAGACAATTGTATCATAATCAGGTTGTTCTTGGCAATCATCACCATCAACATAAAGCAAGTTCCCATAATCAGAGATCCAACTTTTAATTTCTTGAACGGGTTCCATGTCTTCTTTGTACACTATATGTGCCCCGCATCTTACGGATTGAGTACCATCTGTTCTCATTATAGTCATGACTAGATTACCTTCAATATGTGCCCAATCTTCAGGTTGAAGATCATGATACATCTTCTGAAAAAAACTAAATGGTATATAGCTAATCCACATGCTCGCACGATCAACTACCGCAGACGATTCAGACCAATCTACCTTTGGCACAGGAACCATCTTTTCTTCATTTACAATTTTAAAGATGATCCGGGGAGATGCATACTTCGAATGCCAGTCCCTATGAAACACACCACATACAGCAAACCCCATGATATTTCCATGACATCTTGGATGTAGTTTCAATACTGTATTGCACCCATTCCGCACTTCTTTGAAGCAGATTGGCACATGGCTTCCAGGAATACAAATACTTAACCGATGATTTAGTGCAGCACATTTCTGTATTCAGCAGGAAAGTTCATTCAAACTTATATATTTACATAAAAATAGCATGAAAATTCTTAAATATCACAAAATTGTTATAAACCAAGAACTCACTTTTTTCTGAGCAACTCGTTTTGTCAATACATCTAATGTAAAATTGGTGTTTAAAACTGGTTAAACAAATTAAATAACTGACATGACATCCACTTAGATTATAACATTATCAAACATTGCCACATAAATATAACCAAACAAGCTATATTTGTGAATTTGGCGTTTTTGGGAAGGAGCAAACTTTAAATAAGTTATATCAATATATCTGATCTCTTTATTGGCGTGTGTGTGTGTGTGAGAGAGAGAGAGAGATGTTGGAATTATATAACATGACAATCAAATAAATAATCACAAAACATCAAAGTATTCAAGCGGAAGCGTATAGGATTTATTAATGAATAATTAATTAACATAAAAGAATATGCGTACCTTTTCTTGATTCTAGCCGAACAAGAATCAATTCCACAAACTAGCAACGGATGAACCCTAATTTGATTTAATTAGGATTATATGAATTACCCCTTACCGTTTTGTAATTCAATCCAAGATAATAACAAAAGTATGTTATTACTACGTTCTTGTACACACGTACTAAATCGAATTAAAGTAATGCTAGTTTTTATCAAACAAATAACTTGGTTTGTGGAAAAGTAATGGACCGACACCCACAAGGGTTGTACGATCGGTTTGGACAAGAAAACACACAAAACAATTTTTAGGGTTTAGCAATGAGCACAAGAGATGGAAAAACAAGACCCCTATCCTTGTATATATACCCAACTAAACTTGGTGAACAAGTTGGCTCTTGTTTCCTTATTTTCTTGGCCGATCGGTTCATGGTATCCCTTAGGGATTCTGGAACCTTCCCAATCTTTGCAATTAAGTCGTTTTCCAAATACCTTTAACGCCCGTTAGTCCATTACATTAATTACTTAACGTTCGTCAGTTATTTCGTTTAATAAATAAATAAATATAACGTTTATATTTAATTATTAACTTTAGATTCTCATACGTAAAGTGTGCAATCCCATAGTCTCGAGTTCGATCCTAACACACGTCTATTAATTTATTGTCCATAAAACCAACACTCCCACTTGGACATATCTTAATAGAGTGATCACATCGGTTAGCATCTAGCAACACTTCGATGCCTCTAGTACAACTCGAGCAAGGCTCCTGGAAAACCTTTTAATGATTTCTCATTATTATTATCCTTTTGTTTATAATACCATGTTAAATAAAGATATGGAATTAAGTCATTCTTTATCCAACCATTCTGTTTCTCGTTATTAGTAATTGAGCAAGATTACCAAATCTTCTGAACATATTCAGGTGAGAACTTTGGGCGTGGCCACGCAAACATCTTGTCAACCCTACGAGGGGCCCAGCAGTATTAAACTCCAAAATAAATTTGAAGGAACAAATTCTATCTTGACTACAAGAATAACCCATGAACTTTGCAACACTTCAGGAAACAACCCTTATGACTACAAGCATTTATAGCGTTAAGTTGTTCCACGTGTGCACTACATTCATGACACTTATCTGGTATCTCAAGTCCGAGGATAACTATTCATAATTTACTTATAACAATATCCACAAAGTAAATTATGTAGTTGGGATAAGTCCTATATTCAATTCATTGAATATCATCCGAAATTGGTATGCATTCTCATCAATATACTTTCAAGTATATTCTACCATATCTCTCAGATTTGTCTTAATTTAATGATACTCCCATATCATTAATTGACAACGGACGATTTAGAATAAATAAATTTATTCACGAATTAAACATGCAAATATAGGATACAATATATTATAAAATCAAACATACCAAGTATTTGATTTATCATAATAATTGTTTAACATCCTTTATCCAAATACTAAATAGATCAATGCATGAAAATTCTAGTTGATGAATTATGCCTCAAGTAATGACAATCATACTTGTTGACAAAGCATAAATCAACCAACTTGATCTATCGTAATTTTGAGAATACTTATTTCAAGAATTCAATTAATGAAGTCCTTGTATGTGTGCATTCACCAATCCACATAATAATTCATAAAGTGTGTGACATCCTCTATCATCAATTTATGACAATTTAAACTTTCAAACATTTTAAAGTTTAAAGTATTCTTATTCTTTTAATGTATAATGCAACTGTGCTCTTAGTAGCATAACTATTTCACATGGTCATTAACAAGGATGAAATCCGACCATGACTAGTATTGAGTGTCATCTCAATTAAACCAGCATCATTGTATATAAACAACAATGTGCTCATTAAAACTCCGTAAACTTTAATATCTTATTGTGTAATGTTTGTTGCTTTCCTAACTTTCAAGTTTAAAGCTGATGACAATTTGCACAACATTTGACATATTGTTCATCCATAGAATCTAGGAGCAATTCCAGGCTGAGGATGTAATTCTTTTAGAATATTCATTACACAAGTTATCTAATAACTTTTAGTTAGATATCAATGTTGTCAAATCACTTCTTATTCAAGAATGATACAACAATTTTAATACACAACATGATGTACATGATGAATCTACATGTCAAAATTAGATTTCATTCATGTTCTACCTTGTCAAAAGATATTTACCCATTTCCCAAATGATATATCATGTTTGATTATAATCATTTATTTTACTGCACATGTTTATTAATAATAAACATATATTCCAAGGTTGTATGTTTTAATTCTTAAATCTTATAAGTGAAGTTTCATTCCAATCTAAGACTTAACATTTAGCTTACAATGAATGTTACTTCCTATATGTTATACAACATATAAGATTTAAAACCTTAACATAATACTCCCACTAGCTTTCAAGAATACTTAAAATTTATCTTATTTCAATTATAAATCAAAACTAGGATTTAATAATTAAACATAAGAATAATTTCATAGATGCATGCATTTATCCATTCATGAATTATTGCACTTCGTACACTTCCAAAGATTATATATATATGAACTCAAAAAACCTTTCAATTACTTACCGTCCTCGCTCAAGTAATTATTCAAGAAAGAGTTTTGATATTCCATTGTCATATTTCATATTAATGAAAATAAGTATGACAATTATCATCTTTATATATTTAATGTGTCTAGAAAAGAATATTCAATCATAATTAATTGCTTAAGTATGATTAATAATCTTGTCATAAAACATGCATTAAATATGTGTACAATATTTGTCCATATGATTTCTACATAGAAATTCAAACCACTAGGGTTTTTCATCTCTTTGAAGAAACTCATTTCCATTCTCTAGTCTAACTATTAAGATAAACCAAATTTTCAAAATTGATTATCTTTATGGACAGCATCTTTAACATTCATAGCATGAGTAATTTACCCAATTCTATATTTGCTAATCCATCATAATGATTATCAGGTTTACTAGAATCCTGTAACTCATGTTCTTCTCAGCATATAAATCAAATATCTGAGATATCCTTGCAGATCTATGAATGAAAATTCCATCATCTTGAGGTCTATCATTTACATGTCTAACCTCATCATGATATTTACTAGTGTGTTTTAGAAGATTATGTATCTTGTAATTTTATCTTTAAAAACTCCCACTGCTTTTGTAATATATAGACTATCTATATATACTTAGCAGTTAGAGCAAAACTACATTATTCTCTTTTTGGGACATTACAAATACACATTGATAATTCCTGACTTAAGTTTGTTAATAACCTATTCATAAGTAGTTTAACAAAATCAGAATTTTCAATTTTTTTTAAAACTTAATGTGATTCATCACATTCCATAATAAAATGGTGTTTTATCAATCTTCTATGTTGGAGTCATATTGAGTATATTAAATCCATACTCAATTTTCTAACCTTGTTACCTTTTAAGAAAGAAATTATGATTATCTTGAATCAAACAAATCAAATAGAGTTTGATTCTCCTAACTGAACATACCATCAACTTGTGGTATTCATTAGAATTAATATTTTAAGACAATCTAACAATATAAAAGATAAACATATTCCTTTTGGCTTACCTATTTACCAACTAAGTCAACTTAATGGCATAATAGACTTTTCAAGCCAATTACATGCTTTATAACACAAGTACTTTTAACCAAGTCACTTCATATCCATGTCTCATCAAGAAAACATAAATTGTTATAATCCCATTTAACGTTATAAATTATTGATCAACTTAATGATTTCTTGTATATGTCTTAATTAAAAAAACATAACAAGTTAACGTCTTACTTTATTATAAGTCTTAAAAGACTTTATGTTTATGTCTTTACAATGAATCATAAACATGTTTAACTAAAGTAATTATGAACACAACTCTTGGTTTCAATAGTAATTTCAAGTTAATTTATTTTTACTTCAAAATAATGTAGGACTACATTATTTTTCATTTATGTCATTCCAAAATACATAAATAAACAAATTGAAGTAGGATTAGATTACTTCATTTAATTTTATGTCATTCTAATAATACATAAATATTTAATTTGAAGTAGTCTTATATATCATTTTGACACATGTTCTAAATAGTTGTCTAATTTAGAAACTGCAAATATGTCCATGCAAGGTACACATAGAGATTTACTTTGTTGTTGCAATCTCGCCAAGTTCTCATATGACGTAAATTGCAACACCAAGTGTTTCTTGAATTAGATATGTACAAGTTATATTAGAATGTTAGTCTCTTACCTTGGAGTCAAGAGAATCCTTTAAATCATATACCTATATGTTGTACCTTGCACACAATATAGATTTCTCCCACTTGTGAATGGAACAACATCATGTAGCAGATAAACAACACGACATATGTTTGTTTATGTGATCAATATGATTGTGTCATTGATATTAGCATAACTAGTAGATGTAGAACCACTTCATTGTCTAATAAGGAAACATACATGACTATCCTTGAAAATATAAGTGTCTACAAGTGGAAAGTAATTATCTTAAGACATTCTAGAGATAATCTGGGTTACTACCAAAATGACAAAGCTTGTAACTCCCACTGAATTAGAGATCATTACATTAATTCCTTATTCAATAATAAGAACACAACACTCCCACTGGATTTGACAACATTGAAAGTGTTTCATTAACCAGTAAAAGAAAATAGTGTTCTATTTACTTCCCTACACTTTTGAGAAAGTCCATACATAACAATTACTTATGTACTAAAAGAGTGTATTCTACTATGTAGATGATGAGTTATTCATCAATGCTATTAATTTGAAATAATTGGGCATGCAATTTCTTTCTTAATAGTTCTACTATTCCAACAATTGTAAGTAGTACTTTTAAATGGTCAAAATAAAACAACTAGATAAAATATACTAGTTTGTCTTTTACCAATTTTGCAGTAAATCAGTCTAGCTTCTAATTTTAATAACTCAAAAATATGCAATTTTCTTAACTATTAAAAATGCTTACGAGTTATGAATTTAGAATTTAGACAATTCTAATCGTCCTATCATACATTTCTTCATTCATGAGAAGGAATAGGATTGAATCTTACTCTTTCTTATGAAAAGAGGACTAGGTTTATTCTTTTAGTAAGATTAACTCTACTAAAAAACCCTTACAGGTGTAGATCAATTTACCAATACAAGAATAACCTACGTTTACGGTTTAATGTTGCATTAATACATTTAAAGAATTAGCAAAATTCAATTTTAGTATTTTCGATAATTAAACTTTTCAAGAAAATAAAATACCCAAGGTAATATTCATATAACCATAGAATTTTCTCGAAAACTAGGATCCAAATTATCATAGTTTCATTACATCAGTTGATCTGCTAGTAACGAAAGCACATAATAAGGTAATTTGTCGAACAATAATTGGCAAACAATTTCCAATTCCTAGATCATTATGGGATTTATATTTTCCAACGCTATTGCAAATATAAACATGTTTCATCCCATCTTATGCCATTGAGTCCAAGTCTCACTTCCTACTCAACTTAAGTGTCTAACTTAAAGAACAGCAAATATGTCCATGTAAGGTCTCACTTTACATAGAGATTTACCTCTCCATCACAATCTAGCCAAGTACTCTCATGACATAAATTGCAACTTCAAGTGTTCCTTTTAATTAGATGGCATATAACTTAATTTAAAAGGGTACTAGTTTTGATTTTATGTGGTCAAATCAAATATGTACAAAGATGTCATGCATTCATCTTGTAGCATAAATTTAATAAAAAAACTTTTTATTACCAATTCATAAAGATCAAATTATCAAAGTTTTGATTGAGGTATTAGGTTCACCAATCAAGGAATTTAGCGTCTATTATCGCCCATTATACCGTACTTTTGCATAAGTGTAAACACTTAGTGTTTCGGGTAATTACCACCGAAGTGGCGCATGGAATTAAAACTAATTCGCCCTTAAGATGAGTTTGTACATTTTATGGCTTACTAAGTAGCTCCATTCGAACTTACGAGGCGAGGACCGTAAGCTCAAAGCATAACCTTAGACATCCTTTCAGTGTGACGCACTTCTTTATTAACCCCTTTATAGTTCATTCTAACGGGTGAGCCGTTCAGACCATTTGTACCAAAATCACCAATCAATTAAACTATTGAAAATTTAACTCTTCCAAAACAAATCAAATTTCACCATTGTTTAGTCCGTATTATTTTTCTATTCAAAATTACCCTTTGCTTAAAACTGTCTAACATAATTAAACAAACAAGTAATAAATAAAAAATAAACTACTAAAAAACAATGCGCACATAATAAACAATTTATACGTGTAAACAAGTAGCCACATGCAACTTATTCGATAAAACCCTATTAATAATCAATATCTAGGTTAAATTAATGTATACTAGCCGGGTACCCGCGCACAGCGGCAGCGATAAGTATAGTTATATGTGTTTGCTTACCCGTTTAGTGAATTCGTTTCACAACACTTCGAATGTATATGTGTTAGTTGTAAGTGTTTGTTTGGGTTACCAGTAACTTTCCCGTAGCTTTCCCCCGACATCATTATTCCCGCATATAGAAATACCCTCGCAATCTCTTACGCGTCAAACACTACCCCAAAAGTATATGATTTTGACGAATCAAGATTATATTGATTGAAATAAATGAAATAAAGGTTAAAGTCGTAAAAATTTGAATTAAAATAAAATAAACCCATTAAAAATATAAAAACTAAAAACTCATAAAAATATATCAAAATGGATGTTGAATTAAAGCGCATAAAATTTTAGAAAATATGGTGAAATTAGATTATAAAAAAATAAGTAGATAAAAAGATATTTTAATTTAAAAATAAAGATGAATTTTTAGTTGAGAAATGACACATGTCATTTTATAATTGGAGCTCTTTATCTTAATTTTTAGTGGTTAGGAGTTAGGTTTGGAGTTTGTTAGAAGTTAGCCTTGGAGTTTGTTAAGAAGTGACACATGTCATCTCATGATTGGAGCTCCTTATCTTAATTTTTGGTTAGAAAAACTCTTTCCATAATAAGCAAGTAAAAAAGTCTGAATTTTTAAGCCTTCTAAAATTAGAAGGCCTAAATGCATTATAAAGTAGTATAGATATTAATTAGGGCTTTCACTCTTTCAATTGAAAGTGAGCCACATACATCGACGAATCGATTGCGTAAACCCATAATTAATGATATACCAAATTGCACATAATTGATTCATTAATATACAATTGGAGACTTCCCCAATTCAAAATTTTATCGTAATTAAATATGTCTCAACAATTAAACAATTTTATCAAAGTGACTTATCCATGACTAACATGCATGTATAATCATGGATATCATAACAATTATACAAATAAGTCACAAGATCGCATATCAAATTCCATGACACATAACAAATTATTCATGAATTAATCACGTAACTAATATATTAATTCTAGTTTTCAATAAGGTTAGCAAACAATTTTCAAAACCCTAAAAAAATTTATACATGTGTCGACTAAAAAAAATAGGGGTACACCCCAATTCTTAAAAAAATCGACCAAACAATAAATTAAACATAAACCCTAGATTAACATATCAAACAACATACAAGTATTTGTTTTATTACACGTTTATGTAATTAATTACTCATTAAAAACCAATGGCTCTTGATGCCACTGTTGGAATTATATAACATGACAATCAAATAAATAATCACAAAACATCAAAGTATTCAAGCGGAAGCGTATAGGATTTATTAATGAACAATTAATTAACATAAAAGAATATCATCCTTTTCTTGATTCTAGCCGAACAAGAATCAATTCCACAAACTAGCAACGGATGAACCCTAATTTGATTTAATTAGGATTATATGAATTACCCCTTACCGTTTTGTAATTCAATCCAAGATAATAACAAAAGTATGTTATTACTACGTTCTTGTACACACGTACTAAACCGAATTAAAGTAATGCTAGTTTTTATCAAACAAATAACTTGGTTTGTGGAAAAGTAATGGATCGACACCCACAAGGGTTGTACGATCAGTTTGGACAAGAAAACACACAACAATTTTTAGGGTTTAGCAATGAACACAAGAGATGGAAAAACAAGACCCCTATCCTTGTATATATACCCAACTAAACTTGGTGAACAAGTTGGCTCTTGTTTCCTTGTTTTCTTGGCCGATCGGTTCATGGTATCCCTTAGGGATTCCGGAACCTTCCCAATCTTTGCAATTAAGTCCTTTTCCAAATACCTTTAACGCCCGTTAATCCATTACATTAATTACTTAACGTTCGTCAGTTATTTCGTTTAATAAATAAATAAATATAACGTTTATTTTTAATTATTAACTTTAAAATCTCATACGTAAAGTGTGCAATCCTATAGTCTCGAGTTCGATCCTAACACACGTCTATTAATTTATTGTCCATAAAACCAACAAGAGAGAGAGAGAGAGAGAGTATTGGTCACCTTAGTGAACGACAGCTCCAACATTCTATCTATGTATCTTTTGTTCTCTTGTTTCTGTAGGATTCTGGGGCAATCAAAGAGCCATAGCTTATATAGCCATTCATAATCTTTCGCAAAATTTCCAATCGTTTCCAGTGAGCTGCAACCTCCAGCCTTTAGTATCTGTATTCCTAAAGGGAGATCATCTAAAATTCGTAGTCTCGAACATTCATTTACCTCCAACAGTTTAAGATTTGAAATATGAGAGATTCCAGCAGGTAACCGTGTTAACTTAGAGTTGCCACTTAGATTTAGTTCTACTAATGAAGAGAACGCGTGAAGGTTTCGGGGAAAGTCCTTCTCTTCAATTTGTCTCCATCTAAGATCCAATTTTCTCAAAGAATACAAACTTGTGAAAGAATGAAATTTACTCGACTCTAGCATGCTTTCAAAGGCCGGCCTGCGACGGAATCCTAACAAAAGTTCTTCTAACTTTTCTATGCTTCCAAGCTCCTCTGGTAATATCTCCAGTCTAATGCAATTATGAAGATACAGGCTCTTGAGATTCTTCAACACACAAATAGAGTTTCGAATGTTCGTAAGTTCCAAACAACTCACTAGGCTTATGAAGCTAAGACCAGATAGATATCTAAATGATGATGGCAGGTACTTTATTTGATTACAATGATCAAGATATATCTTTGAAAGTTTTACCATACATGGTGAGACTTCTGGGAATCTTTCAAGACTAAAGCAACTGGAAAGAATTAGAGTCTCTAGGGATTGCATTTCAATTGTCGACGGGAGATACTTTAGCTTCCTGCAACCACTCATATCTAAGTAAACAAGCCTACGATGACATCCAATCGACTCATGAACCTCCACCAGACTCGTACAATTAGCTAAGATGAACCTCTCAATATATGGGGACCCAGAGACATCTGGAATTCTTGTTATTTGCGACTCACTAAGATTAATGAATTTCAATCTTGGTAGTATCTATCAAAAAACATAAATTGATTCAATTAATAAAAGTACTTAATGCACTTGTTTGCATGAAAAACATAAAAATTCAAAAAACATAAACTGATTTAATTTACGAGAATACCTTTCGTCCCTCCCATAAACATTTAATGGCGCTACTGACCATTTCAAGCCCAACAAGATTATGCATACGTGCCACAGGAAGAGCAATAAATTGGTATTCATGCCAACAAAGCCATCGTAATTCATCAGGGAGAACTGTTGGTTCGTGAGATGGAAAATCAGAGTCAATATCAAGTAGCCGGAGATTCTTCAACTTTTTAAAAACTTTACTTGTTAGCTTCTTATCATAGAGGTCAACGTTGTATTCGTAGTCTCGCAAAACTATAGCTTCAACTGATTTCAGTTTCTGTAACAAATGACCAAAACATTACTCTAGTCGATCATTCCAAAAACTTCAAACAAAACATGATATTTAACTTCTTTCACTAAATTCACCCATATGCATTTAAAAAAAATTTACAGACCACAAAAGTATGTATTAATTTTTTATACCAATTCCGACAAAATGTGCTGAAAAATAATAGAAACAGAAAAAATGAACCTGGCTTTAATTAACAAATTAGTATAATACAAAAAAAGAATAACAGAAATTACGCCCTTCCAAAGTTGTGGTTAATCAAATGAAAGAAAGATATAGATTCATTACTGTTTTCTGTATTATGCAATTCTGCATTTCTTCGAGTTCCCAAATCCTGCTGTTGGTGAACATATCACGAACTATTTGCCAACCCATTTCTTGTATGAGGTCATGCATCTCTAGTCGTTTCTTTGAAACAGTTATAAGAGATTTCTCAATTAGAACGCTAATTCCTATCACCGGGTCAAAACCAAAGCTATCAAGTATCCTAGTAACGTGTTCCTTATCTTTTCCCTTGAAAAAACATGCAACATCTAGAAATATTTTCTTCTCGGAAAGATGTAGCCCATCATAACTTAACTTCAGTGTCTTAAAAATCTCAATATCTGGTTCTTTAGCCAGTCTATTTAAGGAACTTTCCCAAACGACAATGTCTCTTTTATAAAAGAAAGAACCTAGAACCTTCAAAGCTAGAGGAAGATAGCCAGCATAGCATACTGCACGATATGACAACTCCTTGTAATCATCTGGGGGGATGTCAGTTTTAAAAGCATGCCTACAGAAGAGCTGAACAGCTTGGTCCAAAAGTAAAATATTAGGTTTATACGTTGCATATGCATCTGATAACAAATGCTGATTTCTTGTGGTTATTATGATTCTACTTCCTGGGCCAAACCATGTGTTTGTTGCAGCAAGAAACTCTTTTTGCCGAGGATTATCCACGTCATCTAAAACAAGAAGAACCTTCTTTTTGTTGAATCTATCTTTTATTGTTTCAGCTCCTTCATCAGGATCCTCAATAAAGAAGAACCTTTTATTCGTCATAAGAACGTCGCTTAGCATCTTCAGTTGCAAGGCACATGCATCTTTTTTATTTGAGCAATTTTGCCGTACATCTTTGACAAAGCTACTACCGTCAAACTTATAAGAAATTCTCCGAAACATAGCTTGCGCTATTGTCGTTTTACCAATTCCCCCCATTCCCCATATACCTACCGTACGCACCTCTTCTGTTTCATCTAAATCCAGTAGGGAATTCAATGCATCTATATGTGTCTCGATACCAATGAGATTGTTCTCTATAGCATTTGGCTTTATATGGCCTAAGATGTCTAGAACGATCTTGTTGATAAAATGTGACTCGCCACTGCACATTTAAGAGCATTGTTAGCATATACGAGTAAAATAAATTGGATGTTAAAGAGAAAATGAGTTCTTATGAAGCTTTTTTCTGGGATATTTTCAACTTAACTGAGGTCAACTTATGAAGGTTACTAGAGATACTTCACGAAAACTTATAACAAGGAAGCTTAAACAAACACCCCCCTTAGTTGTTGGAAATTCGGAGTGACAACTTTAATAGTCATATTGTTTCGGACATGTTTTAATATTAAATAACACTCACTTATTTCAAGCCAAATCTGTATCCAAATCTAATTCCAATCTTTTTTTAAACCAAACGCTTTGATGTTTTCCAATGAAATTCAGATCCTTTTGTTTTGCATTCCCCATGTTGTTGTTCATAATGTGAAAGCTCTTTACAAAAAAAAAAAAAAAAGATCAGACAAGATTGTATGAACAAGGAAAACTAACCCATCTGAGTTTGAGAAACTGAAGCCAGCTAAATTTGAAGCTGTGACTAAAGCTTCTCTCCACTTACTCACTTTATTTGGTTCTCCCCTAAACTTCACTTCTTGTTGATGAAATGCCAAACCAAAATTTCTTTTCTGTCCTCGCATGTCGGATGGGTCCACATGATAGAACACTGGCAACACCCTCTGTCCCGTCAATTTATGGCATTCCATAATTTTGACAAGTTCATCCAAGCACCATGATGAGTTAGCATAATTTTCTGAAAAAACTATCACAGCTGACCTCGATTCTTCGATCGCCTTCAGGAGTTCGGGTGAGATCGGTTTTCCTCTACGGAGCATGTCATCATCTTTGAAAGTATTTATTCCCCTTTGAGTTAGAGCTGCATAAAGATGATCTACAAAGGTGTTTCGTGTGTCTTCGCCTCTAAAACTTAAAAACACTTCATAGGTCCATTTTCGGGTTGATACGAATGACGATGAAGATGGAAAATTATTGAAAGATTCCATTGAAGTAAAAGAAAAAAATGATGGTCTTCTAACAGTTTTGGATGCAAAAACTGTATTAGATAATTAGATACCAATGAAAAATTGAAAAGTAAACGCTTTGCTTTTGCCTCCAAAAAGTAAACGCTTGCTTGTTGGATAGTGGGTACGACTTGTTCAAAGTATACCACTTGGAAAATGGATAGTAAACGTTGAGGCATCTCCTTTCATTTTAATTTGGGAAGTGAATAGAGTCCCAATAAATATAGGGATTGTGTCAGTTAGTAGGGGTGTTCAAAAAATCCGAGAAACCGACAAACCGAGCCGAACCGCGTGATCCGAAACCGAAAAAAACCGATAACCGAAAAAACCCGAAACCGGGAAAACCGAGTTACCACGGGGCAGTTTCGGTTTATGTTTTCTATTAACCACGGGTAACCGACCCGACCCGAAGATATAACATATTCAACTATTTAATTATAGGATATATACTACATCAATTTAGTTCAAGTATTTATGGTAAATTGGAAGGCAAATTGCTGTCAATTTTAAAGAGAATCCCTGAAATTTGGCTAACCATTCAAGTGATTCAACTATATAACCATGCGCTCTGATCATCGTTTCTCTCACAAGTTCATCACAAACCATTCAACTCTATACAAGCATAGGAAGTTCTTCTTGATATCCAAATGGACTGGTAATCACAAGTCACAACATCTATTTTGTTAATTTTACTGTGTTTGGCTCATTTGTATATATTTTTTTATATGATTGCTTGTTTGATATTTAATTATTTATCATTTTTGAATGTTGTTAATATATAAATTGGGGCTTTTGTATTGATTTGCTAATTGCTATACTGATATGTATGTAATAATCGTACGGGGTGTTTTGTATTGATTTGCTATCTTGATATCTAGTTTGTATTGATTTGGTACTTAGAATAGGGATAAAAAGTTGGAAGCTTGAAGCACACCATTATACTTTAATTAGTTAATTTCCACTAGGGCTTACTCATTAGCATGGATCGGCAATGACAAAATTGTCATAAACTTTCAATCTTTAGTTGCTTCCGATTTCGGTGTTTAGTTAATGCTTATTAAAAACACTTGTGATAAAGTATAGGCAGGGGCATGTCAAACATCTTGATTTTAAGGGAACCCGTGACTTTACAAATATTGAATTAAGTATTTTCTTAATGTTTAGATATGTTTGCTATGATGAATTGTTATAATACTAAAATGGATAATTTAAAATATGTAAGGAGCAGTCATCGGTAGCTTTAGAGTAATGCAGACATACACCCTTGCTGAGTTACGTAATCAAGGGAGCGTTAGTACTAAATATATATATGCCAATTTGTACTTATTGCATACACGAGTAGATCCCCTTGCCAGTTTCTTTTTAACCCATACGTTGACTTGGTATTCAAGATTGCTGCAGCTAATTTTATGATAAGAACAAAGGGGAAATAGCGTTAAATTTTACGTAAAATATTATGGTAAAACACTTCAGTAAATACTAGGTTTGAAATTGTGTGTTTTGCTAATGTGTGTTCTGCTATGCAGAATTTGCAACACAATTTTCTTATTTAAATAAATGGGTTTCATTGATATTTACTATCACTTCATGCTCTATGCTATATAAAATCTTGTTCTATGTTATGCATATATTTGTTACAGATCTTGATATACAGGTTAAAAATGAACTTTATAATCAGCTTGGTGAGAGTATTTGCTCACTTGGTTAACCGTTAACCGATCCGTGGATAACCGCCAAAATTAGGTCCGGTTCGGTTCGGATATTTCACCTCCCCGGTTCGGTTTCGGTTCGAAATTTGAAGTACCCGCCCCGTCAAGATCGGTTCAGAAATTTTAAGGTATCCGAGCCGAACCGCCCCGTGAACACCCTTATCAGTTAGAGCATGGGGTGTCGTGAGTTGCCCAATTCTCTTCATTTGGGCTCCACGTGTGCCACATCACCTCCACATCATCTCCACATCACTACAACACACTCATTTAAAAATACCCCTCAATCACAACTAACTCACTTCTCTTCATTTGGGCCCCACCCACCCTCATTTTATTTCTTTTCCATATTTTTCAACCACAATAAAATTCATTTCATTTAAATAAAAATAAAAAATACAATAATTATATAATTATCTGTAACGAACCATGACTATTCGAGAATCTTTATCACTTTTAGTAGTCAATAAAGAAGGCTCAAGAGCAAGACTAGAAGTAAATACCTTGCCCATTCAAGAATCTCACCATGTTCATCTTTATAACTCCTACTGTTTCCATCTTCATCATGTTCATCTTCATTCGCAGCTCTTCACTTCCCAGTCAAACACCATGTCCAATCCAAACTAAAAAACCAAACTCAAAATAATGGGTTCTTCGTTGCAGCATTTCATCAAACAGCTTGCCTGCAATATTATGTGTATATCGTTTAGTTTTGTGTTTCTTCCTTTCTACTAGCCGTTGACCGATCTTCAAAAACATTTTACCAGCCGTTGTTATTTATTAAACGGTAATATGTTTCAAACAATTGCTTTTGTCTGTATTCTCGTCGTTGCAACGACGAAGCCTCAAGTGGCGAGCTCCAATGGTGTGGTGGCGAGGCACGAAGCAAACCGGCGAGGGTGACACGTCGGAAACGGCGAGGAACGAATTATCGACACCCCATGCTCTTACTTCCCTTTTTATTTATATCTCTAATATTCAGGACTTTAGAAGTCTATAAGGGAGGAGGGAGTGGGCACGGGTAAGGGAATCGGGTACCCTTACCCGAGCGGTAACACCGCCGCCACATGTTAGGGTATCAAATTCGGGTATAAAATTCGGTTTACCAAGCCGAGCATGTAGAAGTGTTTGATTTGAAAAAAAGGGACGTTGGGATGTATATAACGGCTATATTTAGCCTTAAATAAAAAAAAAATTTCCTCTTTAAAACCAAACCATTTCACTTCATTTTTTCAAAATAACAATACACAAACCAAACCATTTCACACACTAATCTTTCAAAATTTAACGAAACCATGGATCCAAGAAGAGGTAAAAAACCTTTCACCTCGCGTCAAGGTCGGTCTCAACCATCCCCGAATCAACCACAACAAACTCCGTTAGGATTTAGCCAATTTTATTCTCAACCATCCCCGAATCAATTTTACGTTCCACAACCCCAATCTCCACAATTTTACCAATATAATATGGGTCCTCCTCAAATGAATCTACAACACTACAACATCACTACTACAAGCGAGTTTTCCCCGTTCCAAAACATTGATGAAGACGTAGAGTACGTACCCGAAACACAACCACTACCAAACGAAGATGAGGAAGTTCAAGAAGTTGATCCGAGAGGTAAGAAAAAAGCTTTCGCCGGGAGGAGGCCCCGTGAATTTTGGTCGCTGGCACAAGAGGAGGCTTTGGCGAAAGCATGGATTCAACTCTCCGAATGTGGTGTTGTCGGTAATGAACAAAAGTCCGACGGTTTTTGGAAACGGATTCTCAAGCATTACGAGGCAAGTATGGGTTCGAGTTCACAAACTTTTCATTCGTTGAATACCAAGTGGAAAACAATGAACACGGCCATGGGTATTTTCAACGGCTACTACCTCCAAGCGGTACAAGTTATATTTATTATTTTACATAATCTATACTTTTTATTTTACATAATCTATACTATATTATTTACAATTACATTATTTGTTTAAGCTATATTTTTATTATTTTGTATATAATGTAGAAACGTGCTAAGGCTAGTGGGTGCAACGACTTGGGCGTGGTGAGGCAAGTGAGTCCGATTACTATACAGCAAAGAAAAGACAATTTACTCATACCTTGGCGTGGAGGTTGTCGAGGTCATGACAAATGGACGGAGCAAGAATGTTTTCAAGCTATTCCTGGTGCGACAAGCAACTCTTCAAAAAGGAAGTCGGGGGAGTATGAATCGGCAAGCAACACCGTTCCCGACATGAATGAAGACCCCACCCCTCCACTTTCATCAAGAAAGATGAAAAAGAAGCAAGCCGTATCCTCGTCGATCTCAAGTGTTGGGATGAAATCACTCATACACACAAAAGAAGATGAATATTTGGCGAAAAAAGCGAGAAGGATGCGTTGGCAAAACAATTGTTGTCTACACAAATCGAGGGGGCGAAGTTCAAGAATGCACAACGGGGAGATGAAGTATTTTTGGAGACGATGATCACATTCGCGATACCGCTATGTTGGAATTCGTTCTTAACCAAAAACGTGAACTTGCAGCCAAACACGGATGGGCTTGCAATTTTTAAGTTGTAGTTTCAACTTGTTTTAATTTCAACTTACGTAATGTTTTTTTTTTTTTTTTTAAGTTGTAGTTTCAATTTTTAAGTTGTAGTTTTTTTAAGTATTATGTAATGTTTTTTTTTTTTTTTAATGAAATGGTATGTTTTTATTTTAAATATTGTATGTGATTTTATGTATGAAAAAAAAAATCGGGTACTAGGTGACCACTCCCTCCACTTAGGGTAGTGTTAGGGTAAAATTGAGTAGTTTTGAGTTGTAAGGTTTTTATTGGATAGAGGTGATGTGGCACCTAGGGTATTAGGTGACCACTCCCCCCTCCCTAAAACTTGTCGTAATTTAGCACTACATCAGCGTCATACTTATTCATCAAACAGCCACAACACTAAGAGCATGAGGTATCGTGGCTAAGCCACACCTCTTCACTTGGGTCCCACATGTGTCACGTCACTTCAACACACCCATTTAAAAATGGGAGATGATTTGTACACTTCAAGAAATGATTGGAACACTCCAAATTATTGTGTTTGGACATTTATACCCTCACAGTTATCTTTACAATTTCACCTTTGTGAGGGTATAAATGTCCAAACACAATACTTTGGAGTGTTCCAATCATTTGTTAGAGTGTACAAATCACCTCCTTTTAAAAATACCCCTCATTCACAAGTAACCTCAACCTTTTCACTTGGGCCCCACCCACTCAAACTACACACACTCAATCAAACACAAAACACAATTTAAAATCAAAAAAAAAAAATAAAGTTCTTGTCTTTTTCTTCGTCACTTCCCCGGCGAGAGATAGCGAGGTGTGTTGGTGTGGTGGCGAGGGGTGGCGAGGCTGCCACCTAGGAGTGGCGAGCCTCCCTCGTCACGATACTTCATGCTCTAACCACCAAACCAACGATCAAATTCATTTTTCTTTATATATTAAACATTTATGAAAAATAAGAGTTAAAAAAAAGTTACGGAGCTACACATGTCGAAAGAGGAAAACACTGGTATTGACTTATGATACCAGTATGTGTGGAAAAGAACATAAGTCATCATACGTAGGGTTGTCAGTAGGGTTGGGTTGACCCGGTAAACCCGAAAACATTATACGAGCGGATTAGCATTATATTATATACTTAATCGGGTTATCGGGTCAACCCGATAAGAAAAAAAATCATTTTTGCCTAATGTTTAGAATTTTTGTTTGTTACTTTTTGCTTCTTATTTTGCCTTGTTGGGATTTTATAACCTAGTTAGCCAAGTAACGCAAACGAGTACGCAGCGGAATATGGATCTAGTTTATACAATTAGGTTAACACGTAAATAATAAACAATAATAATAAAAGGTAAATAGAAAACTAACCTTTTGGCGTCAACTGCACGCTATTAACGAATCAAGAAACCAAGTGTTTAAAACAAACACCTCTACGGTTGCTCACACAAACACTTAACACAAGTACGCCCGATATACTAGTCGTGAACGTTTACCCAAACAACATCTTGTCTTTACTTGAACAACCTCGAACTAAGAAAACCCAAGAACCCCTTCTATCCTTCCTGTCCGATATCAACAGTAACAACCAAGACCAAAAATGTCGATATCAGCTACTGCCCGAGAACCAAAAGGGGTTTTGTCTGATATCGGATATTACATATCCGATATCTGCCGCTTTGACCGAGAACAAAACCAATCAAAACCACCAAAATTTATTCTTGTTCGACCAGGAACATTAAGATAACAATCTTCTGAAAACTTAGTACTACTTGGATCAAACAAGACGCAAGAATAAGAATTCAATTATGCAATTCAAGACAAAACCCTAATCGTAATTTAGGGTTCTTGATTTGCTCGTTTAAAGTGATAGTCGATCGTGTATTAGCAGGAATTAGGGATGGTCAAAAACCTGTAGGATTGAGAGCTATGTTTCAAGTATATATAGCTTCTGAAAACTAGTTCCACTTGGGCCCAATCCCAAACCGATTACTACTCTTTCTAGGCTCAAGGCAAACCAAACCGACCCACTTGGAAAAAATACGTCCAAGGGTCTAATGGGTAATCGGGTTTTATACTAATACGGGTCAAATAATAGGTTCAAGTAGTAACGTGTACAACGTACTCTCATGTTTAACGTGTGCCCCCAATAGGCTCACACACTTCTAGTCATTTACGTGTGTTTTAACTCCCACAAACCAACAGCTCCCACTTGGGAGTTGGAGTGTCGAATGGCGCACAAAACTAACGACGGAAACGCCTAGCAACGCTCTCATTCTCTTTTTAACTAAAATTAATATTCTCAGTAGCATGGTTATTAATGTCTTGCTTTTAATCATCCTTTGTTATAGATACCGTTAAACCATGGATATGGATCCTAACTCATTCCATATAGTTTAACTATTTAGAATCTTGTTATAGAATTTAATTAGATATACCAAATGTAATCAAGTATCATCTTGCATTACCCTTTGGGTTCGGCCAAACAATTATCTTATTAATTCTGGAGAGGGCCCATGGTATCTTTCTGCACATATCAAGTGGAGTAACAAATCCTTTATTAACTACAAGTGTTGTGGATGATGCTTCATATCACTCCAAAATATAGCTTTTATAACTATCTTATTCATATAGCGTTTTGCTTATACTTACAAAAAATGATGTCCACACATAACAGAACTTGCTTGCATCTCAAGTCTAAGGACGATTTTAACAAACCATTTTCAATATTTTACTTATGACAAGGATCCAAAAGTAAATGTTTGAAAGTTGGGGTATACAATATGCATCCCTTGTGAATACACATGAGTTTGGCGGGAACAATCGACATTCTCGTTAGAATATAACCAACACTCACATTTGCCTTACATAACAATATTCCCATATTGTTAACCGGCAATAGACATATTTAGAACAATAAAATCATTCAAGGATTAAACATGCAAATATAGGATAGCAATTATTATATGAAATACCAAGTATCTTTATCATCATAAGGTAAAAATTGTCTTCCAATCCCAGTTATCCAAATACTAAAACAGATATGCATGAGACTAATTAGTAAGTTGAAGTCTAATATTTCCAGCATTCTCAACCTTTCTTTTACAAGAAAAACTAAATAGTCATCTGAGTAAACTTTCCGAATACTTGTTTCAAATTTCACATATAGTGAGGGATTTGAAATATAAGATGAGTGTCTTATCTCATATGCTCATACTATTGCAAGAGTTATAGTATGGAGATGTCGCCCTACCTTGTATGAGGTATTAGAAATCAACGACATACTGACAGTCATCTTTACAGTTTCTAAAATTGTAAAGTATTCCCATTCCTTAATGTGTAATGCAACAATGCTCTACGTTGAGCATATCTAGTTAGCAGATTTATCATAAATGATAAAATCCTACTTTAACTAGTATTAATAATCCTCTAGCATCATTGTACTTATATATCACTATGCTTTATAATTCGTAAACATTTGTATTAACAATAATCTAAACACTCTCAATTAGATATTGTTGTTGTCAGCTCATCTTGTTCTTGTACAAAAGCAACAACTAGTCTTATACACAATATAATATATACATGATAAATCAATAGTTAAAAACATAAGGTTTCCCTCTATGTAATAAATTACTCCAAGTGAAATATACCATTTAAGACTTGCTTGAATGATATATTGCATTTTGTGTTACACTTAATTTTCCGCATTTTTTTTTATTCCAGATAAACATTTATTTCAAGGTTGTTTGTTTTATTCCCTAAATTCCAAATGAAGTTTCATTCCAAGCTTAAGGATCAACATAAAGTTTTAATGGAATAATATCTTCAGCATATAAATTTTAAGGATAAACACAATGCTCTTACTTAATGTCAGATGTACTCAAGAGTTATCTTAATTTAATCAGAATCATATTGTAATTAAATTCAAGATCTCAGCTCTTAGATGCATGATCCAATCCAAACCATGGACTGCTTAACTTTTGTATACTACATAAAGATTATATAGATTCATAACTCTTTTTATTACATACTGTACTCGCAAAAGGTAATCATAAAGAAAGAGTTATAAAATTTTAATGGCCATATTCCACATACAAGGGAAATATGTATGACAACTAATTATCTTTATATAATTAATACATGCATATATAAGAAAATCTAATCACAGTCAATTGCTTAAGTATGACTAAAAACTTCTTATTAAATGTCATGCATTAATATGTATACAATTTTGTCCTTGTGAGCCTTTCTTCAAAAGAAACTCATTCCAACCATATAGGTTAACTGTTAGGCGAAATAACCATCAAGCTCAACACTTGATTTTCCTTTTAAGGACTGCATCTTATCATTCATAGTTCTAAAATATTTATCAGATTCAAGATGTGATAATGTATGTTAGTAATTAGTTGATTTACAATAATATTCTAATTTATATCCCTCAGCATTGATATAAAATATCACTCAAGTGATGAGGCATCCTTTCGGATATCTGAATGAGAGTAATCATTATACTTCGGTTGACATTTTCATGTTTAACCTTAGTATGACATTAATAAGTGGATTTTAGAAGGTTAAGTATTTTGTTCTCAAATGACTTCGAGATTTGTATATGCTGCCACTTACTTTTATAAGTAGAGACAATTCTCTAAATACTAAGTATTTAAGCAACAATAAATTGTTCTTTATTTGGAACCACAAAATACATTTCAAGTTCTCATCTCTAGATTTGTTAATAAAATGCTTCATAAGATTTTAACAAATTCAGAACTTAAATCAAGACATAATAGAATTCCTTCCAACAACTCTAATTAGGGTTTGTAGAAAAACTTTAATTTTGTAACACTCTTTAACCAAAAGTTCTAGCAACAGTTTTGTGATTCGTCGAGCTAGGAAGAACACCAAAACTACAATCTTCAAGCTAGGAAGTGTAGAAAAATCAAAAACCACAAGGGTTTAGGATTCAATTGGTTTGAGTGGAAAAACCGAAAAATCCCTAAGGGATTAAGGGTCTCGATTATGAGTTGTCTTGAATACCTTCTTGGTTTGAACTATATTGAGTGTATCCATGACACACGCAATTTTCTAACCTTGATATGTTTGGAGGTCGAGCAATTAAAGCTATCATGAACCAAACAATATGAATAAGGTTTTATTCAACACATTAGACATACCATAATTAAAGTGGTATTCTATGAGTATTAGACTTGTGAAACTATATCAAAATTCCACAGATAATTTAATTCTCTTTGGACCAAATACTTGTCAATTGGGTCAAGCCAAATTGCAATTAATTATTTACGAACCAAGTGCATGCTATAATGTATATTCATTGACTAATACAAGAACCTTATGTTCATGTGTTCACAAGAAGACATAACTGTTCAAGAATTATTTGTTCATGTGTTTACAAGAAAACAGACCATGTCAATAATACATTATAAGTCTTTGAATAATTCAAAGGAAGTTTATGTGTTAACTAGAAGACATAACAATTTTACTATATTATACTTTATGTTATAAGGCATTGATTAATTCAAGGACTTTATAATTATGTCTTAACATGTAAGCATAATTATACTAACAAAAGTAATCATGAACGCAAACTCTTGAGTTCTGTAGTAATTTCAAGTTAATTTTATGCTTCATAATTATGATTATTATAATTTAACCATAATTATGTTGACTAAAACATGTAGTCAAAATGTTGAAGTATCTTTACACTATATCATGACATTTGAATGTAGTAGGGCAACAAACATCTTGCGTGTTTGATAACGCTTAAATTGTGCATGTTTTTAGTAGCGTTATCCGTGCTTTTATGTGTGTTATTTGGTTATAATCATATGATTTTGATGCTTAATCGTACAAAAGTGCGTTTGCTAGTTCATTTGTAGCCAAGTACAGGAAAGTGGAGAAAAAGACGGAAAAATAAGTAAAACACGAAGATTTCTCCATGTATGAAGAATTCCCGACCAAAGAAAGACTTGCGGAGTATATTCGAGAAGGTAAAGTCATAAAGTTAGTGGTCCAAAGACTCAAGAATAAAGTTCAAGAAGGAAAACGAGAAAGAAATGAAGAAAAGAAGCTTAAACGAAGATATATTGGAAGACTCGTTGTTCCCGACACACCTTCACCATTTTGGCCATAACTTTTGCATACGGACTCCGTTTGACCTCCCGTTCGCGGCCACGGAAAGCTAAGAGAAAGATCTACAACTTTGCGGTTTATGACTTTTTGTGATTTTGCTCCAACCGATCGGTCGAGCCCCGTAACCGATCCGGTTGGAGAGCTGTCAAGAAGACCAACCGATTCGGTTGGAGCCCAACCGGATCCGGTTGGAGGTCATGTTTCAGCCATTTTTCCATCACTAAGATCCCAAACGTGTTCCAAACGATTCTAGTCCCTTCCTACATGGTTTCTAGTCCCTTCCAAGCTCCTTGGCCTCCAAGAAATGCATTGAATACCCTAGGCCTTGGTTCAAGTATAAATAGAGGCCTTTGCTACCTCATTTCATACACCACAACTTGAGAGATCTTCTCTCACACCTATCCTACCACCACCACTCCTCTCTAGGTGTGAAATTCAAGCCTCCACCCTTAAGGACGAATTTCCACCAACTTATCTTCCCCAAAATACCACAAACCTCTGCCAAATTCGTGTAGTGTGTTCAAGGGTTGTCGAAGGCGTTTGGACATCATTTTCCGGCTTGGTAGAACTATTGTAGTTGATTGGAGGCTTGAAGGAGTGCTATAATCCTTCATCTTTGCCTATTGTAATTCATACTTTGGGTAAACCTTGTTACTTTTCTATTTAAAGATGTTTGTTATTGATATGATTATTGAGATTTTGTGTTTGATTGGAATAATGATGAATGTCTTGATACTTGCTTTTTCTTATATGCTTTTCTTGTTGGTTTGATCCGTGACAATCATAACCATCAACTTGTTACTTGCTTAAACAAACAAACGACACTTGTAGTGCAACCAAGTCTCTTGGGACGACCTTGATTTACCATATACTATACTACAACTTGACTAGGGTATACTTGCCCGAATGTGTTCCTAGTTAATCGGTAATTCTTGTTACAAATTTAAAACCTCGTGCGAACGCATCAAGTTTTTGGCGCCGCTGCCGGGGATTTGGTTTTTGTTCTTAGGTGTTTGTTTGTTTGCTTGTTTGATAGATTGTTTGTTTGTTTTCATGATAATTCCGGCATCGTCACCATCAAGTTTTTGGCGCCGCTGCCGGGGATTTGGTTTTTGTTCTTAGGTGTTTGTTTGTTTGCTTGTTTGTTCGAATGCTAAATTGCTCTTGCTCATGAATAATTGTTGCTTTGATCTTGTTTGATTGCTCTTGATGTTTGCTCATGATGTTTGCTTGAATGCTTGTCTTTTTCTTAAAATCTCTCATTTTTCAATAATTGCTCAATTGATCTTGGCATCAAAATCAAGTCTTTGATGTTGGGATTTCGTTTCATGTGTTCTAAAATGCTCATTTCAATGATTGCTTTCTAAGTTGCTCGAAAAATGTTTGCGAAAAAAAACCACCAAAACCACCCAGACAACTCTAACCGAATCGGTTGGCACTACAACCGGATCGGTTGGAAGCCTCGTACTTAATAAAACCACTACAACCAATCGGTCACTACCCGTAACCGGATCTGGATGTGAGTTCTGTATAAAAAAAAAAAAAAAAAAAAAAAATTACGTGTGTTTCTTGTTTCGTGTGTTTGTTTTTTTTATGTGATCTCTTGCATGTTTGTGTTTCTTTTTGTTTGTGTTCTTATTGTCTATGTTAGTTTCGTATTAATTTTGAATAAGATTATCTTATTTTAGATTATCTTGTTTGATTTGTGTTACGTGAATAATTGTGTTTGCTTCCGTCTATGTGATTGTCATTTTTCTGTGATCGTGCGTTAATTTGTTTAAGTGTCGTGTTATGTTTTTGGTCATCTTCTAGTTTATGTGTTTATGTGTTTAGTTTAGTTGTGTTTATTTTTTTGTTCGTAACCTTTTGTGTCCTTGTTTCATTTTATCAATAAAAGTTTTGAAATAAAACTAGTTCTCTAAAAAATATATATATAAAAAAAAATAAAAAAAAATTAGAAAATTTCCTCCAACCGATCGGTCACTCCCCGTAACCGGTTCGGTTGGAAGGTTTGTCATATTTGGTTCATTCCAACCGATCGGTCACTGCCCGTAACCGGATCGGTTGGACGAATCGTAAAAATAAAAAAAATAAAAAAAATAAAAATAAAAAAAATCCGTTTTCATTTTTTGTTTTTGTGTGTTTGTGTTTAGATTAAATAAGTTTAAATGTCTTTTTGTTTTTGCAAGAGTATCATTTCTTTTATTTGGTTTTTCCATTTTTAAATTTTGTTAATTTGGTACATTGTGAATAAATAAGTACATGTGTTTTAAACAAAATAAAGTGTTTTGAACTTTGTGGGTATGTTCACTAGAAACCCTCACGAGACTATAACTCGTCCACTCGGGCCACCGAGGGGTTTAAAGGCTTGTTGCATGAGCTAAATGCAACCGTGATGCCTACGAAAGTGAGTTTTAGAATTTTACGCGTTTTTGTAGTTTAGTTTATTTTTGCAGATTTAATAAACTCTTGAAGGAAGGATTGGTTGGATCGTGAACCTTATACTCTTGATTGGACATGTTTGGATGAGGAATCGATTGATCTCACACGTTTATGCTAGTGTTTGCTTAGCATCTTATCATATGGAGTTCGATCGTGATGTTTAGCCCGGAAGGTTTCGTTTCTCTTGGACTTATTATTTAAATTTTCCCTATCTTTACATGCTTTGAAGTTTTTGCAATTTCTTTGTTTTGTTTCTTTGTTATTTTTCCTTTGTTTGTTTGTTTGGTAAATTATTTTAATAAATTGACTTTTTTAAGTACCTCGAAAGTAAGGCTCACCCATTGTAAACAAACTGTGTGAGAGGTATAAGGCGGGTCTCCCTGATTCCCTAAAGAAGTTTGGTTTTTAATATGTTTCACACCGCTTCTCCGCTTCTTTTTTGCGTTTCAATGGAGCTACCGAGAACTCGTGGGACAAGAATAAGTCATGTTTGGTTTAAAAAAAAAATAAAAAAAAAATAATTATAAAAAAAGAAAAAGAAAAAAAAAATAGTCATTAAGTTTTTTTCTTTTTTTTTTCTTTTGTGTGCTTAACTTAAGTGTGGGGGGAAATATTATTGTGAAAAGCGAAACTCGTTTTCAATTTCCAAATTTTTGGGCTTGATTTTAAAATTTTGTGAACTTGTTTGCCCTTGTGATCTAGTTGTTTTCACGCTTATAGGTTAATATATTATAATAACTGGATCAACCCACTGGTGAAATCGGTAATTTTGAAAAACTTGAGATGTGTCCCGATTAATATTGCAATCCATTATGGGATCGATGACATTTGCTAGCACATACTTTATAGCCCTTTCCACTAAATTGTGAGGATTTTAGCCTGTTTCTTATTAGCATACATTTTTTATGCTTTGATCGTTTGCTATGAGTGTGCCGGTGATTTTATTTATTCTAGAACTTGTACTTGTAAATCATTACCGCAATAAGATCACATTCGTGTGATATAAGTGTATTCGTGTGATAAAGAGGCACCTTAGGAATAAAACCAAATGGCCTTCCGTTTACATCTAATGATATACTACCTCCGTCCCGAAATTATAGTCCTCTATTGACTTTTTCGGTCTTTCCCTTTCAATTTTGACCTTAAATATTTTTATTTGTGTTATACAATAGTTCATAAAAGATATACCAATGAAAATACATTTAAACCCCAATTCATTCATATATTTTTCATCAAGTATTATGTAACACAAACAAAAATATTGAAGGTCAAAGTTGTAGAAGAAAGACCGAAAAAGTCAATAGGGGACTATAATTATGGGACGGAGGGAGTATTAGCTAGCCACATCGGTTAGTTAACCACCCACATGGATCCATTGTTAGCGCTCATCTTTAGTGCTAGATACCCTTAGTACACCCTCCGAGCCTTCCCATTCTTTTTGTTACATCCAGAAAAATACAAAAATATTTTACACTTTAAACCTTAGCCTACCCCTTGTCAATGTCTAATGGTTGGTTGCTAGTTCCTTGGTTGTTGGATTGTTTTTGATGATTATGAGTTAGCCACACTTTGCCATTCGTGTATGCCATTCCGACAAAGATAGAGATTGATCACCTTTATATTTTGTATTTTTGTGGTGATGCTTATACGAAGTGTGGGGGAGATGTGATGTATGAAGAAAAAAAAATATGAAAAAAAAATGAAAAAAAAAAGAGAATAAGTCATCGAAAAAAAAAAAGAAAAAAAAAAAAAAGAAAAAATATATGGGATGACAATGTGCTATATTATTATGAAGTTGAAGGAAGAGGAAGTATGTTTGAGATATCGATTAGCCAATGTGCTAAGACGTGATATATATGTATTTGGTGATCGATATTTGAAGAAGAGAAGTTAGTAACTATAATCATTTTCGGATTTGTGGTTTGTTCGGTGACTAGCAACATGGGTATTAGACTTGACTTTATTTTTCTTTTAACACCAATTTCATATAATATTCTCATGCCTTATCCATACCATTTATTCACCCGAAGCCTATCGTTATAACCCGAATAAAAGCCCTCTTTAGATGTTTACATTTGGTGCTTACGCCACGTCGGTGGAGTTTTGTTTCTTGTACAAGCCTATGGTAATATTTAGATCATGACTGAGCAAATATGAGTGTACTATTCCTTAATATTATCCATCACTAAATAAATTGAGTGTTGAGTGAATTATACTTCATTCCTTTTTCGTGAGGTGCTTAGCCATGTTATCAAGCGAGAGAATCCATAGGGTATTGTCAAACATCTCGAATTTTCACCTCTAAAAGCTTAAAACGATGAATCTTATCTTGTACTTGTACTTGGTAGATTTGCATCGCATTTTTTCTAATCATCTTTTATGCGCCATGTGGGATTTATTTTTTTCTTAATTTCTAGATTTGCTTGAGGGCAAGCAAAACCTTAAGTGTGGGGGAGTTTGCGCTCATTTTTCGCTTATTTTTATATATATATTAAAAAGCCAAAAAAGAATTTATTTTTTATTTTTCTTTTCGTCTTGTCATTTAGGTTTGTCTTTTAATTTTTCTTTTCTTAGATTTGCTTGAGGGCAAGCAAAGTTTAAGTGTGGGGAATTTGATAACGCTCAAATTGTGCATGTTTTTAGTAGCGTTATCCGTGCTTTTATGTGTGTTATTTGGTTATAATCATATGCTTTTGATGCTTAATCGTATAAAAGTGCGTTTGCTAGTTCATTTGTAGCCAAGTACAGGAAAGTGGAGAAAAGACGGAAAAAGAAGTAAAACACGAAGATTTCTCCATGTATGAAGAATTCCCGACCAAAGAAAGACTTGCGGAGTATATTAGAGATGGTAAAGTCATCAAGTTAGTGGTCCAAAGACTCAAGAATAAAGTTCAAGAAGGAAAACGAGAAAGAAATGAAGAAAAGAAGCTTAAAGCGAAGATATATTGGAATACTCGTTGTTCCCGACACACCTTCACCATTTTGGCCATAACTTTTGCATACGGACTCGTTTGACCTCCCGTCAGGCCACGGAAAGCTAAGAGAAAGATTTACAACTTTACCGTTTATGACTTTTTGTGATTTTGCTCCAACCGATCGGTCGAGCCCCGTAACCGATCCGGTTGGAGAGCTGTCCAGAAGACCAACCGATTCGGTTGGAGCTCAACCGGATCCGGTTGGAGGTCATGTTTCAGCCATTTTTCCATCACTAAGATCCCAAACGTGTTCCAAACGATTCTAGTCCCTTCCTACATGGTTTCTAGTCCCTTCCAAGCTCCTTGGCCTCCAAGAAATGCATTGAATACCCTAGGCCTTGGTTCAAGTATAAATAGAGGCCTTTGCTACCTCATTTCATACACCACAACTTGAGAGATCTTCTCTCACACCTATCCTACCACCACCACTCCTCTCTAGGTGTGAAATTCAAGCCTCCACCCTTAAGGACGAATTTCCACCTAGAGAGCAAACCATAACTTGAGAGAACACAACCACTCTTAATACCTTCACCAAAGGTGTGAAATTCAAGCCTCCACCCTTAAGGACGAATTTCCACCAACTATCCTAACCCAACTTGTGTGAAATTCAAGCCTCCACCCTTAAGGACGAATTTCCACCAACTTATCTTCCCCAAAATACCACAAACCTCTGCCAAATTCGTGTAGTGTGTTCAAGGGTTGTCGAAGGCGTTTGGACATCATTTTCCGGCTTGGTAGAACTATTGTAGTTGATTGGAGGCTTGAAGGAGTGCTATAATCCTTCATCTTTGCCTATTGTAATTCATACTTTGGGTAAACCTTGTTACTTTTCTATTTAAAGATGTTTGTTATTGATATGATTATTGAGATTTTGTGTTTGATTGGAATAATGATGAATGTCTTGATACTTGCTTTTTCTTATATGCTTTTCTTGTTGGTTTGATCCGTGACAATCATAACCATCAACTTGTTACTTGCTTAAACAAACAAACGAAACTTGTAGTGCAACCAAGTCTCTTGGGACGACCTTGATTTACCATATACTATACTACAACTTGACTAGGGTATACTTGCCCGAATGTGTTCCTAGTTAATCGGTAATTCTTGTTACAAATTTAAAACCTCGTGCGAACGCATCAGTGTTCAAGTCCTAATAGAATCATTATTAACATGTAGTATGGCAATAAACATCTCGCGTGTTTAAGTCCTAATAGAATTATTAGTTTTCTTACCTTGCGGCCAAGAGATACCAATAATATTGTTGTTCTTTGCACACACTTTGAGATTTCTCCCACTTGTGTAAGGCACAACATCATATTATGAAACAAACAACATGTGATTAATTGTGTAAACAATATGATAATGTCATAGATATTACAGGTAGTTTTAGAACCATAACCCTTAACAAGTAATTGTGGATTATTATTCTATAGATAACGCTTCTGAGAGCAACATCAGAAAGACAACGTGTTATCTTATAAAATAAAATGCAAATTTCCTTTAAGCAATGGTCGTTCATATTCGGAAAGTAATGAATTATTTCAAAACAAGTTTGAAATGATATGGGTGACTAACAAGGAAATAAATCTCGTAGCTCCCATTGAAATTGACAACATTATAGGAATGTTATTTCAGTAATAAAATGCAATGCTCCCACTGGATTTGTCAACATTGTAAGTGTTACATTGCCAGTAGAAAGCATATAGCAATTTTATACACTTTCCTATTCTCTTTGAATGCCTACGAGTAGCAATGTACTTAGGTATTGAATAGAGTATATGAAATCCTACTTATGTAGATAGACTAGCCATTCTTACTTTCAATTAACTTGAATCTTTAGCATGCAATTCCTCCTTTATCATCTACATAGCCCCAAGGGTATTTAGCACTTTAGAAATAATAAGAGTCCAAGAAAATTACCTAGCGAATATTCTAGTAATTTCTTTACTCTTTTCGGTTAAAAATCATACATCGTGACAAGTGCAAGATGTCATTTATTTTGGTAGCTATAAACAAAATGTTTTCTAGTTACACAAAATATTCTATCTTTCAATTATTTTCTAGACCTTAAAAGGGGTAATGAAAGCTCATAAATGAGTTTAACAATTTGTAATCCTATCTTAGTTTGTCAACTAAGGAGAAAAGATAGGAATAAGTCTCACTCTTCTTACCAGGAAAAGAGACTAAGTTTGTCTTTTAAAGAAAAAACAATTTTGTTTACGAATTATGTTGCAATCAACACAATTTATTCAGAACATAGAAAATTCAATTATAGTATTTTCGATAATTACATTCTTAAAAGAATTAACTACCCAATTAATTACTAATTAAGACTAAGATCCATCTTGAACTCCCACTTATTTACCAGAGGTCTGACAAGTGAGTAACTAAGTAGGACAAGAGGTAAGCGACAAACATTAATTGCATAATGCAACTCTTAGATTTATGAGATCTTAAGGAATTAGTATCAAATAATAATGTCAAAAGCATGTTTAGTTCTCATCTTATGCCTCGGGTTCAAGGTCTGACTAAGCCAACTCGAAATAAGTCGACCAAGTATGAACTTGCAAAAATAACCAAAGGTTTGACCTAAGAGAAATAATCACCATGGGTTGGAAAGGCCCTAAGGTCTGACCAAAGAAGTCAATCCAAATGCACGTGTTCATAGTTGGATGGTATAGACTTAAAATTAACAAATAGGTATGCACATAAATGTGGTAAAAGCTGTGTACAAAGAAGCATGAAAAACAACTTTGTAATACTTATTTTAAAAAACTTTTAGTCATGACACTGTAGTGATCATCATGGTTCACGGTAGCTCCAATCGAACTCATAGGAAGGCGGAGGACCAGGTCAGCGCTAGGCAATAACTGGAAATCCTTTAGGTGTGACTGCGCGCACCTCCTTAAACCCCCTTTATAGTTTGTTCTAGTGGGTGAGCCGTACATCCCACGTGTCCATAGCGTATATATTTTAAATTCATGAAAAACTTGTTTCAATAATTTAGGTCACTTTATTTAACAAAAACAATTTTCCACGAAACAAATAGCATGTCACAATGAGCATGGTATTTAGGCGTGTAACCTACTATTTCAAGCCAATTAAAGTCCGAGATTCAAGAGATGGTTAGTATACTTTTAAGGGGAAGCTTCTTGTTCATATACTTACCATCTACGTGCCTCACTTGAAGGGAAGCGTTTACGATTTGTACAAGACCCCTATTAGATGTTTACAAAAAGGGAAGAAGATTCATGATGTGCAGCTTATTATTGTGATGACATGTTTTAGCATTGTTTCTTCATGCATTATTTTGTAATATCAAATAGGGAAGATTGTTGAAATTACAGATTTGATGATTACAAAACCCACAAGCAGAAATGGAGAAAGAAGAAACAATGAGGACCTAATATGTAATAGTTAGTTAGCTTTATTAGTAAGCTAGGGTTTCTAGTAACCTCCCTCGATTAAATAAAGAGGGTATGCGTCTAGGTTACGAAAAAAAGGATCCATTTCGGAATAGCAGACTTCTCCAATGAGAGTCTATACACTTAGAAAGCGTGTTTAGTAGTTAGCTAGTTAGTTTCTTTATCATGATTGAATAAAGAAAACCTTATTAGTAATGTTGATTGTATTCTTATTTTACATTCCGCTGTGTTTTAATTAATCAATGTTATTCATACCCTAGTTGAGTCGATATCTTTGGATTCTACAGTACGACTCGATTCTTTCCAAATGGAAGAATAGGGTTCGTAGTATGGTTGGGCAATTTTGTACAATTATGGATAATATCAAGGAGAATCATGGAAGTGGTGAGAATGATCCAGACGACTACTCAAAAGCTCTTAGAGAATACCGTGCGATTTACGGTCATGATTTTATATTGGAGGAGTGTAGGAAAATTTTGAGGAATCATGATGCTTGGAAGAATATTGAGATGCTGCTTTCTGAACGAAGAGTCGAAAGAAATCCAAGGTTTCGGAAACCACCTCGGGATCAACAAAAGGTCATTTGAATTTCCAAAACTTGGTTGATTATGATGAGGAGAAAGAGACTAGAGAATCATGACCACAAGGTCGTGACGCAGCCAGGAAGAAATCATCCTCCTCCTCTCGTGATCCACCATCATAATTTGTTAGTTTGTTAGCCCAGAGCTTTTTCAAGTTCAAGCCATAAAAACCGAGGAAAAAGAAGGACATATATTCATACTTAAAGTTGAAGGAAAAAGAGTTGGAGATGCAAGAGGCAAGGGCAAGGCGAGCCGAGGAGTTGAAAAGAGAGGAAATTGAGCTCCAACGACAGCAAATGGAATTCATGGCCCAATCAAAACGGGAGCAAGACTTGATTTTCTACAATACAGAAACCAACCCAAATTTGCCCCTACGACAACGACAAGAACTTTTGGATATTAAGGGCAATCAAGGCACCGCTACAAGTTAGATTATTAGTTTAAGGTTTTAGTTAGTATTGTAATATTTAAGTTTTATTAGTTCAAGTTTTTAATTACTATTGTAATGTTTTATTATTAATTAAGTTTAAATTTGTTGTTTAAAAAATTTGAATAAAAAAAATTAACTTGGTCTCCACTGTGGCAATTTGGTCATCGTTAGAGAAAGAAAGCTGACGTAGCATGGTCGTGTCTGATCACCACTGTACCCTTATAATTCAAGGGCAATGCAAATAATGATAAGAAGTATGTCATTTAAAAGATTATAAGATTCAAAAAGTACAAGTAGGATTATATGTCAAGAATAATTATAATAAGAAAATGATAAATAAGAACAATCACAAAAAGTATATAATTTTTCATTCAAATTTTCTATTTTCATTTGAAATATATGATTATAATTACTTGTTACCATTATCATTTTAGTTATTGAAAAATAGTTATGTTACACCTTGGAATTTTCCAGATATTTATTTTCGGGGAAAAACGAGAAGTTATCTCGCAAAACGTGAAAATTAGAAGATTTGATTAAATTTTGTTATTATATAGAAGAAATTAGTCGTGTGAAGACTCGTTTTTATTGGAAAATTTCTTGTAAACGCGATGGCGCAATTTTTCGTGATTTGAATCTCACATTTGATAGTCCAAATATGTCCCGAACCCTAAAGCTAAGAAAGTTTGTAAAAACGGCAGATTCAACCCCTGCAGTTGAATTTACCTGGCGCAATTTTGGTATAAAGAGTAGTATGTAGTCGGGTTTACTTTCAAACCTAATCCACACAAACCCTAGTAGCACTTATCACCCTCCTCCTTCCCCCTCAGCCGCCACCCCACGCCGTCATCACCACAGGCGTCATCATCATTACTCTTTTGTTGTTCGTTGGAATGGTATGGCAAGCCATTTTTCATTGCATTATTTATTTGAATAGGAAATGGCCTGAAATTTGTATAAAACGTTTTGATAAAGAAAAATAGTGTTGATTTATATTTTACGGAATCATGTATGAATACTGTGTTTGTTTGTGATGAGGTTGATTTGTATATGTTAGTGAACTAGTATCTGTTATTGAGCTGAAATGTACGGAATGATTATTGATTTATGAGCACTATATTGCTTTTTATCAAGTTGACGTGTATCTGGTAGTGAAATGTATTGTATTTAGCTGAATTTCTATGGACTGATATATTTATAAACACTGTATTTGCTTCTGATGAATCTGATTTACGTTTGCTAGTTAGTAAACTGAAACTCTAGTTACTCTGATCAAGTGATTTGCGTCTGTTAGTCAATTATTCCGGTTTTGAGATTGCTTGACTGGTCTCGGTTAGGGTTGGTTTTGCTTGAGTTTGAACAGGTAATATTTTCGTATGTGACTTATTTGGTTGTTTTGATGTGTTCATTTAAGTCATGTTTAGTATTGGTGCTGTTGTTTGAAAATGTGTTAGTGTAAGTGGTATTTATTCAGTGTGTTCATGCCTGCGTTAGCGTGTTGTTTGTATGCCAGCCACTAGAGTGTGCTTGTGTTTGAACAGGTAATGGGCCGAAGCCCTTGTCGAGAGTGTTTGTAACATTGATACCATCAAATATTGACTAGAATGTTTGTATGATTTACTATCTCTTTAAGTTATGCGTTAACCAACACATTCTTGTCCAGAGGTTACTCTATGTAGATACATTAGTCTTCTGACCATTGATTTTAATCAAGGTTGTTAATATCGCTCGACGGTACCGTGGTGGTCGACCCTCGCCAAGCGCCATATCGGTCATGGTGGCGATATGGCGGCGCCATGGCGGAGACCATAAATTATAAAGGAATTTATTTAAAAATAAATAGATATTAGCAATATTAATGTTTTTGTTATTTTTAATTATATATCTTCTATTATATAAGTATAAATTTGTTGATTTGTTCCCCAAATTAAAACAAAATCAAGAAAATTGAAGTTGACCGGCATGAATAAGAAAAAGAAAAAAAAAACCCTAGATCTGAAGTTGACTGGCGTTGACCGGCGCAAATCTGGAAAAAAAACCCTAGATCTGAAGTTGACCGACACGCTGCCATGGCCGGTTTTGACCGTCATGCTCCGATTTTGACCAAAAACGATAAGTTAGTCCGATTTGGGAAATATCGTGGCGGTGGACCACCACCAACCGCCATGGCGCCGCCATATCGGCCACCATGGCCGATTTTTACAACACTGATTTTAATACATATAGCAGATAACATATCTGAATGAAATTGCTTAATACTTTTCACAGATCAAATGTTGATGAATAACGGTGATACTAAAATGTTGCTATTTTAACTTTTAAATTGTCTGAGATTCTTACAATTGATTATTAATGCTTGTCTTTTTTTAATGGGGAAATCATGGATCCCGAGCTGCTAACCTGGATGGCATCATGGAGCGGGTCTCGATAAAATGGCACTGGAGAAAGTAAGTTCTTTGTTTGTGGTTGTTTTTTTCTCGTCTTAAAATGTATTGTTAACTCCTTTATGACATTCGTTTGCTACAAATCTTTACTTATGAGTGGTTTGAGTACAAAATTTAACATCTGTTGTGGTGGATAAGTATAGTTGTAAGTATTCACTGTATGTTTATTATTTTTCTGGTTATAAGAAATCTATGTGGATGATAAATATGAAAGTAAATTAATGTTTTCATATTTCTTTTAGACTTAATTCAATTCAAAAAAATTTACCTTTAAATAGTTTAAGTTTGTTAATTTGTTCAACACTATACTTTGTATCAAATTTTCCTAATGCTGTTGTTAAAACTGCTTAGGCTTTGAGTTCTCTTATATACATTTGGCTTTGAGTTCTCTTATATACATTTTCTGACACTTGTACTTGAGAACTAATAATGTTGTTTTGTATAGGGTTTTTGGAATCATTGGCAAACCTACAGCAACGTTGGTGGCATGCTATTAGCTGCTATGTGACCTGGTGTGTTTGCGAGTCTGGAATTTGTCCCTAATGTTGGCTTCAAACTGTGAGAATGTTTGATGTCAAGCCCATACACCAATATATAGGCATGTTAAGCTTCCTTTTGGTGGTTTTCATACACACTTGGGCACATTGGTTATACTTGATATAGGGGGCGTTAATAATAGGTGGTTGGCAAGCGGGTACGTTCACGAGTCGGCCTTTTTCCCGTTTGTAATGTGACACGTGGTCTACGTCAAAGCCTATCATATTGTCACGGGACTAATTCTCAATGTTCGTGCTGCACTTAGTGACTTGGTTTCAACGACTAAGTAAGCCAAAAAGTATGGAAGAGATTAGTGATGAACACTTGCAGATGTAGTCGGGAATACTTGATATATATTGCACTTAGAATGTTGGTTACAAAGTAGATGATTACAAATGGGGAGATAAGCCCTTATTTATACTAGGGCTTATTGGATTCTAGAAGCTTCTAATACAAATATCTTAGATTTTCCTATAAGCTAATTTCTAGCTTATTCTAGATTATTCTACCAAAGTATCTAGCTTATTTCTAGATTACTCTTAGTAAATATCTTGGATATTTTAGACAAAATATCCTAGATATTCTTAAGGCTAAATTTTAGAGTAATCTAGTTATGTTGCCACACCGAGGTCTTTTCCTTGGATTAGGGCTGCTACGTTTTTCCTCGTAACACCCTCCCGTACTTGATTTCACGACGCCCTCGTCGTGCTTTCATCTTTGAACCTGCGAAAATGATATTTGAATCGTCTTAGCAAATCTTCTTGTTTCCGGATCGGCTTCTCCTCGAGTGACTCTTTCCATTTGATTGAGAATTCTTTGTGATGTGGATCTCCTATTTTCTTCTTTTCGACCCATTTCTTTACTTGCCTCGCCGCATTATTTATGCAGACTCTTGTTTCATCTTTTTCTTTTTGCCATTCTTTCTTTTTCTCAAATAGTCTCGGTGCTCTAAGTGTTGTTTCATCGATAAAGCACTTCCTTACGCCTGCCAAAAGGAATCCCCTCTCTTTGGCGGTCCTCTTAAATTACGTCACCGATAATAAAGGTTGTATTTTACTTTGTTTCTTCAGGTTTGTGACTTGGGACAATCCATTATCGTGGATGACGAGTGTTTTGGCTGCATGCATAGGAAAAGATTGGGCTCTTTCGAAGAAATCTAGGCCTAGTATAATCCTGTAGTCATCCATCGACACAACTGTAAAGGTTAGTTCATTAGCCATTTATCGATATGAACTTTTACCTTAGCAGTCCCAAGGATTTGTTGCGGCTCTGAGTTTACTGCTTTAATTTTCCCTTCTTCCGAAGTGTATTTTACCCCGAGTCGTTCGGCCTCTGTTAGGAATTAGAAAATTCCATAGTGAAGAGTCGGTCACTCCAAATGTTTTCTAGCTTAAGTTAGCTCGTAGACTTGTCGTTATTTACGTTACTTAGTAGTTTAGTAGTTATTTAGTAGCGTAGTATAGAGTAGTGTAACACCGTGGAGGAAGGACGGGTCTTTACCCACTGTATACCTGATCCACAGGCCGATAGGAGGTCGTATTTCTTGTAACTATAAATACCCCTTCCTTCTATGGAAGGGGTGGTGCTTTCAATCTAATATTCCATACTTTTGTGTAAACCTCTAGCAAGAACACCCTTTCTCTCTACTAACTCTCTAACTATGGCAAACATGTATTTTGATCATCCAAGACCACCCGAATCATCAACACAATAAATATACGATCCTACAATTGGTATCAAGAGCCAGGTTATTGTGTTATCTTTGATTTGTGTGGTCCGTACCATGATTGTTGTTGGTTTGTGTTGGTTCATGCTATTAACTGTTAACTGTTTTCGTATTATTTTGTGGTCAAGAAAATTTTACATTATTTTGCTAAAACAGTTTTACGTGTCTTTGTTTTAACTGGTTTTAACAATCTTTTTAATGTTGTCTTGGTCTAAATTGTCATTCGATTTATCAATACATCTGTTTTGTATGTTTTTCAAGGTATTGGAACACGGTCATATATTTTTGGTCAAAAGGGTCATTTAAATGAAGCTTTTCTCGAGTCTTTCTTGGTCTTAAGCGTCAAAATATTTAGCAGTCTTATGTGTTTTCTGGGTTCATATGAATATCGTCGGAAAGTGGTCGGAAAACTCATATTCATGCTAGCGAAGTTGACTAACAAGATGTCCAAATTCACTGAATCTACCTAGCGAGTTGGGTCACCTAGCGACTTGTATTTACAAGTCGTAGCGACGTGGGTCTCTTGTCGTAGCGACTTAAGATGACCTAGCGACTTATGTTAAACAAAAAGCTAGCGACTTGAGTAAAATAAAGGTAGCGACTTGTTTTGACAAGTCGTAGTCGTAGCGACTTGGCTAAATGAATTTGCTAGCGACTTGTTTACTGAAAAATAAATAGCGACTTGACTCTATAAATGGTAGCGACTTGATATTTATCAAGTAGCGAATTGTTTTGAAAACTTTAGCTAGCGACTTGACATGTTGCTAGCGACTTGACCCGTAACCTAGCGACTTACTTTGAAAACAGAAAGTATGAAGAAGAGACTACGACCACTAGACCAACAAAAAATACCATATACCAAATCACTCTCGACCTCAGGTTTATAACCTTCATTGGCACATGTTATCCAACACCTCTAACCCAACATCCATTCCACATCCCTTTAAACACATCAACTTCAATCAAACAAGACTCAAAATGTAAAATTTAACAAGATCTCAGATTTTTAGTGTCTCAACCCTTCAAGGCTTTACACGTTATTAATCCATCACAGATCTATATGGATATTATTTTAGATCTCAGCCTGTATATTCTTCGTGATGTTTAATAATTAATCAAGGCGGTTTTAAGGTCTCGTTCACTTAAGTTATACAAGTCCTCACCGATCCATCCATGTGAAGTCTTGCTTCATTATTAATTTCCGAAATTAAAAGTGAAGAATCATAACTATTAAGTTATCCTCTTCCTTTAAATTCGTTTGAAGGACAAATTGCAAAACAAAAACAAATGATGAATATACCTACCTTTGGCCATCTCTGTGACATACTTGTTTGGAACTCGTCAAAGCCCTCAAACGCAGCCTCCTGTGGCTGTGAAATGCTAAGCTCGAGCCAACCACGTGGTAAGGTAAAGAGGATTTGCTTCGTTTTATTGTCTCTATTCATCATCTCAAGCCATCTCTGTGGCGAGATGGTAGTTATCATCAATTTCATGATCCGAGTTTGATGAGAAATAATATGTTAGAATGTTTGTGTGATGATAGGGTATATTTTCGAGTAAGATTAGGGTTTGGAGGTTAATATTGTTTTGGAGAATGTTTTGAATGTGAGGCGCCCGAGTTTGTGAGATGAGAAGAGAGAGGCGGATCATTTGTTGGAGGATTTTTAGGGTTAGGCTAGTTGAGTGATATTAAGGCATGATATGGTTATGGTAAGTATTTTATACTACCGAAAGTTTAGGGCATCTTGTGAATTTGATCTGGTTTCATGATGTTGGGCTGTTATCAGTGATATGAATGGGCCTCATGGTTTTTGATAATTCGAAATATTAACATGAGATGATTGATCCGTGCAGAACCGTCAAGCTAAATCACTCAAGCCTGCCACTTGTGAATGGCAGACCGTAATCAGCTTAAAACTGCCTAAACACGAATGCAATGAAGATCGAGAGTATAGTGTTTCCCAGTCGTTAAGTCCTAACGAGTTTGTGCGAGAATAGCCAAACGTGTAGTGATCGAGAGATTTGAACGGGAAAGGATTGTGGTTGATCTATACCTAAAGAGAAAGCCCATAAACTACAGGGGCTTAAATGCAAATTAAAGGAAATTAAAAAGATAAAATATATTAAATAAACGCTATCACTATTTGCAAAATGATGTTTTTGGTTTTATGTTTTTATAAAAACTGAATTAAAAACTACGTAGCGTACAAAATAAAAAGTGAAACTTATACAATATAAATCCTAAAAATATGAAAATACATTTTTACAATCCTAATGATAAAAGAAAATTTATAGAAAAGGAAAATTATTTTTATAACTAATTAATTAATTATTATTAATTAAAAACTATTTTTAACTATTAAATAATTACCTAAAAGACAAGAAATTAGGAAATAAAGCTAGAAAAATAAAATTAAGACTTGGAAAAATCTAAAATATCAAAATAGAATTTTCAAAATTATTTTTGTAATTTTCTGATTATTTTTCTATTTTCTATGAATTAAAAACTATTAAAAACTAATTAAATGGCTTAAAAATACAAATTTAACTAAGAAAAATCTAGAAAAATATTTTTTCTCTTTTTATATTTATCTAAACTTAAGACAAATGAAAATTATTTTTTGACCCTTTTCTTAATTTTTTGTATAAAAAGCTAATTAAAAATGCTTAAAAACTAAATAAAATGCAGAAAAATAGCAAACCAACTTGGAAAAATATGAGAATTTCAGGAAAACTCTAAAATAATATAAGGAATCTAAGAAAAATGGAAAAACAGGTGGTTGTGTGTGGAATTATGGAACTGAAGTGTAAAGTGCTTATAAATAAGCACTTTGAATAAGCAAATGGAATCCAATGAGCACCAAACCAAAACAGGAACTTGGATAAGCTAAAAGATCCTAAATGCAACAGATTACAACTATCTAAAACCTCAAAATCACAAGCTCAACAGATTTGATGAAATGAGCTTTTGAGCTTAAAACAGATTTGGGGTGCCAAGTTTGAGCTCAAGCTCAAGCTTCCTAATAAGCTAAAACTAAAATCCAAAAGTGGGAACCTAATGGAGACCTGGCTAGGTGTTTATAAACCAAAAATGAGCCAAAGATGAGCTCTAATGAGCTTGTTACAAGGGTCAAACCCTGTAAGTGACTCGACTTAAAAAAAGCTGAGTCTTGCGCATATCAAGCCCTTTTGACAAGCTCATTTGGAACTTATGGAAAATTCACAAAAATACATAAAAATAACAATAATGAACTAGACCAGAAGCTTTTCAAAACCACAAGTTTTATAGGAATTGGTCCAGAAATGAACTCAAAACAAATCAACTTCAGTTTGGTAAAAGCGAGTTTTTCCTTGACTTTTGAGCAATTTGGAGATTTTGACTAAATTGAACTTTGGAACCAATTTTATGGACTGAAATAGATGTTTATGGATGAAATGAAGTTAACAAAAGCTTTGTCTTTGTATTCTAAGCACAAAACAAGTGACTTGATTTTCAAAAAAACAACAGTTAAGACAGGAGACGAATTTGTGGAGTTTTAACTTTCAGTGTTAGCAAGCATAAGACTAAGACAGATATGAGCATACAATAGCTAAACAAGCATGAGACAACAGATTCCAATCAATGAACGACCTCTAATGCGTTAATCAACTAATCCAAACATCATGTTTATAACCTGATATGTAATTTCAAATAAGCTAACTGATGAAGAGGACTTGAGTTATTGATCAAACTGATCATAAATCTCCTAAATACAACTAAATAAACATATTTGAACTATTTATAAACACAGATACAAGTGCAAACAGAAAATTGCAAATTGACTTGAAAATGAAAAATGAGAAATAAACTCACATAAGTCCAAGCGCTATGCAGGCTAAAACCAGACCCAACTGGTGCTAACCTATTCTATATCAACCCAATTTCAACTTTGGATCAACCCATATCATCACCAATTTGCTTGAACCTAAATTTCTTGCACCATTGACTTTTGTTGACCACCAACAAAATGTATCCAAACTTGAGTTTTAATCTTGCCAAGAGCTTTAAATGACTTAAATAAGCTCATTGGAACTTAAAAATAAGGTATTAAAGATTTGGATATAAGAACTTGAAAATGCATTTTCCAACAGTGAAGATGAATATTGGAATCTTAAGAAAAGCCTTGAAGTATCACTTGAAAACAGATTGTATTGATTAAACAACTTAGTTTGAGTACAATATAACAAAATATTACATCTTTAAACTTAAATTAAAGCATAAATGTTAAAAACGACATACAAGAGAAAAATAAAACTAAAACTACCCTTTTTTGCTTCTTCTCTCTTCCTTTTTATAGCTCCAAAAGCTTTGCCACGTGTTTCTGAGCAAATCCCACCACCCTTGTGAGCCAATAGATGAGTGTGGAGCATTTTGACCATTTGATGTGTTTTGGTGGGAAAGCCTGAATTTGACCTCTGGGGCTTCTGAGCTAGCAACTAGGGGGGGTGGATTTGTAGGGGTGATGATGGGTAGTGTGAGGTGTTGGGATAAAGCCTGGGTGATGAGAGAGGTGAGTGGGAGAAGGTTGCAGCAAGTTGGAGAGAAACCCAGTTGGGAGGGAAAGGTAGTGGTTTGACTTGGGGTTCAAAAAGGGAGGTGGAGGGGTCAAAGGTATAAAGGGCAGGGGTCAAAAATGGGAAAGGGTCAAGGTTTGGTTTAATATAACAAGGACTAACTTTGCAATTTTGCGAAACTAGAGGGACCATTACTGTCATTTCTCCAAAGTTGTTACAAGGACCAATTTTGACAAGTTCCAATATTATAAGGACCAGTTTTGACATTTTCAATTTTCCAGGGACCAAACTTGACATTTTATGAAAGTTCAGGGACCTTTTTTGCCATTTAACAAAAGATTTATTCAAGGACCATTTTTGACAAGTTAAAATATTTCAAGGACCTTGAATAACATTTTTCTTTATTTAGATTTACCAGGGACTGTTTTTGACAACTTTTAAAACTTGGGGGACTAAAACTGCCAATTATGCAAATTTGATACGTCTTTCACCAGATTTTGATATTTTTTCATTTAAAACACATAAAACACTTATTTGTGATATTTTTATCATTTTGATGCATTTCTGAGTGTTTTCAGATGTTTTGCAGTTTAAATGGTACAAAAATGATGAGTATTTAGATACTCATCAATCCCCCACACTAAGATATTGCTAGTCCCTAGCAATGTTTTAAGAAAAATTAATGGATTTCATCTCTTTACCAAAAGCCATTACTTCTCGAGTAGCCAAATGTTTCAGTTCAAGTAAGAACCTTGGTACAATGATAACCAAATGATTTTGAGCAAATCACCAGCTTTCAACGAATTTGATTTGTCTTTACCAGAAGCCGTTTGCTCTGGACTAGCCAACTCTTAGATAAATTATCAATATTATCTTTGGTGAGTGATTACCAATTATGGATTTTCCACTTGCCTTTACCACAAGCCATAATCTTGCGGGCTAGCCAACTCTTCACTTTTAAGGATATGGTGAGATGAATACCATACAATTTTGGGCAAATTGCAAGCCGTCAACGGATTTGAGATATCTTTACCAAGAGCCGTTTGCTCTTGGATTAGCCAATCCTTTTGTTTATTAGACATGGCGGATTGATAACCAATTGAGTAAGTGTAAAACACTTACTCCAAAAAAAAATTTTGGCCAAAATTGGGGGAATTGGGTGGTATAATTACATGATAAAATTCGTGAGAATTCCCCACCACACTTAGAAATGAATATTGCCCTCAATATTCAAAGTACCGGCTGTTATGCAGAAACAAAGAACGTAAAGGGAAATACTACGTACCATTATTTAGCAAGGATTTTTTTTTGAAACTCTTTTATATACACAACATGTGGGGCAACTCCCCCACACTAGGGTGGTACTCATGGGTGAAAACCCATGTGGTGTATGCTAATGTTTTTGATTCCCGAGTCACTAGCTTGACTCGACCCTGAATTAATTTGTTCATGGGGAAGTAAGTGGAAGAGACAATCTCCATCGGACTTTCATTCAGGATGTTTGGATAAACATTGAAGTACGTGAAAGTTCCACACCGATGAGATATAGAGACGACCGGCTCACAAATGGTACATGGAAATGCCGGGGTCAAAGATAATGTCTTCATTCAGAAGGAGTGAAGAACAGGGGAAGTCACGGGATATATGAAGAAAAGAAAGAAAATCATGATACAAATCATGACTAACTCTTCATCCTCAATAGGAGAATTCATAGTTTCATGAATCTCCTCAGTTAAGCTTGCTTGATCAAGACATATTATGGGTGTGTCTAGATCAAAGTAGAAATTATCATACTCAGGCGGAGATATGATATGAGTGAGTTCACCGGCGAACTCCTCGTGAAGAGAATCAATCACAAGATGTAAATCTGTGAATTCTTGTTCCACTGTAGACTCATCACTATCCTCAATCTGAGTATCAAAGAGTGGATTCTCGGAAATTAAAGTGAATTCAGAGTCGAATTCAAATAGAGGATTGGTGAGAGTTGTTTTGAATGTTTCAGGAACAAAGTGATTAATATTCTCTATTAGACTGTTGGGATAAGAAGTGAGTGAACGATCATTATCAAGGAGACTTTCAGTTTCTCCCAGATCGGCTTCGAAATCAAAGAGTGGATTGATGTGAGTGAGTTCATCGGTGAACTCCTCAAGATGATCATCAGACTGTGGGAGTGATGTCTCAACATACTCGATGTTTCCATAAGAAGTACAATCGTCGCTAACATCGGAGAAAGTTTCAAAATGATCTTTTGAACACTCAAGAGGGAAAATAGAATCACACACATGATCGAAGTTCCTGTGACTCTCGATTGGGACAAGGTCCTCAACACTAGACTTTATGAATTCGTCCGATTCCTTTTTAGGAATAGTGTCAAGATGCTCATCCCCATGTTCGAGAGTGAGTGGGAGCTTCGGATGTGATGGCAGTTGCTTGAGAATGAATCTCAACTGCTGGGATATCATCTGATGAACTTGATGAATCTTCAAGTGTATCTTCATCATCATTGTCATCAGGAATAAAACGAAATTGAGAGCTAGATCTGGCCGCTTTTTGCAATTGATTCCCTAACAGATTTTCAAAGGCAATTTGGGATTTTAATTTAGCGACCAGCTCTTCACTAGCAATTCTTCCATGGATTTCTCATGTGAATTTTTAATGACATTGTGGGAGTGTAGATTTGTCAAAACCGGAAGGTTGACATTGATAATCATCATGAGGACCCCACAATATACACAAGAAAAGCTGGAACATTATGAAATGCAGTCTTATTGAACTCCTCACCTCTTTTCGGTAACTCCAGAAGCTCTAGATAAGTGTCTTGTTGGGTTTGTTGAGGAGTTTGAGTCATTTGGCACTGTGGAGGTTGGTAGTGATATGGATAGTCGTAATTGTTACAAGGAAATGGATTCCTGTTTGACAATCGAGCTGAAATGGGGACCTCCACAGTGCTCACAACAAAATGATTGTTGTGGCTGGTCATGTGAATAATATGGAATTTGGTCATTTCCAAAGTCACGAGTGTTACCGAAAACTGTTCGTAGACAAATGTGTTTTCGGATTGACACTCAAATCCTTGGTGAGGACCTCCACAAAATTCACAGTAGTTATGTTGATTATATGAAGATGAGTCGGGTCATGGTGGGTAATTGGAAAAGTTTGAGGGGTCGTTACATGAGTTCGGTTTAGGATCATAATCAAATGAATTCCTCGAACCACAAGATAAACAACTCCGTTCGAATGTCATTACCACACTTTGCGTACACACGTGCACACCAACGGCAGGGTGAACCAAAGAGGCTCACCACAACAGACACAAGGAATAAACGATTGCATTTGAGAGTTATGAGAAGGAATCTGTTTATTCAAAGAATCAACAAAACCAACATGGTGATCAGAATGACTATCAAGTCTCGAAGAACATTTTGAAAAATCCGGAGGTGGGACAAGTGGTGTGCTCGGAGAGCTAGCAATTTCCACCACTTCCGTTATGGTCTCTGGTTCTGGTTCTTGAGAAACGTGAAGATTAGGCAAGTCATTCTTGCTAGTCACGTCTACATTCTGCATGTTTGCTTTTAACCGTAAATCGTGAAAGTTTAGAATCAATTCTAGACGGCTTAGGAGCAATTGAGGGATTAGATCTTTGGATAACCGTAGGTTGGACGTATTTAGCACCTTCATTATCAGATGAAAGTACCTGGTCCTTTGTCACCTTGGTTTCTCTTTCCATTTCCCTTTGAATTAATGGATCATCACGAACAACACGAATTCTAGACATTTGTGATAAAGTCCGAAGCTTTTCAGCTAAAGCGTCCCAATTGTCAATGAGAGATTCCATGAGAATAGAAGAAGAGAATCAAATGGATAGAGGGTAAAGAGATAAAGAATTAAAAAGGGTAAGAGGGTAAAGATGAATATTTTTGGATTTTTGGATAAACATTTTGTAAAAACAAGAAAGAAAATATTTTTGGGTTTTAATTTTTATAAGAGATATAAATATATAGATGGTATAAACAAGAGTGAATATTCAAATCACTAATGCTAAGCGTAAGACTATTAGCTTTTCTCCGGCTGTGGCCAAAATTTGATCCGTCGCAGAACCGTCAAGCTAAATCACTCAAGCTCGCCACTTGTGAATGGCGTAATCCGTATCGCTTAAAACTGCCTAAGCATGAATGCAATGAAGATCGAGGAGAGTATAGTGTTTCCCGTGTCGTTAAGTCCCAACGAAAGCTGTGAGAATAGCCAAACGTGTAGTGATCGAGAGATTTGAACGGGAAAGGATTGTGGTTGATCTATACCTAAAGAGAAAGCCCATAAACTACAGGGGCTTAAATGCAAATTAAAGGAAATTAAAAGATAAAAATGTTAAATAAACGCTATCACTATTTGCAAAATGATGTTTTTGGTTTTATGTTTTATAAAAGCTGAATTAAAAACTACGTAGCGTACAAAATAAAAAGTAAAACTTATACAATATAAATCCTAAAAATATGAAAAATACATTTTTACAATCCTAATGATATAAGAAAATTTATAGAAAAGGAAAATTATTTTTATAACTAATTAATTAATTATTATTAATTAAAACCTATTTTTAACTATTAAATAATTACCTAAAAGACAAGAAATTAGGAAATAAAGCTAGAAAAATAAAATTAAGACTTGGAAAAATCTAAAATATCAAAATAGAATTTTCAAAATTATTTTTGTAATTTTCTGATTATTTTTCTATTTTCTATGAATTAAAAACTATTAAAAACTAATTAAATGGCTTAAAAATACAAATTTAACTAAGAAAAATCTAGAAAAATATTTTTTCTCTTTTTATATTTATCTAAACTTAAGACAAATGAAAAATTATTTTTTTGACCCTTTTCTTAATTTTTTGTATTAAAAGCTAATTAAAAATGCTTAAAAACTAAATAAAATGCAGAAAAATAGCAAACCAACTTGGAAAAATATGAAAATTTCAGGAAAACTCTAAAATAATATTAGGAAGCTAGGAAAATTGAAAAACAGGTACTTGTGTGTGGAATTATGGAGCTGAGTGTAAAGTGCTTATAAATAAGCACTTTGAATAAGCAAATGGAGACCAATGAGCACCAAACCAAAACAGGAACTTGGATAAGCTAAAAGATCCTAAATGCAACAGATTACAACTATCTAAAACCTCAAAATCACAAGCTCAACAGATTTGATGAAATGAGCTTTTGAGCTTAAAACAGATTTGGGGTGCCAAGTTTGAGCTCAAGCTCAAGCTTCCTAATAAGCTAAAACTAAAATCCAAAAGTGGGAACCTAATGGAGACCTGGCTAGGTGTTTATAAACCAAAAATGAGCCAAAGATGAGCTCTAATGAGCTTGTTACAAGCAAACCTGTGCAGACTCGGCTTAAAGCTGAGTGGGTTACACTGGGCATATCAACCCTTTTGACAAGCTCATTTGAACTATGGAAAATTCACAAAAATACATAAAAATAACAATAATGAACTAGACCAGTAGAGCTTTTCAAAACCACAAGTTTTATAGAAATTGGTCCAGAAATGAACTCAAAACAAATCAACTCAGTTTGGTAAAACTGAGTTTTTCGGCCACTTTTGAGCAATTTGGAGATTTTGACTAAATTGAACTTTGGAACCAATTTTATGGACTGAAATAGATGTTTATGGATGAAATGAAGTTAACAAAAGCTTTGTCTTTGTATTCTAAGCACAAAACAAGTGACTTGATTTTCAAAAAAACAACAGTTAAGACAGTGAGACAGAATTTGTGGAGTTTTGACTTTCAGTGTTAGCAAGCATAAGACTAAGACAGATATGAGCATACAATAGCTAAACAAGCATGAGACAACAGATTCCAATCAATGAACTTGACCTCTAATCTGATTAATCAACTAATCCAAACATCATTTATAAGCGATATGTAATTTCAAATAAGCTAACTGATGAACAGACTTGAGTTATTGATCAAACTGATCATAAATCTCCTAAATACAACTAAATAAACATATTTGAACTATTTATAAACACAGATACAAGTGCAAACAGAAAATTGCAAATTGACTTGAAAATGAAAAATGAGAAATAAACTCACATAAGTCCAAGCGCTATGCAGGGCTAAAACCAGACCCAAACTGGTGCTAACCTATTCTATATCAACCCAATTTCAACACTGGATCAACCCATATCATCACCAATTTGCTTGAACCAAAATTTCTTGCACCATTGACTTTTGTTGACCACCAACAAAATGTATCCAAACTTGAGTTTTAATCTTGCCAAGAGCTTTAAATGACTTAAATAAGCTCATTGGAACTTAAAAATAAGGTATTAAAGATTTGGATATAAGAACTTGAAAATGCATTTTCCAACAGTGAAGATGAATATTGGAATCTTAAGAAAAGCCTTGAAGTATCACTTGAAAACAGATTGTATTGATTAAACAACTTAGTTTGAGTACAATATAACAAAATATTACATCTTTAAACTTAAATTAAAGCATAAATGTTAAAAACGACATACAAGAGAAAAATAAAACTAAAACTACCCTTTTTTGCTTCTTCTCTCTTCCTTTTTATAGCTCCAAAAGCTTTGCCACGTGTTTCTGAGCAAATCCCACCACCCTTGTGAGCCAATAGATGAGTGTGGAGAATTTTGACCATTTGATGTGTTTTGGTGGGAAAGCCTGAATTTGACCTCTGGGGCTTCTGAGCTAGCAACTAGGGGGGGTTGGATTTGTAGGGGTGATGATGGGTAGTGTGAGGTGTTGGGATAAAGCCTGGGTTATGGGAAAGGTGAGTGGGAGAGGTTGCAGGCAAGTTGGAGAGCAAACCCAGTTGGGAGGGAAAGGTAGTGGTTTGACTTGGGGTTCAAAAAGGGAGGTGACAGGGGTCAAAGGTATAAAGGGCAGGGGTCAAAAATGGGAAAGGGTCAAGGTTTGGTTTAATATAACAAGGACTAACTTTGCAATTTTGCCAAACTAGAGGGACCATTACTGTCATTTCTCCAAAGTTGTTACAAGGACCAATTTTGACAAGTTCCAATAGTTTAAGGACCAGTTTTGACATTTTCAATTTTCCAGGGACCAAACTTGACATTTTATGAAAGTTCAGGGACCTTTTCTACCATTTAACAAAAGATTTATTCAAGGACCATTTTTGACAAGTTAAAATATTTCAGGGACCTTGAATAACATTTTTCTTTATTTAGATTTACCAGGGACTGCTTTTGACAACTTTTAAAACTTGGGGGACTAAAACTGCCAATTATGCAAATTTGATACGTTTTTCACCAGATTTTGATATTTTTGCATTTAAAACACATAAAACACTTATTTGTGATATTTTTATCATTTTGATGCATTTCTGAGTGTTTTCAGATGTTTTTGCAGTTTAAATGGTACAAAAATGATGAGTATTTGGACACTCATCAATGATACTAACATGATTAATAATATTTGGTTTTTGATGGTTTTGGTCATGGTTATTAACATGGTTTTTTATGAATGGGCCTCATGGTTTTTGTTATCAGTGATGGTTTTTTTTTGGGTTTAATCTCATGGGAATTAACGGATGGTGTACTAATTCATGGATTAGCGTGGGCCATGCACTAAACTTGTATACTGAGTTGATAGGTCGTGGATAGTAAAGTTTGGGCTGGCTAATATTATCACGATTGATTCTTATCGAACTGGTTTGTATATTATTTAATTTGAATGGATTTGGGTGATTGGTGATAGCTTCTCAAGTATTGGATTTTATGTGAGTTAATTTATGATGAGATTTAAGATTTGGTGTGATGATGAGATTTTTGTGTTATGCGGTTTGATACTTTGGTTTATACAGTCTCACAGAAAATATTATATCACGGCTTGACTTATTATTGGAACAAAGTTGATCGGGGTTGTTTGGACGATATTTCTTATTTGAATTTGAAGTGAGATTTTCCGGGCACGTTTACTTGTTTCGTCTTCTTTCTTTCTACCCTTCCGCGAAGATAACTTGTTTAGGCGTTTTATTGAGTGTGATAAAGACTTGGCTATTTAGTTACGGTTGTGATTCTTTCATTTGTATCCACAACGTAGCTATCACTTCGATGTCTCACCTCGGTTGAGAATGTCAAGAGGTTTTGTACATTGGGTACACCGTTTCTTCTTCACAAGGATGAGTACAAGTTTAAGTAACAAATCTGGGGAATTCTTACTTCATGATCAAGTTTGGCATATCATGTTTTACTTCTCCATGTGGTTACTACAATAGCCGACAGAATGCGTGATTGATGTGTTTACCAAAGTGTTGATTGGATGGTTGATGATGTTGGATATTGAACCGTTTCTGAACCGCTGCATGTTCCCCTAAAACAGATATTCACCGAAACCAAAGTTGTCATAACACATTCAAACCGACATTGTTTACGGTTTTGTCTTGATTTTGTAAAATCCCGCTAAAGAACCTATTTCTCGGTTTAAATCATAGACTTGTAAAATCCCGTGACAATGGAAACATCCCGGTATTAGTAAAGTGCATTTCCGGATCTATCTTACGGTTTATTCTTGGTTTTGTAAAATCCCGAAAGAAACTATTTCTCGGTTTAAACCATAGAGTTGTAAAATCCGTAATGATGGAACCATCTTGGAGAAGAGAAAGTGTAATTCGGATCTTACTTGATGCTAGTGCTACGGTTTCTGCTTCAAAGAAGGGATAAAAGGGTGTACTTCATGAATTGGGTGTATGTTTGGATATTCGTCTTGGCAGTTTGGTTATTACATGGTTTTACGGGGTTATGTGCTTTTAACCATGGTCGGGATGAAACCATTATGAAAGTTCATTTAAATGTCAAAGAAGGCTAGATTTGAGCAGTTCAGAAGATGTGACAAGCGTTAATTCAATTATTTATTTGAGGTTGAAGTGAAATTTCACGGGCGAGTGTACTTAGTATCCGAAGGTATCGGGGATGGTTGGATGAAGATTCTTCATGATCCTTGTTCGATGCTTATTATCAAAAACAAAGACTTGGAAATCTAGTTATTGTTGGGTGTCTTTTACCTTTTCTTTTACCACTGGGGGAATTGGGCTCATACCACTACAAAATAACTATCACTTTAAGGAGTTACGTTGTAGTGCTCAGTGTCACATTGAATTGTGGATTCTCAAGAGGTGATGTACGTCTATTACTTGATGGTTGGTTGGTTGAAGAGTATAGAGTATTTAGAGATTCAATGGAGCATGAATTCTCGGCACCGCTCTTTGTTACACATGTGCAAGTTTAAGTCATGAGTTCGGGTTAGTTTACTTCAGGGTCAAATTCATCATATTGGGTTTTCTCCATCAGCTGTCACGAGAAAGAGCCTAGTGAATGATAATGGGTTGATTACGTGTTTTGCCAAAAGAGATTGAAAAGGGAGAGATTATGACATCTGTTCACATCAGTTCAGGCCTCGTACTTTAACATTATGACGTATGAACTCAACAGTTCATGCCTCGTACTCTAAAGAAAAGAAAAGTGTACGTTTCAGTGCGCTTTATCTTCAAAAGAAGAAAAATCTTCTTATGACGTATGAACTCAACAGTTCATGCCTCGTACTCTAAAGAAAAGAAAAGTGTACGTTTCAGTGCGCTTTATCTTCAAAAGAAGAGAAATCTTCTTATGACGTATGAACACAACAGTTCATGCCTCGTACTCCAAGGAAAAGAAAAGTGTACGCTTCAGTGCGCTTTATCTTCTGAAGAAGAGAAATCTTCTCTATTATGACCATTCTCATCAACATGCTACATACTTTTTCCGCCAACATGCCGGTCATCAAGTGAACGGGCTACCATTGATGGTTTTCTTATTCCACTTGCTCAACTATAATGACGATGGCGACATCATGTGCTAATTTGCGGAAGAGAAGTGTGAATAGACTACATTTGTTGAAGATATTCACTTGTTTAATCAAGAATGGCATCTCCGTATGCAATTCTTGAGGGGGAGAAGAAGTGTGAATTCACTGCATGGTTGATTGACTTATGAGAATATATGGTCATACGGCTCCTAACTCATGTAAGAACCGAGCTTCTTCTTATCGGATCATCTTTACATGGAGTTTCTTCTATGAGTCGCTGGTTGACATCTTCACTCGGATTGATGAGTTTATCGACAAAGTGCTTCCGGTTAATGCTTCACGAATACATCAACATGATGATTTCAACAATCTCTCTTGTTTGATGTGAGTGGTAGTTTGGTGTTACCATTTAGTGTGTTCGTTGCGGCCTGATTGCTGATTTCCTTGATGAACATCTTTCTGTTCTTGTTTGATTGGGAGGGATTTTAGTTAAGGGGATTTGCAAGATGTAAGTTAATTGGGATGCCTTTGGTGGGATGCTTTTTGGTGTGAGTCGAAGATGTTAACTATCTATTCCCCAACTGAACAATCTTGAAGAAGGTCGAGTCTACAGTCAGTTCTACATTCTCTGCTACATGTTAGAAGACTAAAGACGTGTTGCATTTAACAATCTAAAGACTTCTTCTTAATCTGGGCACTTATCAAACAGATTGTCGGTTTAGGGGAGAGCACTAATTGGGGGAGAGTGAAATGTCAGATTTAATCCCCAATTAGACTTGCTCATATTCTTGAGCATGTTGATTCCCACAAGATTACCAGTGTTCTTCTCAAAAGATTTCATGTATACGGGCTTATAGAGTTGCTGATTCTGAAGTATCAAAACCAGCAAGGGGGAAGGAGACACACATCTATTGAAGTAATCTTGACGAGCTTAATACTTCTAAGTGATTGAAGATATCCCAGGAAGACTATTGTCATTACCGCAGAGAAACTCAAGATTTGACTCATGGCGTTCAGTGTTTTTTTTATTCCAACTATGTGGGGGAAGAGATGTAAGAGTTAGTTTCTGATGATAAAAAGAGGTACACAAGTGTGTGATGCTTTTGATGTTATCACAATCATTAGGGGAGAGAGATTGTGTACATTGGGGATGCTCAGCTGTTTTACTTGAGGGCTTAATCTATGATTCAGAGATATAATCACTTATTCCGGTGTTGACATCCGCAGAGATTGTCACCCCAGAGATAATCGTGATTCGCTTCTTCAATGTTGTCGGTTATTCTCTCTTTGGGCATTCGGTACTTCGGGTTCTTGAGCTTCATACACTTTCTTCATGGGAGAGAAAAGTATACATCGGGGTTATTCTTTGGCTATCGGACTTAATCTGCTACTTCGATGGTATAAGTTTCTTTGTCTTCGGGTATGTGTATTCGGGTTCATGAGCTCTAGTCTAGAGACTGATCTGCATCAATTCAACTACGCGGGGAAGTGGTCTCTTGACACCTTTTGGAATGGATTGCTCGACTTCAGTGGAATGAAATTTGAGAAGAGTTATTTATTTGTGGGATGATACGTGGTTGTTCTTTTGGATGATATAACCTCGAACGAAGAATCACGGTGATTATTCTAAAAAAGAGCAGAAGATCGATGATAATGGTATGCTTCTTTGTACACCTGGCTAATAGAAGCTTGAAAGAAAGCTTTGAATCTGCTCAACATAAGGATTTTTGGTTTGGGGGAAGCTGCCAAAGTCTCTTTTTCTCAAAGGCTCATGTTCTATCTTCTATTCCGAGCCTCGGAAGCTTTGGTGGTGGAAATTTAAGAGATGACGAATTCTATCTTCTGATTTATGTACCGCTTCGATATCCTTATCTCGGTACTCGTATCATCATCCTCTTAAAATATATCATCTACTCTATCTTTGTAAATATTTATCAAAAAGCAAAATACAAAAATATAAAACCAACAAAAAGAAAATAGAAAAATATAAAACCTTCAAAACCCATAAAAATCAGAAAAATTGAAAAGACCAAAAATATGTGTTCAAAGACATGTCTTCTGGTATCGATAACATCTACGGTCTTAGAAATGTCATTCAATAATGGCACGGGACCATAGATGAAGTTCGAGCAGGAGGTGTAAATATTCTTTTCTAAACATGTCAAAATATGGCTTACAGTTATGTCAGACTGTAACCCGGGCTTCAAATGATGGCTTATAGTTATTTCAGACTGTAACCCGGACTTAAAACTATGGCTTGCTATTATTTCTGATAGCAACCCGCTCTTCAAAGAGGAAAGTGCTGCGCTAAACCAATTTTCAAATATTTCGCGCACTTATCCTAAAACAAAATGAGGAAAGTATGTTGAAGGACTGTGTTCCCTACACAAATGTTTTTCCGTCTAAAATTCTTCTGAAAAATATTTGTTGTATTCAAAAATTGGTGGAAAATGAGTTGCTTTCAAAACAATCGATTCGAGTTTTTATGAAAATTTGCAAACTCAATCAATGACTTCTTTATAAACTTTTCTAAATTGAGTCATTGATTGAAGGGGATAATGTTTTCAAATCTATATCATCTAACGGGCTTTCTTAATTATCCTCCGTGCTTAATTAAAAATGATATTTGCCTATGTCGAAGGACTAGGAATTTAGGATATGATTGTTAGGTTTAGATGATTATAGTTTGATGAAACACGTTATTCCCATGCCTTATATGAACTGATTGATATGTTGAATTGACTTTTATTAGTCGATTGTTGTTTGGGTGATGTCGACCACCATATATTTGTATGTGTGTTTACTAACATATGCAGGTATATTGGTTATAAGAATGATCCCGATCCGGATCCCACAATTGAAGATGATTGGATGCCGAAAGGAAAGGGTAACTATATCTTGGGTTGACAAATGAAGAAACGGAGCTTAACTGGACTTCAATGGAGAGTTGGCATGAAATGCAACGTAAGAGGTCTCATGCATCGCAGCAGATGGTTTTCTTCAAAGAAGTGAAAGAAACAGAGCTTAATTGGACCTCAGTTGGCATAAAAATGCAAGCGTAAGTCTCACTTGCATCAGCAGATGGTTTTCTTCAAACCCTACAAACAACAACAACAAAGCTTCTCAACCACCTAACGTATCTTGTGCAGGAAAAGTAGTAAATGATACCATCTTTAAACAATTTTTGAAAATATTGTTTTGAATATGGAAAAATATTGTTTTGAAAATAAATTGGTCTTAATTTTGAAAATCACCGGACTTCATCTTATCAAAACTTAAGTCACTCAATTATTGACTTCGGTCATCGATTGAGGGGGAGAGTGATTTAAAATAAATTATTTTCAATCAATATTGCTTCATAAAAGTCCGGATTGTACAATATAAGTGGTGATCTAAAGATTTAATGTTATGTCATGGTATGATTTTTCTTTAGAATCAAGGTCTTTCAAAATGAAATTTTTCTGTTCTTGTTTGATTGTGAAATTGTTTTGTTTTACTTAAAAGATCTCTTAAAAACTATCATACGTGACACTAACAATCTTTAATGTCTTAAAATGGTCCTTATCTATCATTTTTCAAAGTTAAATCAAGCCACATCTTTCCTCAAAATCTTTTAAATGATTTAAATCAATTGGGATCACAAATCTCAAAAGGTTTGAAATTTTGATCGGGTTAGAGATCGTGAGTTAAATCTCTTATCTGTTTAAATGGAATTGGTTTTAGTCCTTTAAAGGCACTCCTCGCCTCCATGTGCCAAAACGATTTCATACACAATGCACATGTTGAGGAGGAGGATTTATCCAAAAACATGATGAGTATTTAAACCAGGCCACATTTTCTCCCATGTTTTCTAAAACCTAATTAAATCACTTGGGATCCAAAATCTCAAAGGGTTTGATATTTTTGATCGGGGGAGAATTTGTTATTTAATAATGAAATTTGATAAAAGGTGATCGTTTTTGATTTAATTGTGCAGGCTGCTCTCATAGCAACGCTTTCAAATCTCGAAGCACATATTGAGGGGAGCAAACAAACTATCGAGGTACCTAAAGCTTTTAAAGTAATTTATAAAGTACCTTGATTGTGTTTTAAAATGGTTTCTTAATGGCTTGTGATTGTGGATGTGCTTCAAATTAACTCTTGCCTCTATGTGATAAAATGATTTCAAAAATCCTATGCACATATTGAGGGGAGAATTTACCAAAGAAAATCAAATGGCTTTTTCTATGAAAATTGTGATCAAAGAAAATATTTCAAAGTCCTCTTGCCTCCATGTGATAAACAATTTCTAAATCATATGCACATGTTGAGGGGAGGTTTTCTAAATGATCAAAACTATTAAGGTACAAAATGCTTTGATCTCGTATCACAAGTACCTTGATTGGTTTTCCAAATGATTTTTCAATTGGTTTCGAGAAGGAATGAACAATACCAAAAGACCGACCAAATTTACTTTATGCATGGTGTTACAAGGATGGTTAGGTTAGGTATTTGTTCCCACGATCTAGCCAGAACCGGAGGGATCTACCCAGGGACAATCCACTAGTTAGTGTAGAGTCCTTAGGTATATTGAAAAAAGGAGAAAAATGAGAATATGGGAAGAGTGCCGACTGAGATAGAGCTAGAACTGGAATAAACCCAACAAGGTTTAGTAATGAAGTCTCGGTAAGACCGGGGGTTGAAGAATGAAAAAAAATGAGAAAAGGGTGAAAAGAAATAGCCCTCCAATAATTCAACCTTAGGGCAGTAACCGGGTTCAATACATATGCTACTAAGTGGTTACTAAGGTAACACTGGTATTGAAGACAAGACGTCATGGACCCAGTGTGCGACTGCACTACAACTTACCAAACCACTCAAGTTCCTCTTAAAAGGGCTTGTTTCATTCTCACGGGGAACCGACATAATCTATCGACTTTCTCTTAGAGATTGTTGATATTGAAGATGGAGACCCTCTCCCTAGTCTCCCATAGACATGAACCAAATGTGCACTGATTGAGTCTAGAGCCAAGAGATCATCCACAATATCTCGTTAGGACACTATATTAATGAAGACTTCCTGTTTCACACAACGTGGAAAGTAAGATTATATATTAAGAGTCCTACGCATTATCCTTGTGGTATTGCCAGAACATCTGAGTGATATGCATACATATTCACAATGAAGATGGAAAGTCTTCTGGAGCCAACATCAAACAAGCTCCTGGTAGGTGGCATGTGAGATCTATTCAATAGATCAACCATGTGAAACTGGATAGAAAGCGATGGGCGATTCACGCTGAATCAACCTTGATCTAGGAAATGGATTGACGGATGCTTTTGGAAAAACCGTTCGATGTGCAAATCTTTTCTTTTCTCTAGCACATTGAATGTGTATTCATATTTCAAATTCAAAAAGTATCTCTGATTGAAAAATACTTTTGGAAAAACCGTTCGATGTGCAAACCTTCTTTTCTCTAGCACGTCGAATGTGTACTCTTTTAAATACAAAAAGTATTTTTGATTGAAAATTGATCTTTCTCATAAAACCTTCATCGTATTGCAAAACTCTTTCTGCTAAGCAATACGCGATTGTTTTTCAAATCATTTTTCATCAATCGGTGAATCTCAATTGCCGTTCACTCACGTGTTGTCTTCTTTGAGACGTTTTGGTTTGAGAACAAATTTAGAACAGCTGCAAAAACCCTGTCAAGGAGATTCTTAGGAATCCTACGATCATCACAGGCAGCACTTGTACTGATCAACGGGAACCGTGGGCCGTGTACCTCAATTCAACGAAAGTGATCAAAGACACTTTCGTGTTTTATTGCTAAGCGTTGTTTGCAGGTACATTTGGACGCTTGCGGGATCTAATTGAGGAGTCAATCCAAAGCCGCATGCTCACAGCATCCACACTTAATGTGAAGAAATCATGACTGGTGCATATCTACATAACCAGTTCGATATTTTATACTATGCTTTTGCTACGCTGCTACAAATATCATGAACCAGTAAAGCTTCCGCTACTCTGATGGAAAGATGTCATGATCCAAAAATGTGAGCATGTCGGTCCGAAAGTCACAACTTCACATGATGGCAACACAATAAAGGTTGATCCAGAGATTTACTGTGGCTGATGATCTCAAAGAAAGCTCGAAGATCATCAAAGATGTGGATCAGTTAAAGGCCTCCACTTAAAGTACAAAGTTATCGGACTTTAAAGAATCGCTACTAATGCACAAAGATTGCGGAATTGAAGAATTTAAGTCTACGAGCTCAAGAACAAAGTCAAGAATAGAATGCTAGGATTCGAAATGTAAAACTTGGGGTGACCTCCCTTAGGGGGAGATTGTTAGGAATTAGAAAATTCCATAGTGAAGAGTCGGTCACTCCAAATGTTATCTAGCTTAAGTTAGCTCGTAGACTTGTCGTTATTTACGTTACTTAGTAGTTTAGTAGTTATTTAGTAGCGTAGTATAGAGTAGTGTAACACCGTGGAGGAAGGACGGGTCTTTACCCACTGTATACCTGATCCACAGGCCGATAGGAGGTCGTATTTCTTGTAACTATAAATACCCCTTCCTTCTATGGAAGGGGTGGTGCTTTCAATCGAATATTCCATACTTTTGTGTAAACCTCTAGCAAGAACACCCTCTCTCTCTACTAACTCTCTAACTATGGAAAACATGTATTTTGATCATCCAAGACCACCCGAATCATCAACACAATAAATATACGATCCTACAGCCTCTTTTACATCCAGGAAGTTATCAGATGCACCGGTGTCAATGAGTCCCAGCGTCTTCTTGCCATTCATCATCATCTCCGTAAATAGAAATCCATGATCCTTAGTCTTGGTTTTAGTTAGTATATTCCTTAACGTTCCAAGACGCTTCGATCTCAATTCTTCGTATTCTTCGTTATTGAACCTATTTTCAGAACCAAGGCATTAATAGCTTTACGACTCGGAGTCCTTGTCCAATGAGATCCATCACAAATAAAACATGTCTTGGATGGGGTTGGACATTTCTCTTCTCGAACGACCTCTTCGAGCTTGGGCTCTCGTCCTTTCGATATTCCACCGCTTGGGAGAGACTCTTTCTTCTTCGTTTGATTGTCAAATCTCTTTGGCAAGACTCTCTCTATGTCCTTCCTGCGTCGGAGGTCTCCTTGGTCGATTAGAGTAATCGGCGATCGATTCCGGCCGCGAATGACCTCATCTAGAGTCTTTACGTTCCTCCTATCGATCTCGATTCGGGCCCATTCTTTTAATCCATCTTTGAAGTAGAATAGGGCATCTTGATGCAGTACATCAACAATTTCTAATAAACTCATAGTAAACTCTTTTACGTGAGTCGGTGAATTGTACGTATGGCGTCAGAGTTTAGCCTTGGTTTCGTGTTCGCATTGTGAGGGACAAAATGCTTTCGTAACTCGGTTTTGAACTGATCCCAAGTGTTGAGAATGCATATGCCCTTTTCTCGTTCATGATGCTTTCTTCTCCACCATATTTTGGGCATCTTCAGAAGCGGGCGTCTCGATTCTACCAGATCCTCTACTACTCCCATTGAAATATTGTTCGAGTCAGAACAAAAGTTTACTAGAGTAGCATTTCGAGTACCATTATACATTTCGGTTTTGGAACTTTTTGGGAGAAAGGCGTACCTTTGCCACTATTAGCACCTCCATCATTATTCTTCTTTTGATGGTTTCTACATTCCTTAGTTGCATTATCTATCTTTTCATGCATCGTAAAGATCTCGTCTTCCAGAAATTTCCTGGCTCTTAATAGGTCTTGGTTCATCTTCTCGATTTCTTTCTTGAAATATTGGCCCATAGTTTGAACTAAAGATTTGGCTGCTTCCATTACGTTTACATTTTCTTGGGTCATCAAGTTGACAGCTTCTTGGAGAGAATTCATTTGTTCCCTCATTTCAACGACATGGGTCTCTATACCCGCAACGCGTTCTTCAAGACTGTCTCCTTGTTAGGTCACTAAGTTTACAACACAAGCACAATAGAAAGAGATAGAGAGAAGATCGGATGAACAATATCAAACACACACACGAAATACTATGTGAAAGGTTATGCGTAGAGTGAGAGAGAATGAAATTGAACAACCAACCCTCAAGTGAGGGTTATTACAAGGTATTTATAGGAGAGGGAGCTAGGGCAACACTCCTAGTCCCTTCCTTTCCTTATTGGACTTGGGCCTAGGCTTATGGGCCTTCTACATAAGCCTAAGCTTAATAACAAACATAAAGGCCATAATTAAGCTAACTATTACATTTAATTACTAACACTTGAAATCATGTTTAGGAGTGATTCCAACAATCTCCCCCTAAGTGTTAGTGATTGAAAAATATAAACGGTGAAGGTGCAGATGTAATAGTTGCTTTGATGTCTTCGGACCTTCTTATTTCTTGTGAGAAGAGGTGTCTTGATTCGAAAAATCTCCCCAGTGTAGAGAAATTGTTTCCTTTGAACAGTTCTGCTTTGACGTCATCATTATCTTTGTTCTTTGTGATGAAAGTGATAGTATGTTGTTGTTGTCTGCATCAGGCCTGCTTCGTTGCTCCAGTGTCTCCACGTCATTCTTCAACATGCTTACACGCTCTTTGACGTTGGATTTGATCTTGATGAAGTTCTCTTAGTCTTTAACTTTGTAGATTCTTTTACTTGACGAAGAATCATTCTGACTTTTGTGTTTCCTTTAGAGAGAACTTCCATTAGTGATGATGTTGGTATGAGTAAGTGAAGAATGCATGATCACCCGGCTCGAGCTTCCATAAGAAGTAAACATAAGAAAGGTTAGTAATGAGCGGATTCAGGCACTTACAAGTTTGAACTGAAAGAAAGCACATAGTGTGAAAACACAACTCTAATTCTTATAAAAGCCGTTCTGAACCGAGTCCCACAAGTGAGATAACGCGATATACCGGTACATCTACAGCTCGATGAGCCACGAGGTACACCGAAGCATCACCTCACGATCAGAACCGTTTGAGACACACTGCGTAATCCACGGGGAGTTACGAAGTGACCGCCGGCCGTAACATTTGATGTTGACCGCAGGTGAGTTTCCATTCAATCACCGAGATCACAATGAACCTCTCATGAATTCTCTACAGATTGCTAGGATCCGTAGGACTCGATAGCGCACATTGTTGTTCTTATTGTTGAACGACAAGTGATGAAATGTCAAGTGAACCTATGAGATCTTTTGATGAATCAGTGGCTCTAGACTCAATAGTGTTTTGGTTTTCTGGCGGAGACTAGGAGAGGGTTCTTCAATACCAGCTATCTCTATGAGAAAGCCGATAGATTATGTAGGGTTCCCTGTGAGAATGAAACAAGCTTCGTTGGGAGAAACTTGAGTTGCTAAGAAGGTTTAGTGCATGCGCCATCGGTCCATGACGACTTTTAATCTTCCAATGGCCATCAAGTGACAACCAAGAGCATATGAAATGAACCCTGTTCACCTCTAAGTTGAATAACGGAGGCTATTTCTTTTCACCCTTTTCTTTGCATTTTTTATTTAATTCTTCAACTCCTTCTTTCTCCGATTCTCATTTTCTGCTTTTTACAATCATACCTAAGGACTTCTAATTCTAACTAGTGGTAGTGTCTTTAGATCCCTCCTCGCCTCGCGGATCATAGGACGGTTATTCCTAACCTTAATCACCTTATAACTCCATGCCATAAAACCATTTTTCATGAAAATATCTCGAAGTGTTTGTGAATGAAAAACATGTTTGAACACTCCGAGAGTTTTAGATTTTCAAATACTCCTCCATATGTGCTTAAGAGTTTTGTGAAATCGCATAGTGAGGAAAGAGCGCGACTTTTGAATTGATAAAATCAAGATAGACAATTCCTTGCGAGACACGACATATTTGCATAGTTATAGAGATACATTGTCAGTTTTTAGGTGACAACTAGCTCTAATAACTACCTTGAAGATGTGGACAACCCCAGGGTTGTGAACCGTCAAAGTTCATGTCTATCAAGAGCTTCTCGAATGGGTACAATTTAGTTGGATAAGTCTTGGAAGACAAATCTTTTCAATGTATGACTGCTCGGTTCCGTCAATTCATGGGTTGAAGTCTTTGCACACGAGAATTCAATAGCAAAACAAAACATATTTCTTATCACATAATTTTCTCCCCCTAAAAAATGGCATATAAATATGTTATTTTTGAAGAAATGTTGAGAATAAATATGACCATTTTGAGTTTTGTGGGAAGATGACCACTGAGAACAATTTGTGAACAAAGTTTTAATCAAATACTCCCCCTCAACAAGTGATATAAACGGTTGAGGTTTTGTAAAACATAAGGGGAAGTACTTGTTCTTTTGAGCAAACCTTTGAAAAATGAAAGGTTTGATAAGGTTTACTCAAAAGTAAGAAGCTTTCGCTCCTTTTATAAGGATTGTGGCACTGAGGCGTACCACGGGTCCTTTCATTACAAGTACTGTACATCGTTATGTGTGCACAAACCATAGTCATTAAAATCACACATCCAAAATTATATGAGATAGAAGCGTTTAAGGGTACCGGTAGTCCATTAATATCACCAGGAATGCAATGTAGGCTGATAACCGTGAGAGGGAAACTCGACGACCACCTACAAAGCTCTCTAGTGTTCTGAACTGGTCCCTTCTGTACAACCTCTCATCAATCATGGTGATGATCCTCTTTACATCCCTTCTGTCCTGAGACTTCCATCGCTTTGGTGTCCCAATGTCTTCATGTATATCCTTCAACCTATAAGCCAAGCCATCCCTAACCTTCTTCAAAGTATGATCCCCAAACTTGTGAAGATCTCTACACGCCATCAAGCGTTTCCAAGAGCTCACTACGGTAAATTACTCGAATGGTTTCTTTGAAGAGGTGTATTGTGGAATTTGGTTGATGTCGGAAGTTATAGCCGAGGTCCGTGAAGTTGACACGCGGTACGATACGACTCAAACGACAAGTTGTAGATCTTCTACACGCGTTCAGTATCACTATGCTTCGATGAATATGATCAAGGACTTGATGTATTCACGCTGAATTTCGGTCGAGAATTGTCTCATGCGTCCCTGTACTTTGGCAAGATACAGATCTTCAATGTCGTTGAGAGACAAGTTCTGAAAGTCCGCTTCACAGATCTTCAATAGTCTTTTGACCACAATTTTCATGAGGAAAGTGTAGTCCCATTTAGACGAAAGAGCTACATGCTTAACAGCAACGATTGCTTTAGTACTGAACACTTCATGTTGATACTTCTGAACCCGCGCCAGAGTAGATTCATCGGTGTTCCGCCAATGGTGAATCCCACATTGCATCACGGTCATACGCTCCACATTGTTGGAAAACATGTGGGTAGCCTTTTCCCATGAATGCGCGTTAGAGTATATGGCTGCGTGAAGCGGAAGTGTTAGTGATGTAGCGTATTTCAAACCATCACTACACCGTAGAAGAAATTCCAAGTCGTTGTTGAAGAAGTAGCAAAATGGAATCTTAGTCGACCGACGCAATCGTTGGTAGAGGTTTAGACCAATCGGTGTAGTATGGAGTGTTGTCTCTTCTGGTAAAGTCGATGTTTGCTTTAGGTTTGAGCGAATCAAAGTTGTTAGACATGGCTCGTGCTATGTTTTCAATGTGGTATTCAACCTCAATGGCACTTTCCGAGCTGTCTTTTAGTAGTTGAAAAGCTTCATTCTTGATTCGTTTCAACTCTGATTTCGTCATCTTCTTCACGAATTTTTCGCAAAGAACTTTGCATGCTCCAATGTACTACCGTCTTCCGGATCTTGACCTTCGTGGGTAGGGAGTAGAATTAACAAGTGTAGAAACCGGTCAGATTCATCGGTGTCATCTTCATCTAGCCATGATATGGCGTCGCCTTCAAGCCTTCTTCTTCTTTTTCTTTGGCCTAGATGAGGATTCGGTTTCTTAGGTGTCGGGAGAGGTGGGTTGTTGTTGGGGCTCAGGGGACTTTTATCGCCACCACCCGATACCAAAGTGATCACCGGTTTTAATGCGGGGTGGTAGCGGAGAATCCCCGGTTTTTCGAGAAGAGCGAGGAGGAGATCTTTGTTGAGCTGGAATCCTTTGGGGTGGAGGTTGCATCGAAGAGGGTTCACCAGACTTCTTTGGACGTTTCGGCTCATTATCTTTATCCTTATCCTTATCTTCATCGTCTTGGGCGTTTAGGCCTTTGAGTTTTCTTCCGCATGCGATTTGAGTTGGTATTCAAAGAATGCTTCAAACAATTTACCTTCGTAGAGAAAAAATGTTGCAGGCGTTTAGACATTTGAGCTACCACCGTTAACCAAAGATTCGCGAGAAGATTATAGATCAACTGGATTGATGTTTACATGCATTGGTGTTGATTTCATAGTTTGCTTAGCCAGATGTAAGAGATTCGGATAGAGTTGTTTGGTAAACATCTCCTTTGTTACTACAGGAATGATGTCAAGAAGGAACTTGTGAGTGTAACCTTTGATCATCTCGTTCAATTCCCCTTGCAGATCTTGTTTCAACTTCTGGACGTACTCCCTTTCAGCTTGCTTCTTGTCATTCTCATCATGAAGATACTGTACCTGGTTAGCGAGAAAATTCAGCCTTTAAAGCACGCCTCTTTTTCGACTTGGCTGACTTTAACGATTCGTGTTTTAGCGAGATCCAAGATGCCGTGGCTTCTTCACGATTTGGATGTGGATCTGGTTGATCTTTTAGATGGTGGTGGTGAAGAGTGAGAAGATGAATCCGATGATGAAGAGACATGAGGAGGCTCAGGTCCTTAGGTGGTTCGGTTACCTCCTTAGAACGTCTTGGATTTGCTAGAAGAAAGGCATCATAATCGGGCCATCATCTTTTCCGGACTTAGCCGTTTCATCGCCTTTGTTTCATCAAAGGAGTTTTCTCGGTCTTATCCTTTTACGGTTCTTCAATATCAAAGTTGATCGAATCCTCAATCTGCCGTTGTTGTTGTTCGTGGGTGATGGTAGTACCGCCTCCTTATCGGGTTGATTAACGCATCGAGAATTGGTGTGGCTTGAGTACCACCACTTGAACCTGGGTAGTTTGATCTTTTATGAATTCGGCCAAGATGTTTGAGTCACGAGGTTCTTCAACTTTTTTCATAGTCCTTTTGCTCATCAAATGGTTCTTCTTGAGAATCTCCTTATCATGCTCAATCACCGGGTTTTCCTTTACCTTTGTCACCGGTGGATCGAGGTTTAGCTACTGATGGAGTAATGTCGGGGTAGCTTTCAGAGTAGAAGACCTCATCGTGCGATTCGGGTTTCAGAGCTTTAGCCCCACTAGCTTTCTTGGAGGTTCAGCTTGGGAATGGGAATAGGAATGCTTCCCTAGAGGGACTTTACGCCTGTGTCCAAGTTTCCTCTTAGGAACTTCCTTTTACTCTCAATTCTTGCAAAGACTTCCTCCACTTCCTCTCTCAGTTTTCCGGTAGGTGTGCCGTAAGGCTTGTCATCGAGAAAACCAACTTTGCTTTCTTAAACCGCTATTACCTTTTGTATGTGTAGTGCCTTTTGATTTCATCATTGAAGGTGATCCAAAATATACAACACCCTTCGTTGTTGATTCCTTGAATCTGGCTTAGAGTAGGTTCACACAACATGTCATGATTGTTGGGGTCATTGAGTCTCTTGGGAATATCAGGATTAAGCCCAAGTGCTCTTTGGATCAACAGTTTTGTATATCTGATATAAGGAATTTTTGAGCCAAGCTTTTTGAGGAATGACATCATGTCGTCCCATATCAGAACTTCAATTTCGATGTGCTTCATGTTGATCAAAGCCCAAAAGATTTGCAGTTCCATGAGCTTGGGATTCTCTTAGCCACTGTCACGACCGGAAACAGATTTGGTGATGATGATGTAGAGAGTTCTCCAAGGTTGAGGAATATTCTTAAGATCCACATGCGAATGCTTGGTGATTACTCCTGTAGCCTCGTCATAACCAATGTCGATCATGAATTGTAGAACAGTCTCTTCGATTTCGGGAATGAGGAGAACAATCCTTAAGTCTGCAGGTGTGATGGTGACTTTTTGTTTGAGAGTCATCATCACAAGATTATGTCCTTTGATCTTTTGCATTGTAATCCAAAACCGATGAATGTAAATCTCTGGAGCAAGAGCGTAGTTGGAGAGCATGTTCGATAAGGATGATTATTGAATATCCACGAGAATCAAGCAAGAAGACTCGGGTGAGAGTTTCAAAGTCAACTCGAAGGTTGTTCTTTCCTATCTTCATCGGATAACCATTAGGGAAGATATCAGCAATAGTGAGAACATTTGGTGCATCCACATTCATTTGAGCGTCCATGTCGTGATCTGAAATAAATTTAGCCAAAAGAACCAACATATCGAAAGACATTATGTTAGTCAACAGATGGTTTTATTGTCTAATTATTGAATGTGATATGTTGATGATTGTTACGAGTCCAATGTCACTTGTTTGTCCAATAGTCTAATGACGTTGTGATAAGTTTCATCAGTTAGTTAACTTTAAGTTTGAAAGTTTAGGTTATCACTTATTTTTCACAACATATTAAACGTTTAAGCTTATTAGTGACATGATTGGTTTCGTGGCGTTATGATTTATTTATTTACAAGTTTGCATGCGTAACAATTCATAATGAAGGTTTAATCAAGGCTTAGGCGTAGAAATGGTAGCTTATGCGTAAACAGGAGTGATATACGTGAAACGCAAGCTTATGCGTGGGGAACTCACTTACGCAAGAAATATACGCGAGGGAAAAGGAACCTTACGTGCGAGAGCTTACTGCGAGCGAATATCAACCTTACGCGTAAGGCTTACCGTAAGAGTAGACCTATGCGCGAGGTCATCGTTACTGTATATCCACGGATACGCGTAGTCCCTTATGTAGAACCTTACGCGTAAACGCTACGCGTAAGATTTCTCTTACACATAACATGCTACGCTTAAGGTGATCCTTATGCGTAGATGTCTAACAACCTTGATTCTGATTTTTACGTGTAGCAAACTTGAAATAAAATCATCATAGCACCAATATTAACACATATATTCATTTACTTTTCAGATCATAGCATGAGAACACATTAAACAGTTACGCGTAAAACACTTATGCGTAGACTAAAACCCTAAAGTTCAAGAATTACGTGTAAGATATCTAGCCACAGGAATTGCATCAAAGTTTTTATGGGAAGTCTAGAAAGCATATAGAGTTGTTTTATCCAAGTTTTAACATCAAACATGTTATGAATCAAAAATACCCAAACCGTATGAACATAAACCCTAGTTACCAATTTATGAATCTTTAGTGTTTCTGGGTAAATTTCATGCATAGATATGATCAATTAAACTTATAAACAACATCTTTCAAGCAACCAATTATCCAGAAATGTTCTCATAATAAAATACCCAAATCCACGCATAAACCCTAATTCACAATATCAATCAATTCGTGTAACTGGATATGTTTTTATGATCAAAATAGTTTCAATGATGTTATATCAACGTTTTGACACAATCATTTTAACCATAAACACACAAACATGATTATGTTTTCATATGCTTATGCGTAGAACACAAAATCACTCATATCTCACGTTTTAACCGTTGGATTTGTAAAAGATTCAAAACCATTGTTTGTAAATACGTTAAGATTATGAAACCACTTACAAAATGATGATCAAGAACTCGGATTTGATGGTTGATTATTAGGCATGGGATTTAGGTTGGTGAATAATAAATGAGATGAAGTAAATGAGTTTGGTGGAGGTGTTTTGTTAAAAAAGAGTTTAAGCTTTTGACACATTCAGTCCCTCCATTTTAGTCATTTACATCCAACGCCTTTAACTTCCATTTTGGTTACCAAACGAAGGATATCTTGAAAGAATTTTGATGACACTCCCCCTCGACTTAAAAAATTAATGAAAGTTTATAAATTTTAGTCCGAGGAGTGTCAGAAACCAGAAATGTGACCACCATTAATAAAGAAACAACCGGAATAAGATAACATGCAAGTACGAGGTTTTTAATGAAACTGTTAAGTGAATGATTTCTCCCCCTCAACACTTGATCGAAAAAATACTGAATTTTGAAAGATTAGAGTGTTGACGGAAGAGATGTACTTGCCATGTTAAAATAAATATAGATAGACGAATATTTTGTTGTTTTATCGGGTTTTATTTTTGTATTTTGAATTTTGAAAAATATTTACAAAAGAGGTTTTGGTGTTTGACTGGTTTTAAGAATGTTTTAAGAGTTCATCCAGTTCTTGAGTAAAACGACCGATACCAATCCGGTGGACCAACTCATTAAACCTATTTGAGCTAAGGCTTTGGTGAGTAGATGCGCCAATTGGTATTCGCATTCCACAAAGTATAATTCAACAAGACTGCTCACGTGGTCCTTGATGAAATGATATCGAAGATCAATGTGCTTTGATTTCAGGTGTTGAACTGAGTTTCTCACGATGGCAATAGCCGATTGGTCAAAGATTATCGATTCAGGAAATATGTAACCATAGTCTTTGAGTTGTGTTCTCATCCAGATGACTTGAGCACAACACGCCGACATGGCTACATATCTCCGCTCGCTGAGGATGTACAATCCGCTTCTTCCATTGCCATGACACCATATCACCAAGAAATTGTAATGCTCACAAGTACTTTTCCGTGAATCTAAGCATCCCGTGGTGTTGCCTCAAAAGCAATTAGTTCAAAACTGAATCCTTAGGATACCGTGATCCCCAAATTAATGGTTCCCTTGATGTATCGAGGATTCTTTTTAGCCTCAGAGAGGTGGGTTTCAGCTTGGTCTAATCGATAGCGAGCAAAGATATACGCAAAAACAATATTAGGCGCTAGTCAATTTATATACATGAGAGACCCAATGATACTACGGTATTTGGTAGGCTCCACCAATTTCCCATGTAAATCATTCTAGCTTTGGTACATTGGTGTGGCATAGGTGTCATGGTTTGCATTCCAAATTTGTTTAATAAAGGGCATATTTGACTGACTCAAGAAAAATACACGGCTGTGATTGATGAACTTGCAGTCCTAGAAAGAACGTTAGTTCACCCATCATTGACATTTCAAAATGTTTCTTCATTAGTTTTGCAAAAGCGATTGAGTACTTTTTAAGTGTTGACCCAAAAATGATGTCATCCACGTAAATTTGAACAATTAAGATATGTGCCCCGTGATATTGTATAAAAAGAGTTGGGTCGATTCAAACCTTTTGGTAAAATTATTGGCAATGAGGAAAGATGATAACTTATCGTGTCGAGGAGCTTGTTTGAGATCATACAGAGTTGTTCAGGTTTTGTAGACATGGTTCGAACTCGATTACCTAATCCTTCTGTTAGCCGACATAAACCGCTTTTCACTGCCCATTTAGAAAAGCAATTTTGACGTCCATCCAAAGACCGTATATTCATATGAGCCAACACAGAAAGATCCGAAATTTCAAGACAAGCAAACCGGAGCAAATGATTCTTCGTCAATACTTCTTCCGCTCTATAAACCCTTAGCCACTAGACAAGACTTATTTCATTACGCTCCTTCACAAAGATCCAATTTGTTCTTCCAAATCCATTTGAGACCAATGGACGACTCGTTGGTCTTTTCAACCGCCCCATACTTCAGTTATCGCTAATTGGTTGAGTTCTTCTTGCATGGATTCAACCAGCTGGTCCTTTGTCATTGCGCCTTTAATGTTTTTAGGCTTCAACAAGGCATTGCACGAAGTGCATAAATGCAATCACCATCTCAAGTGGAAGACGTATGTCTAATGATCGGGTTGATTCGAGTTGCCAACAATATTTTCTAGAGGATGGTCTTTTTCCATCTATGTGTGAGGTTGATGTTGATTACTTGATATACATTGTGCGATTTTGAGGATTCAAATGGCTTGAGATG
>OU343219.1:56727900-56811415 GCA_910596185.1 Chrysanthemum makinoi | reverse complement strand
TTTATAACTGTGATGCAGTAATTTATAACCTTAATGCACTAAAATCATAATTATGACGCATACAAAACAAAACAGTTCTCTGCATTCAAAAAGCATTCAACGAAACGAATAGATGATCATCTTGAAGAAATCATCGGCTTGCAAAACAAACTTAAAGAGTTTAAAACTGTTGTTTACAAACATGGCGAGTTGGTCCACGACCATTGAAAAGTTTACTTTAAAACCCAATCAAATGGATATGGACGAATCTTCTGATTACAAACCTAAGCTTTCAACCAAAGCATTCAACCAATCTGAAGTATGAATTGATTGTCATGATAAATGTGTTGCTAAAGCTATCATCTCTCGAATCCTAAGAACGGAATACCTCTAGGCCCACTAATCTTTCTAAGTTCGTGCGGTAGACCGCCCTCTTTAGATTCTAAGAAACGCATTGCTATTCCTGTAGCTCGGTTTCACCTCCTAGGAATCTAGTATCACCTAGTGCATTCACTAAGACTAAAGCAAACACTAGTTGGAGATGGCGGAAATGGATATATAACACACTAGGATTTAAGTGGATACCTAAAGCTATTGATGTGTGTATATCTACTATCCCTTTCACGGAACCTCTAACATTTCGGGTTCAACATCTACTTCTATTCCATGCGTAGTGCCGTATTGTGTCACGGGTGATCTGATCATTCTGGTTGTTGATAGCGGATGTTCCCGACACATGGCGAGCAATCTTAAAATTTATCAAACTTTATTGCAAAGTTCATTGGCAGCTGTCGAGGTTAGGGAATGATCACTTTGCTATCATAGACTCACGGAGACTATGTCAATGGCAACATCGAAATCAGAAGGGTTTACTATGTGGAAGGCCTCGGTCATAATCTGTTTTGATGGAGTTTTGTGATGGAGATTTGGAGGTTGCTCGAGGGGAAAACTTGTTTCATTAAGTGATCTACAAGGAAATGACCTTATGTAGGATCGCTAATTCTAGTCTCTACACTATCTCTATGAAAGACATGGTTGCTTCATCTCCCATACATTTTACTTTCAAAGGCAACATCAACAAAATCCACGGTATGGCAGAGTAGGTCTCTCACATCTAAACTTTCAAACCATCACCAACCTTACTCGACACAAACTAGTTGAAGGACTCCCACGGTTTTGGTATTTTAAAGATCACCTTTGCTCAGCTTGTGAACAAGGCAAAAGCACTCGTGCTCATTTTCCTTCAAGGTTGGAACACACTCTCACATATTGCTTCATCTTCTTCATGGATTTATGTGGCATTCTTGGCGTCTGGCTTGATCAATGGCAAGCGCTACATCTTAGTAATCGTTGATGACTATTCACGCTGGACTTGGGTCTAATTTCTTGAAGCAAGATCAAGCTCACAGATGATCATCACATTTCTCACGAAAATAAATTCGATACGAAACCGTTCGACTAATCAGAGCAGGATAGAGGCTTTGAATTTGTTAATCAAACTCTTGTGAATTCTATGAGAAGTGGGAATTCCTACAAAATCGGTTGGGGCAAAAGCAAGTGACAACCTCACGAGACACGAGGAAATTGGTTCCGTTAATCAAGAGGGCAAAAGAGTATACGACAACTCACTGAACTGAGAGGATTCCTACAAAATCGGTGACATCAGATATCTCTTGTCCTCACAATAACGAAACACCGCTGAAGAGGAAATGAAACAAAATTTGAGGATGAAAAGACAAAGGAGGCATTGACCAAAGTGATTCTTTGAAGAAAATGTGGGAATAGATGCAAGCAAGCTCAAAAGGGTCAGGGCGGACAGTTCATGGGCTTTCAGGCACTCAAATGGTTGCAATGAAGCTCGATATGAAGAAAAGCTGAAGCTCGGGCAAAGCAATTAAAGAATATAAGCGGACAACGACCAAGAAGGCTTCTCGAAAAAATCGCGATGTCAAAATCATTCCCAACACCAAACCGTTGGCTATGAATGTCTCTGAGAGGATGGCAAAGACACTTTGAAGTTCATGATCCATTGAAATTAGGTGACTTTGGGATCTGAACTTGATGAACTTGGTCCGATCATTGGAAAGAAGCAAACAAGGTGGTTGAGGGTGATGAAGATGCTTAGCAAAAGATATGAGGCTAGGGAAGCACCAACCCAGATTATTTGCCTTGTTTTCAAGGGATCTCAACCACAAGCTTCCACGGCAAAGGAAAAGTTGATTTCCACACGAGATCAAAGTACACGGCTTGAATCTGAGAGAAGCGCACGAGGAGTAAAATTTGTAAAACGTCTAGTGATTGAAGAGCACGAAGAGGGCTATTCCACATTGATGTCTCACGAGACCACGCATTTCAAAGATGGAGTGACATTGATCGGTAGATGGTGCAATGATGACTATATTCCTGTGGCCTCCGGATCCATCCCGATAAGCGTCGAGGTTACGTCAAGACACGAATGCCAAGATCGAGACCATCTGACGGAAACACTCATCACCAAGAAAGTGAAGCTTGAAGCCTTTGGTATCCATCACGGATTGACATCATTTTGTTTTATCTTTTGTACTAGTGATAGGAACTATGTAATCGATCAATAAGCGATGTATGTTTTATTCATTTACTCGATTGTTCCTTATGTATTCATTAGTACATTCGAGTGTAAGAAGAAGCCTCTTGCTCACTTACAGCGATCAACCACTTAGCTATTTGTATATCCAAATAGGGAACTTGTTGGGTTCAGAAACTACCCAAACCCCTTAATCTAGGATTTGAATAGAAAATAGCCCAAGTATTTATCCGTTAAACACAATCAGTCAATAAAGTGCATAGCCTCTCGGTGAGTCATCTTTAGGATACCAAGATGCGAGGCAATGAAGGAGTCTCTCCACTCGGAACTTAAAGGGTGAAGACCGAGTCAAGAAGAAGATGATGGATTCAGTGAGTGATGACAATAACTCACTGAATCCCTAAGACTCTCTCCAACTTTTACAATCAAGACAAGTCAAGAAGAAGACTCAAGGATAAGGCTGAAGAAAGAGCGGGACAAGGCGAGAAAGTTTGAATCGATAAAAGTCCTTATCAACCAAGTCAACTTTCCCCTGAATGGCTAAAAAGCCTCGCATCAGCTGAAATATGGAAAGTAGTCTTGTCCTTTACTTAGAATAGTCTTTGTAGAACAGAGACAAAATACATCAAGATTTTTGTCTTACGTATGATGTCGGTTGTCACTTAGGAAAGAGTTGAAACTCATACATGTATAAATAGCATAAGAGATGGAGTGAAAAGATTAAGCTTGTGAATTGTAAAACACACATACACGCAAGCCATCTTTTCACTCCTCCAAATACAACTTAGTTCTGAGATAGCTCAAGGAGCTCTAAGAGTTGTGCTCGTGACTTAGCTTGAGCTTAGAGAGGAATCACCCAACTTTGTCATTTCAATCCCAAGTACTATTCATAAGTACTTGGGTAACGTTTTCTTTGTTGAATTATTTCTAATAAGAATATGACGTTGAAAATTACTAAGTGTGTTTTCTTTATGTTAATTTAGGTCATAGTTCACTTTTAACTTGTTTTATAAAGTTAAACTGTTTTAAACGATAGTGAACGAGGAACAACAAGTGGTATCAGAGCAAGGCTAATTATAAAACTCATTTTTTAGGCCGCTCTAAAAGTTTTTAAATTAGGATCCTTAATGGCTGAAATTGATGTACCCCAACTAGTCGATAAAAAGGGTGGAGCTTATTCAACAATTTGTTGCCTAGACTTGAAGTTGGCAAATTCAACAAATGGAAAAGCGAATGCTTTGCTATTTGATTGGGATGGAACCTTATTATATCAAGTGTATAAATGAAGGTCCATTTGTCCCAAAGATCGGCGAAGGGTTGCCCAAACCTGAAGCTCAATGGACCAGTGATGAAAGGAGAGTGGTCAACCGGACCAAAGACTCAAAAGTATCATAATATCTTGTCTTCCGACGATATTATGGAGTGCATTATAAGGCGTAGTCTTGCTAAGCAAACCCGGGATGACCTAGTTCATAGTCATGAAGGACCATCGATACCAAGGAAAAGCAGGATAATGGACCTCGAAACTTGAGTATAACACCTTCAGGGGCTAAGGACTCGAAACTCTCTCAAACTTACCCCAGATACAAAACTCTTTTAAATGAACTTTCAAATGATGGTGTTAAGTTGTCTAAGCATGAAATCAATGTTGGTTTTGTAAACAGATCTCCACGAGAAGTGGTTGAATTTCTCTCAGGGGACTCGGGAATGCTAATCATATCCAAAATCTTGAGCTTCAATTTATGGGAAATTTGTCTATGAGGAAAACCTCATCAACAGACGATACCCCGACTTAAAGAAGTCTCGGGAAGTCAAGAAGTCACGACCACTACCACATCATCACCAATATCAACTGCTTTCTTTTCTAACAATGTAGTTCAAGATTTTCAAGAAAACTTCGGATGATGAGCCGATGAGAGATCAAGTGAAGAGTACCTAAATGACCGAATCTTTGAATTTCAGGAAGGGCACTCCTCGCTAACTCTCGAAGGTTTATACAAAGAAACAAAGGTTTTTCAACTGCTAAAGCAACTGAAGACACTGAATGCTATAAGTGTCATAAAAGAGGCCATTTTGCAAAAGGCATTTTCAAAAACAACTTCGAACCCTCTTACAAACCATCGAGGATCAAATCAGTCTTCAGGTTTTAGCAAATTTCAACCAAAAATCTATCAGTCTCATCAAAATGTTCAAAACAAATCTGATCTTAACAAAACCATTGATTATGAAGCTAAGTATAAGAAAGCAAAAGCTAAGCTTGCATTGCTTGAGGCCGATCCCTCGAAACAACAAAAAATTGTTCAATGCATGGGGGGTAAAACAAAGGCCTTGTTCTTTGAAACCTTTGATGGGATGAAGAGCCAATCTCATCGGATAATGAAATGGTACATGTCAGTGCTCTAATGGCTCTCTCAGAAGAAGACAAGCTAGTCTTAAAGAATCATGCTAGCGGAATGGGTCAACATCACAATGAAGAAGGTAAACATTTTACTTTCTATGGATGATGACTCGATTGGCAGTCTTATATGAATTATCTAAATGTAGACCTTAAGTTTGTAGAAGAGCAAAGACTAAATCTTTTTCTAAGTACAACAAGTTAAGTTTTGAATTGAATAAGTGTAGGGATGAATTGCTTATTTTAAAACAAGCTAAGCTTGAGGTTGTCACTTTGCAAATTCAAAACACTGAACTAGTTAAAAGAAATCATAATCTTCAAGATGAACTTAAAAAGGCAAATGATGTTCTTAAAAGTTGGACCGCTAAGAATCCTGTGGTCTTTGATCTGTGGAGCCCCTAAAGTAGCAAGAAGAGAGTCATAGGTGAAGATCATCTCCACGACTCTCTCAACAAAGACCAGTCTCCTAAGCCATTTGTGTGCGGTGGCATGATTACAAGTATGTTGGTCATTCAGTTCCGTGTGAATGGATTGAACGAGTCAATCACGAGTAAGCTTCCAAACTTGATTCGGAAGGATTCTAGAGCACGAAAGTCAAGCTCTAAAGAGCATGCTTGACTCCCGATGTGCCCAGCAGGTCTGAACACATCTCTCGAGTGCCAGGCGAGAATCTCAAGCACCGCTTCCACCAAAACCTCTTCGTGGTCTTGCTCCAAGCTCTGAGCTTACTCCACTACAATTCAATCCTCATTCACCAAAAGAAAGGCTTGGACTTGGTAGAACCATCCTACAAAGACAAGCAAAACAAATCCAACAAGAGTCTACTCCTACTGAAACTTCATCATCCATCATTTGTCCCCAATCAAGTTGACCAAATCTCGTGGCTGACTTGGAGGAAGCTATCTGAAAAATGGAATCCATTGAAAAGGTCCCCAACCAATCAAGGAGACAAAGTCACTTCCTCCAGCCTCAAAGTCTAAGTCAACCTCCAAAACAAACAAAAGTGTGAGCTGTGTCATTACACCACCCATACCACTGACAACTGCTATAGAATCCTTTTTGCATGATCGCAAAAGGATGATCCACTGAGACGAGATCATCTACAAAGATGATGCGAACGGTCAAGCAAACTATACCAAAGTTGGTCATCAAGTATGCTTCATCCTCTAAAAGCTGCTCCAAAGAATAGAGCAAAACCTTTTCCTCTCTCTCGCTTTGTGGGTTCAATGATCATCATCGGATGATTGTCTCATGAATACATCCGCGTGATATATGCGGTAATCCAGCTCATGAGACATCCCAACATGACAGAATCATTCATGCAAGGAGAAATTCCAAACAACCAAGAGTCACCGAGTCATCCTCACTCTAAATGCAAAACACTGTGGTAGCACCATGCACACAACCACTGACCATGAATCGATTGCTAAGTTCAAAGAGACCTTGAGATCCAAGCCCACTGGTAAGTGGGTCACGAAGAAACTAATTCATTTACTACTTGTGCGAGACATGCCGGGGAGCCTATCGGCATCTAGATGATGGATGCTCAAGAAGCATGACTGTGTGAAAGGAATATCCGCACAAGTATGTAAAGGAACCAGGGCCAAGGTAGTATTTGGTGATAACTCATCATGTCCCACTGAAGGTTATGGTTGAGTGCGCAATGGAATAGTTTTCTCTAGAATAGCCTATGTCAGCGGTCTCAAATACAATCTCATCGTCGATCAACTATGTGATGCAAAATTCATTGTACAATTCAATGATAAACAAGGTACCATTTTTAATGCCAACAAGGAAGTTGTGTTGATAGCTCCTAGGAGAGATGATGTTTATGTGCTTGACATGTCAACTCTCTCCCAAGATGGAACTTGTCTCTTTGCTAAAGCCACCAAACTATCAATTGGTACGGCATAAGAGACTTTCACAATTAAACTTCAAAAACCTCAACAACTTGGCAAAACAAAACAAGGTCCTTGGCTTGCCATCACTGGTCTTTGCAAAAGACAAACCATGCTCGCCTGTGAAAGGGTAAACACCACGAGCATCATTCAAAACCAAACAAAATTTCTCCATCAAAAGCGCCTTCACCTCCGCACATGGATCTCTTTGGACCCGTCCCTGATCAATCGGCATGAGAAGTATACATTTGTCATTGTTGATGAATTCTCAAGATACACTTGGGTATACTTTCTTTCCAAAAGAGTCAAGCGGTGATACAATAATGTCATTCATCGGAAGATTGAAAACCGAGAATGACATAAGCTTAAACAAATCCGAGCTGACAATGGCACCGAGTTGAAATCAAGAACTTGAGAGTTTCTCGTGATGAAAAAGGAATTTCTCAAAATTTCTCATCTCCTATACCCTGAACAAAATGGGGTTCTTTGAAAGGAAAACGAACTCTCATTGAGGCTGCTAGAACTATGTTAAATGGCTCGACCCTCTCAAAACATTTTCGATCAAGCGGTCAAAATCACCGTTACACTCAAAATAGGTTAATCATTGTCAAAAGACATAATAAAACCCCATATGAGATCTTCAAAGGTAGACTTCCGACATCGCCTATTTTCATGTGTTTGGATGTCCGTTTGTTCATCATCATCTAAGGCAAATTTGATGCAAAAGCCGATGATGGATATTTTTAGGATACTCACGATCTCCAAAGCCTTCGTGGTTTTAACACAAGGAGACAACAAGTTGAGGAAACCTTTCATGTCACCTTTGATGAAAGCTGACCGAAGCATCAAGTTCACCAACACCTCAGCGGAAGAAATAGGAATTGATAACTCATCAAGATATCCTCCTGATGAGTACAACACCGAATTCAATTCCTCATATCAAGCCGATCAGACATCTCATATTATGTCTTTCCCCACAACCTACCTCAACCAACCATCAATGAGTTCATTGAAAATCACCGTCTATCCTCAAGCTGGGATATGTAACAATGATCAAATGATCGGGGAACCTGTGAACTCATGTTCCTCAACCCGATCAAGACATCTCTACGATGTTCTAAATGATTCTGGCACTTGCAACTCATATCGCTCAACTCCCAAAGGACATCTTCAAGCTCAGATCCCAGACCACAAAGTAAGTGGACAAGATCTCGGGACATTGAGCTTGTAAACATCATTGGTGAACCCACTGAGGGCATGCTCACTAGAAGCATGGCCGCTAGTCTAACCGCAGCTTCAGCCAATGAATGTCTATATCTGATTACCTATCGGACATTGAACCCAAAAGTGTCAGAAGCTCTAAAATACCCAAGCTTGGGTTCAGCTATGCAAGAAGAACTGCAACAGTTTGATAAAAACAAGGTCATGACCTTGATCAAATGTCCTCGGGATGTAGTAGTCATAGGAATGAAGTGGGTTTTGAAACATAACTGATGAAAATGGCACTGTCATTAAAAACAAAGCCGGACTTGTAGCCAAAGGTTACAGTCAACAAGAAGGCATTGACTATGATGAGACATTTGCTCTGTTGCAAGAATGGAAGCCATCGGGATCTTCCTTGCATATGCAACATACATGAACTTCAGGGTCTACCAAATGGATGTTAAAAGTGCATTCTTAAATGGTGATCTCAAGGAAGATGTGTATGTTCAGCAACCACCAGGCTTTGAGAGTAGTGAATTCTGACTATGTGCGCAAGCTTGACAAAGCTCTTTATGGACTTAAACAAGCTCCGTGGCATGGTATGAAACTCTCTCATCCTTCTTGATACAAAACAAGTTTGTCAGAGGAAAGATAGACAACACACTATTTGTCTATAGAACCCAACAGGATGTGATACTAGTCCAAGTGTATGTTGATGATATCATCTTTGGCTCAACAAACTACAAACTTTGCAAACAGTTTGAAAAACTAATGACAAAGAAGTTTGAAATGAGCATGATGGGGAACTCACATACTTTCTTGGACTACAAATCGAAACAAGCGATAAAGGTATATCCATCTGTCAAGAGAAATACACCATAAATCTCTTGAAGAAATATGAGATATTTGACTATGCCTCGGTGAAGACACCAATGGTTCCACCTAACAACCTTGGGCCTGATCTCACTGGCAAATCAATCAATCAAACTCATTTCGAGGGATTGTTGGCTCACGATGTATCTAACCGCTACTAGACCAGGACATACAATTTTCACCGTCTAATAGCAAGATATCATCCCAATCCCAAAGAATCCCACCTCACTGCAGCCAAAAGAATACTCGGTACCGAAGGAACCCCAAACCTTGGACTATATTATCCAATATGCTCAGGGTTTGATCTCAAGGGTTACTCGATTCGATTATGCCGGGCCGCCATGGACGAAAAAGTACCTCGTGGTCTGTCAATTTCTTGGAGGAAAACTAGTATGTTGGAGTGCAAAGCAACAATCAGTGGCTGTCATGTCCTCGGTGAGGTGAATATGTAGCTGCGCGAGGATGTTGTGCCAATTTATTATGGATGAAAAGTCAACTCAGTGACTATGACATCCATTATAAAATGGTGCCCATCTTCTGTGATAACACTAGTGCAATTGCAATCTCCAACAACCACGTCGCCCTCCACCAAAGAACCAAACACATAGATATCGATATCACTTCATCGGGGATCACATAATGAAAGGAGACATAGAACTTCATTTCATCCCTACGAATATCAAGCGGGCGATATCTTCACCAAACCCTTGGATGAACCTACCTTCGTGAGAAAAGCTCGAATTGGGAATGCTTGACATTGAAAGTCAAGTATCAGAAAACCAATCTCAGTAAGGTCTCTGAATTGGTTCATCCTCCCTGAAAATCCAAAATAAACCTCTCACTGAATGAGTAAGACTCATTCGGGGTCCCTGACACTTGACAAAGAGCATTGAATGAGTAACTAAATGGTCCAAGTATCAGTTACTTTAATGTCCTAGGTTGGTAACTATGCCAATTTAATAAAGGAATATATGTCTCTTTGTCTTCTATGTCATCCCACTTGGCATTTAATGCCTCTCACAAAATATCAAATTGATATTTTAATCTCTCGCAAAGTGCACTTTTTACTTGTGCCTGCAAGAATTCCCTTGAAAATCGTGATTTTTACTGCGGGTAATGGAGTGGTAGCATTAAATGGGAAATTCAAAAGTCTTTCAAAAACCTTCTCTTAGTTTTTCCATTTGTGCACAAAACACCCCTCTTATCACTCTATAAATACCCTCTTCTCAACACAATCAACACACACAAATCTTTTACGCAATTAAACTCTTCAAAATCATTTCAAAAAAAAATTTTCAAAACATTTGTGTGTGCTCAAAATCTCTTTTGGAAAACCTTCCTTGTAAACATTTACAAAAGATTTTTCATCACAAACTAGAGAGATCTAAACATTTTGATTGTTCTTGCCAAACATTTTTTTAAAACCCTAAAACTTTTTAATAGATATGGCTAGAACACAATCTCTCCAGTTTGCTTCTCAATGGGTAGGGGATCTCACAAACGTTGAATTCAAAACAAACAATGTCATAGGTAATTTTGAATACCACGAAAATGTCCCAACCTATAAAGACATTGTAAAATTTTTGTTCAATGCCCACTCAAAGCGGCCTTTGTAAAATGTCCCGTAGTGTACCCAAACTACCTTAGGAGTTTTGGGCTCTGCAAGTAAAGCCTTTGACCCGACACCTTCAGATGAGAATAACCTTAGACCACTCGGGAGTATCTCATCGTGTTCACTTAATGGGGCAACAATATACCCTGGATTTCAAAACCTTTTGCACTTCAACAGGGTTAGATTACAACAAAGGTGTTTATGTCGCCCATCACCGAACCTTCCACAGTTGAAGGATGGGTTAAAACAAATCGTTTTGGATCCCACATTTTGGACAGGGACCCCGTCACTAAAAGTTCATTCCCTCGTGGCTTGGAGGATCCTTTTCACTTTTGTGATTGCAGGTCCTCGGAGGAACCACTCATCCACTGAACAGTTAACTCCATTCGGTTGATGATGGCATCTGCTGATGAATGGGGTCACTTGTCGACATAGGGAGATCATTTCTGATGATCTTGATGCTAAGCTCTGAGCAAAACTAGGGCGAAGTATATTAGATCCTAGGTTTGTCTCTTGTGCTTTACAATCGATTCTTGGTGCCAATTATACTCGGGATGAAAAATTTGGAAATTTACCTGGCATCCCGAGTCCTTCAAACTTTCAAAAGGACCCATCCCTTGTCACACCTATTGAATTGGCGGCCCATATGGTTCTTGTAAACAACCGGGAGGGATCTGTCTCCAAACCCTGCTCTTAAAAGGAAAAGGGGAAGTCTCGGCTGGGACTAAGACTAAACCAAAGTCCTGGGCCACGAGGCTTCAGGAGCCCGCCTAAGAGGCACAAAAGGCCCGAGACCAAAAAGACACCCGACCCAGGCAACAACCACCGTGACAACCAGGACACCGATACATCACACAAGGGTGCCCTTGGTCACACCTACTACTCCCAAGATCCGTAGGAGAAACATACAACCCGGTAGGGGAGCCTTCCACAACGCCCGGTGATGACATTAGCAAATCAAAGCCTTTGTGCGAGGGCACACCGACGATCCCAAAGACTCGAGAGGAATCAAACAACCCGCCGATAGGGATACAACATTCAATGACTCTGCTAAGGCACGGGAAACGCCCACCGTCTCAGGGGTCACTGGGGACAAAGACTCTGAGGAAAGAAACAACCGGCGATACGGAACCCAAAACCAATCCCCGACTCCTCGAGAAGACGCCGAAACTCCCACCGGTGTCCGAGGGGTCCACGGGGGACAAAGACTCAGAGGGATCAATACCACCCGCTAATATGGAACCCATTCCCACTCCCTTGTTAACTCGCGGTTGCTTTGAGGTTATCGAATTGCTACAGCGATGATGACCTTCGAAAGTGATGATGAAATCTTATCACCGGAGAAAGAAATGGATGAGGTTCAAGTGAACAAGAACCTCGCCCCTGATCCACGAGAGCATACAAAATCACCGCGATGATAGTCGCCAATGATGACTCCTCTTCATCCATGATGAATTTGCCATATTTGATAATGTTCTCCCACTCAGCGAAAGATGCTCGTTCTCAGTGGATCACCAAAGCATCAAGAAGGTTATATTAAGGGTCACTAACACATTATGGAGCAACACACCGAGGTGGCTGCTGCGAGTTATGCTGATCTAAAAGCTGAGGTACATGGCTTTGATGAAAATGTTCATGAGCATAGGATCGATGTATGACAACATTCACCGACTGGATGAAAACATGGCTAAATTCCTCGCACATCTTCGTGGGTGTAGGAACCACGATAGATGAAATCCGAGTTTGTCAAAGAAGACCCAAAGACTCAACTCTAAAGTGCTGGAGGCTACCGAGGCGCACTTGAAACAATCCTCAAACCTCACCGAATCGGCTCAACATGCTCAAGTCTGCAAATGTTCAGGGGTCTTCCATCCTCGATCAGCCTCTTCAAGCTACATTGGACACTATAAATACGCAGGTGACTACTTTAACTCAGGCCTCGTCTTCTATGGCTTGGAATCTTGGTCCACGAATGACGGCCTTGGAGTTATCTCATGCGAACTTGGATGCAAAGGTCACTGGTCTTCAAGCAGATACTTCAGACATAAAGGCCATGATGACCGAATCTATCAGGCCTTCAAAGGTCAAGCTGGTCGGGTCCCCTCTCACCTACTCCAACTCTTGCCCTCACCGGCTTCGGCACAGCAGTTGAGGGGAGAATATTGTGAAGAAACTCCTCAGGGGGCGTACACACTGCAGCGAACACCACCAGCTCAAACATCATCATCATCAAGACCGGTCTCTGCAGTACCAATCTCATCACTACCACCTCCAACAACAACAACACTGACAGTCTTAGCACCAATCATGACAACAACACCTCCCATCATTGCATCATCTTCCTCAGGCCAAAGCAAGGGCAAAGGCATAATGACCTCTGAACCCGAGAGGATTCCCTATAAAATCTATATGAATATCAATACTTCACACCTCAACAGCTAAGTAAACATCTTGCTAAAGAAGAAAGAAATTGAAACAGCTGAGGAAGAGAAAAAGAAAAGAGAAGCATTGACAAAGGTTGTCATTTGAGAAGCCGAAAAGATGGGATTAGATGCAAGCAAGCTCCCAAAAAGGTCAGCAGACAAAGTTCAAAGATGCTCGTGCGCTCAAATGGTCGTGAATGAGAAAGTAGTATGAAGAAAGGAGAAAGAAAACTCAAGCTCGTGAACGCGTAATTGAGGAATATAATGACAATGACCAGAAAGGCTTCAAAAAATCAATCGATGTCAAGATTATTCCCAACACCATACCATTGGCTATGAATGTTTACAGAGGGATGACAAAAGACACTTTGAAGGTTCATGATCCATTAAAATTCATGACTTTGGGATCACGAACTTGATGAACTTGGTCGATCATTGGTAAGAAGCAAAACAAGGTGGTCAAGGATGATGAAGATGCTCGCAAAAGATATGAAAGGCCGAGGGATGCACCAACCCAACTAGAATTCACCTGCCTTGTGCACCTCAAGGATCTCAACCACAAACTTCCACTGCAAAAGAAAGAGAGTTGAGTTCCAACACCTGAGATTAAAGTGCACCGGACCTGAGGAAATAGGGAGCTACCGAAGTGGGTTAAATTTGTGAACTGTCTAGTGATTGAAAAGCATGAAAGAGGGCTATTTCACATTGATGTCTATGGAAACCCTGATTTCAAAGATGGAGTGATATTGATCACTGAGTGTAGCTGCAATGATCAGCTATATTCATGGCCTCTCGGATCCAATCCCGAAACGTCGAGGTTCTGTCGCCAAGACCTAAATGCCAAGATAAGAGACCATCCCACAGACAGGGAAACACTCATCACCAAAAAGGTCAAGCTTGAAGCATGGGAATCCATCGGATTGACATCATTTTGTTTTATCTTTTGTACTAGTGATAGGAACCATGTAATCTGATCAATAAACGATGTATGTTTTATTCATTGTTCCTTATTGTATTCATTAGTACATTCAAGTAGGAAGAAACCATTTGCTCACTTACATCGATCAACCACTTAGGCTATTTGTATATCCAAATAGGGGAGACTGTTGGGTTCAGAAAATACCCAAACCCCTTAATCTAGGATTTGAATAGAAAATAGCCCAAGTACTCATCCGTAAACACAATCGTGTCACCGAGTGCATAGCCTCTCGCTGAGTCATCTTTAGGATACCCGATGCAGGCGAAGAAGTCTCTCCACTCAGTAGGGCGGAACTTAAAGGGTGAAGACTGAGTCAAGAAGAAGATGATGGATTCAAATGAGTGATGACAATAACTCATCAATCCCTAAGACTCCTCTCCAACTATTTACACCGAAGACAATCGAAGAAGAAGATCAAGGATAAAGGCTCAGACCAAGAAAGAGCGGGACAAGGCGAGAAAGTTTGAATCGATAAAGAAGTCCTTATCAACATAAGTCAACTTTCCCTGAATGGCTAACTTACAAGCTCGTCAAGTTATGGAAAGTAGTCTTGTCTTTACTTAGAATAGTCTTTGTAAGCGAGACAAAATACATGATTTTGTCTTCTGTAAGATGTCAATTTGTCACTTAGGAAAGAGTTAAAACTCATACATGTATAAATAGCATAAGAGATGGAGTGAAAAGATTAAGCTTGTGAATTGTAAAACACACATACACGCAAGCCATCTTTTCACTCCTCCAAATACAACTTAGTTCCCGAGATAGCTCAGTGAGCTCTAAGAGTTGTGCTCAGACTTAGCCTGAGCTTAGAGAGGAATCACCCAACTTTGTCATTTCAATCCCAAGTACTATTCCGCAAGTACTGGGTAACGTGTCTTTGTTGAATTATTTCTAATAAGAATATGACATTGAAAATTACTAAGTGTGTTTTCTTTATGTTAATTTCAGTCATAGTTCACTTTTAACTTGTTTTATAAAGTTAAACTGTTTTAAACGATAGTGAACGGGGAACAACAAGTGGTATCAGAGCAAGGCTAATTATAAAACTCATTTTTTAGGCCGCTCTAAAAGTTTTTAAATTAGGATCCTTAATGGCTGAAATTGATGTACCCCAACTAGTCGATAAAAAGGGTGGAGCTTATTCAATTTTGTTGCCCCTAGACTTGAAGTTGGTAAATTCAACAAATGGAAAAAGGTAATGCTTTGCTATTTGATTGGGATGGAACCTTATTATATCAAGTGTATAAATGAAGGTCCATTTGTCCCAAAGGCTGGGAAGGGTTGCCCAAACACAGGCTCAATGGACCAGTGATGAAAGGAGAGTGGTCAACCAGACCAAAGACTCAAAAGTATCATAATATCTTGTCTTCACGGCGATATTATGGAGTCTGTTATAGTCGTGTAGTCCGCTAAGCAAACCCGGGATGACCTAGTTCATAGTCATGAAGGACCATCCGATACCAAGGAAAACAGATAATGGACACAAACTTGAGTATAACACCTTCGTGGCTAAGGACTCGTAAACTCTCTCAAACTTACCCCAGATACAAAACTCTTTTAAATGAACTTTCAAATGATGGTGTTAAGTTGTCTAAGCATGAAATCAATGTTGGTTTTGTAAGCCTCCACGAGAAGTGGTTGAATTTCTCTCGAGGGACTGGGGAATGCTAATCATATCCAAAATCTTGAGCTTCCTGAAATTTATGGAAATTTGTCTATGAGGAAAACCTCATCAATGCATCGATACCCTGACTTAAAGAAGTCTCGTGAAGTCAAGAAGTCCTCGACCACTACCTCATCACCAATATTAACTGCTTTCTTTTCTAACAATGTAGTTCAAGATTTTCAAGAAAACTCGATGATGCCCTATGAGAGATCAAGTGAAGAGTACCTAAATGACACGAATCTTGAATTTCGGGAAAGGGCACTCCTCGCTAACTCTCAAGGTTTATAAAAGAAACAAAGGTTTTCAAGCTTTGCTAAAACAAGACACCTAATGCTATAAGTGTCATAAAAGAGGCCATTTGCAAAAGGCGTTTTTCAAAACAACTTCAACCCTCTTACAAACCATCGTGGATCCAGTCAGGTCCAAGTTTTAGCAAATTTCAACCAAAAATCTATCAGTCTCATCAAAATGTTCAAAACAAATCTGATCTTAACAAAACCATTGATTATGAAGCTAAGTATAAGAAAGCAAAAGCTGCTTATACCGCATTGTTGAGGCCACCCTCGAAACAACAAAAATTGTTCAATCTGTGCAGGGGTAAAAAACAAAGGCCTTGTTGCTGAAACCTTTGACTGGGATGAAGAGCCAATCTCATCGGATGATGAAATGGTACATGTCAGTGCTCTAATGGCTCTCTCAGAGAAGACAAGCTAGCATGTTGGGAAGAATCATGCTAGGAAACGGGAATGGGTCAACATCACAATGAAGAAGGTAAACATTTTACTTTCTATGGATGATGACTCTGATTAGCAGTCTTATATGAATTATCTAAATGTTGACCTTAAGTTTGTAGAAGAGCAAAGACTGAATCTTTTTTCTAAGTACAACAAGTTAAGTTTGGAATTGAATAAGTGTAGGGATGAATTGCTTATTTTAAAACAAGCTAAGCTTGAGGCTATCACTTTGCAAATTCAAAACACTTAACTAGTTAAAAGAAATCAGAATCTTCAAGATGAACTTAAAAAGGCAAATGATGTTCTTAAAAGTTGGACTGCTAAGAATCCCAGGGTCTTGATACTGTGGAGCCCCCAAGATAGCAAGAAGAGAGTTATAGGTGAAGATCATCTCCCTGACTCTCTCAACAAAGACCAGTCTCCTAAGCCATTTGTGTCGGTGGCATGATTACAAGTATGTTGGTGATTCAAGTTTCCAGTGAATGGATTGAACGATCCAATCACTGAGAGTAAGCTTCCAAACTTCGATTCCGAAGGATTCTAGAGCCTGAAAGTCAAGCTCTAAAGAGCATGCTTGGATTCCCCTGATGTGCCCAGGTTGTAACACATCTCTGAGTCTGAGGCAGTAATCTCAAGCACCGCTTCCACCACGAAACCTCTTCGGGTGCTGCTCCAAGCTCTGAGCTTACTCCACTACAATTCAATCCTCATTTACCAAAAGAAAGGCCTGGACTTGGTAGAACCATCCTACAAAGACAAGCAAAACTAATCCAACAAGAGTCTACACCCCATTGAAACTTCATCATCCACCGTCCCCACTTTAATGACCAAATTCGACCCGGTGAACTTGTGAGGAAGCTTACTGAAAAATGGAATCCATTGAAAAGGTCCCTGAACCAATCAAGGAGACAAAGTCAGCTTCCTCCAGTTCCTCAAAGTCTAAGTCAACCTCCAAAAACAAACAAAAGTGTGAGCTGTGTCATTACACCACCCATACCACTGACAACTGCTATAGAATCCTTTTTTGCATGATCTGCAAAAAGGATGATCACAGACAGATCATCTACAAGATGGCGGTCAAGCAAACTATACCAAAGTTGGTCATCAGTATGCTTCATCCTCTAAAACTGCTCCAAAGAATAGAGCAAAACCTTTTCCTCTCTGCCCTCACTATGGGTTCAATGATCATCATCAGGATGATTGTCTCATGAATACATGCTGTGATATATGCGGTAATCCAGCTCATGAGACATCCCAACATGACAGAATCATTCATGCAAGGAGAAATTCCAAACAACCAAGAGTCACTGAGTCATCCTCAGCCTCTAAATGCAAAACCTGTGGTAGCACCATGCACACAACTACTGACCATGAATCGATTGCTAAGTTCAAAGAGACCTTGAGATCCAAGCCCACTAGTAAGTGGGTCACTAAGAGAAACTAATTCAGTTTACTACTTGTGTAGAGACATGCCAGGGAGCCTATCTGGCATCTAGACAGTGGATGCTCAAGAAGCATGACTGGTGTGAAGGAATATCTCGCACAAGTATGTAAATGAACCAGGGCCCAAGGTAGTATTTGGTGATAACTCATCATGTCCCATTGAAGGTTATGGTTCAATAAACTGCAATGGAATAGTTTTCTCTAGAATAGCCTATGTCAACGGTCTCAAATACAATCTCATCAGTGTCAGTCAACTATGTGATGCAAAATTCATTGTACAATTCAATGATAAACAAGGTACCATTTTTAATGCCAACAAGGAAGTTGTGTTGATAGCTCCCAGGAGAGATGATGTTTATGTGCTTGACATGTCAACTCTCTCCCAAGATGGAACTTGTCTCTTTGCTAAAGCCACTGAAACTATCAATTGGCTGTGGCATAAGAGACTTTCACACTTAAACTTCAAAAACCTCAACAACTTGGCAAAACAAAACAAGGTCCTTGGCTTGCCATCACTGGTCTTTGCAAAAGACAAACCATGCTCTACTTGTGAAAAGGGTAAACACCACAGAGCATCATTCAAAACCAAACAAAATTTCTCCATCAAAAGCTGCCTTCACCTCCTGCACATGGATCTCTTTGGACCTGTCAGTCCCAGATCAATCCAGCATGAGAAGTATACACTTGTCATTGTTGATGAATTCTCAAGATACACTTGGGTATACTTTCTTTCCAAAAAGAGTCAGGCAGCTGATACAATAATGTCATTCATCAGGAAGATTGAAAACCATAATGACATAACGTTAAAACAAATCCGAACCGACAATGGCACTGAGTTCGAAATCAAGAACTTGAGAGTTTCGTGATGAAAAGGAATTTCTCAAAATTTCTCATCTCCATATCCCCCTGAACAAAATGGGGTTGCTGAAAGGAAAAACAGAACTCTCATTGAGGTTGCTAGAACTATGTTAAATGGCTCAGCCTATCAAAACATTTCTCGACTGAAGCGTCACAAAACTGCGTTATTACACTCAAAACAGGTACATCATTGTCAAAAGACATAATAAAACCCCATATGAGATCTTCAAAGGTAGACTTCGTGACATCAGCTATTTTCATGTGTTGATGTCCCTGTTCATTCACAACCACAAGGATCATCTAGGCAAATTTGATGCAAAAGCTGATGATGGATATTTTTTAGGATACTCACTGATCTCCAAAGCCTTCAGGGTCTTTAACACAAGAGACAACAAGTTGAGAAACCTTCATGTCACCTTTGATGAAAGTACTGAAAGCATCAAGTTCACCAACACCTTAGTGGAGGAAATAGGAATTGATAACTCATCAAGATATCCTCCTGATGAGTACAACACTGAACTCAATTCCTCATATCAAGCTGATGCTGACATCTCATATTATGTCTTACCCCACAACCTACCCCAACCAACCATCAATGACTTCATTGAAAATCAGTCTGTCCATGCTGGGATAAGTAACAATGATCCAAATGATCAGGAACCTGTAACTCATGTTCCTCAACCTGATCAAGACATCTCTACTGATGTTCTAAATGATTCTGTGGCCCTTGCACCTGAACTCACGTCTGAACTCCCAGTGACATCTTCAAGCTCAGATCCCAGACCACAAAGTAAGTGGACAAGATCTCAGGACATTGAGCTTGTAAACATCATTGGTGAACCCACTGAGGGCATGCTCACTAGAAGCATGGCTGCTAGTCTAACTGCAGCTTCAGCCAATGAATGTCTATATGCTGATTACCTATCAGACATTGAACCCAAAAGTGTCATTGAAGCTCTAAAACACCCAAGCTGGGTTCAGGCTATGCAAGAAGAATTGCAACAGTTTGATAAAAACAAGGTCATGACCTTGATCAAATGTCCTCAGGATGTAATAGTCATAGGAATGAAGTGGGTTTTCAGAAACATAACAGATGAAAACGGCACTCATTAAAACAAAGCCAGACTTGTAGCCAAAGGATACAGTCAACAAGAAGGCATTGACTATGATGAGACATTTGCTCCTGTTGCAAGAATGGAAGCCATCAGATCTTCCTTGCATATGCAACATACATGAACTTTCTACCAAATGGATGTTAAAAGTGCATTCTTAAATGGTGATCTCAAGGAAGATGTGTATGTTCAAGCAACCACCAGGCTTTGAGAGTAGTGAATTTCCTGACTATGTCTGCAAGCTTGACAAAGCTCTTTATGGACTTAAACAAGCTCCCGGGGCATGGTATGAAACTCTCTCAGCCTTCCTGATACAAAACAAGTTTGTCGGAGGAAAGATAGACAACACACTGTTTGTCTATAGAACCCAACAGGATGTGATACTAGTCCAAGTGTATGTTGATGATATCATCTTTGGCTCAACAAACTACAAACTTTGCAAACAGTTTGAAAAACTAATGACAAAGAAGTTTGAAATGAGCATGATGGGGGAACTCACTTACTTTCTTGGACTACAAATCAGGCAAACTGATAAAGGTATATCCATCAGTCAAGAGAAATACACCAGAAATCTCTTGAAGAAATATGAGATATTCGACTATGCCTCAGTGAAGACACCAATGGTTCCACCTAACAACCTTGGACCTGATCTCACTGGCAAATCAGTTAGTGGTTTTTCCCTCTTAGCTTTGTTCTTTTGAGCTGTTAAAGCTTTCTTCTTTGCAGCTTCTTCTTCCTTTCGTTGTTGTCCACGAGCCACCATTTGAGCCACAAAATTCTCACTATCAAAATCTGCACCCAAAATACTCTGAGCAAGTGAAGGATTAGAAATAGCTTGCTGGGTATAAACATCCCAGTGTGCAGCAGGTATCTGAGTAGCCATTGCATCCAATTCTTTTCGTCTCTCAGGTGGCAATATAGAAATAGACTCAGCTTTAATCTGTTTAGCCAATTCAGCACTTTTCTTCAAATTTTCACATTCAGCTAACAGACTGTCTTGTGCTAACCTTTCCTGTTCACTAACCAAATCTAGACCAAGCTCAGTGTCAACCATTACTCCTTTCTCTTAATCAGAAGATTCAAAAACAACATCAGCTGAAGGAGTATCGTTAAAAGGAACTTCAGAAGATTCATCCAGATGTGCATCAGAAGAAACATGTTGAGATAAATCTTCAACAAATGTTGAAAATACATTGGCTTCTGGATTCAAATTCAAATTCCTTTCAGCAAGGAAAACTTCAGAAGTATCAGCTGAAGGTATAGAAGCAGGTTGAGCTTGCACAGATGAAGCTTGACCAACTTCAACAGCAATGTCCATCAAAGGATTATCAGCAACAACATGTTCTTCAATAGTTGAAATATCCTCACTTTGCAATGTATCCTTTCTCAAAGATTGCTTTCTCCTCCTTCTGGTAAACAAAATTGGCTCCTTTTGCTGTACAGATGCAGCAACCATTGGAGTAGAAACATTAGATTCTTGAGCCACATTAGCTAACATATCAAGAGACTTAAACTGAGCATCCACTTCCTCCTTATCAGAAGAAACATCCAATCTTCTTTTTCTACTCTGACCCAGTTATACTTCCAAATCCTGAACCTTTCTTTTCAATTCTACAATCTCACCACCAAGATTAGATTTAGTCTCTCCAAGCTCCTTCTTGAGATCAGTAACTTCAGCTACATACCTGTTCACTAAAGCATACAAAGATGTAAGTGTAATAGGGTCCTCACCCACCACCAGCAGATTGCTCAAGGAATGGGAGCATCATCGGGCCTTTCAGAAGAAATATCAACATGCTCAAAGAATGGAACACTATCATCAACTGAATCTCTAACAGGACTAGGAGTGGGTAACCTATTAATATCAGTCTCAACCTCATCATGAGAAACCTGCATAGGTGGTGAACTAGAACTAGGTCTAGGTGAAGGTGTGGGTGTAGGTTGTTCAGGAGAAACAAGAGGTGCTTCAGCAGCATTAGAAGGGCCTTCATCCATTGTAACTGATGGATTCACATCAACAACAACAGTAGTAGAAGGTGGAGAACCAACAATATTCCCTTCTTCAGCAGCCTCATTGCCTTGAGGCAACATAGCCGCTAGCAAAGGATGATGTGCCCCCGCATACTTAGTTCTCATTGAAGCAAATAATTTAGAAGTTAAAACTCCTATGGAACAAAAGTCTTGGGCTTTTGTGGTAATGTCTAAAATCATCTGAAGAAACCTAGGGTACATCAAAAACTTATTCTTTTTCTTATCTATATTTTCAACCATATTATCAAAAATATACTTAGAGAAATTATAAGTCAAACCCCGAGAAAGACAAACAATACCACATCCCAGCTGCGTAGAAAATTGATCCCATCCTCCTGATTTATTGCTCATACACTGAAGCAATGTGTGAACCAAAAACCTCCACATAGGACACAACTGATTCTTTAACCACATATCAGTCCTTGTACCCTGATATCTAATAGCTCTTAGTCCAGCAAGAATATCCACCGCATTAGAATGATAAACCCCATTAGCATCATCCAAACGAAGCTTTTCCCTAATCAACTCCTCTGTCATAACATACTGTTCACAACCATAGCTACTATTTCAGAGATCATTCCTCTTTTCACCGTAAAATTAGCCTAAAATTGTGTAACCAAAGATTCATAAATAACTTTCGGAGAATGTGTTAAAGCATAATGAATCTTGGATCTTTTCAGGAAGTCCACCATTGGCTTATATATTTCATCACCCTTTGCTTCTCCCAAAAAAGCAACTTTGTTATGATCCCTTTTTAATTGAAGCGCCATGAGTGAAACTGTGATAATAGGTTACGATTTAATCGAATGTGTGTTTAAATCGAATAAAGAGGGAATCAGTTAATAATAGACGAAGATATGCAAATAGGGTATAAGTAGAAGTTTCCCAAATTTTGGTCAAATATATTAATTTATTGACCAAAGCTGATGTGTAATGCAACCTTTTTCCAAATTTAAATTTCAACTTCAGCAGAAACAAAAGTCATTCTGCTGAAGTCTTTCAATCAGCAGAAACACATCACGTATTCAAGAAGCTTTAGTAAATATCTTTTTACTGTTTCACCCAACTCACATTAAATCTCATTAAGTCTTGAAACCGTCTATAAAACAATCCCCAATGCATACTTATCTCTCATCACTTACCCCCAAATAACATCACAAATCCTAATTTCATCAATGCCCCAAAATTAACCATAATCATCCATGAGTAATAAACCAGAGGTTGTGGATCCAACCTCTTCTCCATCATCATCATCATCCAGTGATTTACTTCAATTTTTTCCATATCCATATGACCCACGACCATTAAAATCCCCATTTCTCAGTTCTTCAGATGATGATAGTGTAGTGAATCCAAGTGAGTCTTAGATGACTGATGAGTCGACTAAGAAGAAAACATCTTACTCCCAACCTTCAGCATCTCAACCTCAACAGAGGCCTTGTGCCGGAAAAGAGGTGGTGCTTGCTCTTCCTGCGCCATGGTTTGGTGCTTCATCACATATCATATAGGGGAAGGGCTTAAGGAAGGTGGATGGATTGCTTTTTGGTGAAACCAAGTAGATGAAGCACATAAGACACGTGTGGTCATCTTCATCATCATCGTTTTCATCAATCCATTCTCCCCATTTTGATCCTTAGCTTCTTCGTCGTACCGGTCATGCATATCCAGCCATCGAGATAGAAGGAATGGGTGGTTATGCAAGTCATCACAAATGCATATCCAGCAGCTGGAATGGAAGATATGAGCGATCATGCATATCCAACAGCTGTAGGAATAGATGATATGAGCTAGTGTTAAGCATAGGTTTATTAGTCCTTGTATTTCCTTTTGAAGTTGATTGTAATCTGTATACTGTAAGCTATGAACAATTAACTTCAGTACTTCTATTGTATGAACAATTTGTCTTCAGTACTTCACTTCAGTGGAAACAATTAGCTCAACTTCAGTACTTTGATTTCAGAGGAAACAAGCTTCAAGGCTTTCAAGGCTACACACAAACCAAAACAAAACAAACTAAAAGAACATCAGAAGTTAGTGTTAGCAAATATATAAACTAATATACAAAGTTTACATCCAAAATCCTCCCTTGAGGCATATGCCTCCCCTGAGGCCTATGCCTCCCCTTAAACTTTGCAGTCAAGGGTTGAGCATACCAATATGAACCACAAGGTGTTGAAACCTTGGTCCATCAAAAGCCTTAGTTAACAGATCTGCCACATTATCATTAGTGTAAATTTTAACCAATTTTATTAAATGTTTTTCATATGCATCTCTTATAAAGTGGTGCCTGATTTCAATATGCTTAGTTCTACTGTGAAAAACTGGATTTTTAACAATGCATATGGTACTTTGATTATCAATAAAAATTGTTGTGTTCATGAAGTTATACCCATAATCCAACAATTGATTTTGTATCCAAAGAACCTATCCACAAAGCAATTTGCAAAGCAAAGAACATACTGCTTCAGTAGATGAGGTAGCCACAATAGTTTGTTTCTTGCACTTCCAAGAAATCAATCTCTTTCCAAGGAATTGGCAACCTCCTGTTGTGGATCTCCTATCCAGATTTGCACCAGCATAATCACTATCACTATATGCTTCCAGCTTAAAAGGAGACTCTCTTGGGTACTAAAGGCCTAAATGAGGTTGACCTTTCAAATACTTAAAAATCTTCTTCACTGCATTTAGATGGGAAGCAAGTGGAGTGACTTGATGTCTAGAGCATGCACTCATAGCAAAAGTGATGTCAGGCCTAGAAGCTGTTAGATACATCAATGAACCAATCATAGATCTGTATAAATGAACATTCACAGGTAGATCTGGTTCATTGTTTATCTTTGACTTTGGAGCTTCATAAGGTGTTGTGGCAGTTCTACACTTTCCATACCAAACTTTTTCAAAATATCCCTCACATACTTGTCCTGACTGATAAAGATACCATCAGGTTTCTGCTGAACTTGAAGACCCAAAAAGAAAGTAAGCTCCCTCATGACACTCATCTGAAACTCTCCCTTCATCAGCTCCTCAAACTCCCTGCACCAAGCTTCTTTTGTGGACCCAAATATGATATCGTCCACATAAACTTGCACAAGAATAATGTCTGTGGAATTCTTCTTCAAAAAAAGTGTTTTATCAATGGCACCTCTTCTATAGCCATGCTTCAGCAGAAATGATGAAAGCCTAGCATACCAAGCTCTTGGTGCCTGATGTAGTCCATAGAGAGCTTTAACTACTTTGTAAACATGATGTGGATGATCTGGATCTTCAAATCCTTTAGGCTGAGTGACATAAACCTCCTCTTCTATTTCACCATACAGAAATGCACCTTTAACATCCATTTGATATACCATGAAACCCATGTAAGATGCATAAGCCAAAAATATTCGTATGGCCTCTACTCTAGCAACAGGTGCAAACACTTCATCATAATCAATCCCCTCCTCTTATCTATACCCATGTGCTACTAATCTTGCTTTGTTTTTAATGACAACACCCCTTGCATCTCTCTTATTCTTTAATATCCATTTTGTCCCAATAGCATACTTCCCTTCAGGTAGTGGGACCAATATCCAAACCTGCGATTTTGAACATTGCATCTCTTCTTGCACTGCTTCAAGCCAACTTGAATCTTCCAAGGCTTGAGTAACACTGGTTGGTTCCACTTGAGAGAGAAAGCAGGCAAACAGACAATGATCATAGTTTGTGTGATTGTCCCTTTGTTGATTTGAGACATAAGAGATAAAAGCCACTTGACCATATTTAGAACTTGTTACAGTGCCTCTAGTTCTAACAGCTGCATGAGGATCACCAATAATATTTGACCGTGGATGAGCAATGTTGATCCTTTTAGTAGCAGTGGTGTTTACATCAATGGTGGTATCAAGATTAGTCACAGTTGGTTCAAAATCAGTATCATAGGAAGGTGAGGTGAAGACTCCAGCTTTAGGTTGATGATTACCAAGATCTGAGGGTCTTGGAAAACGTGTATAAGGATCTCTAAAGGCTGTGGACACTCTAGTAGAAATGGGGGTAGAAACAGCATAGCCTTCAGCAGAATTGGTGATGATAGGAGAAACCGGATCACTTTCAGCAGAATGGTTATTTCCACTGATTGCTTCTCTGTCAATCTCCTCAGCATTCCTTTCAGCTTCTAGATTAGCTGCATACTCCTGCTTCTTTAGCCTAGCATGGTCCTCTGCATAGTTGGACTCGTCTTCACTCTCATCAGAAGTAACTTTGGAATTGTCACCTGCAAAATTGTTAGGGGAGAAAGAAGGTACAACAATAGGATGCTCATCATCCTCAAACTCACTATCGAGTCAGGCATTCATGGTAGCAAAGACTGGCAGCTGGGAGACTCTTGAATATCTGCATTTTGGTTAGCCACATGTCTAGAATAACCCAAATAGTCAGTTAAATAATCAAGGTCAAAAGACCAAACATGACCTTGTCCTTGAACATTAGGATTGTCTTCAAGATATCTCAGGTTCAAAGTCTCCTCTATCTTCTTAGCATTCAAATTATATACCCTATACGCTTTACTATGAGCCGAATAACCCACAATGTAACCTTCATCAGCCTTCTCATCAAATTTACCCAATGGATCACTAGTATTCAAAATAGTCACTTGGCAGCCAAAAGGTTTAAGGTAATGAATAACAGGAACTTTCCCATATAGAAGTTCATAAGGTGTCTTAAAGTGAGGTCTAGTGATAGATACCCTGTTTAGAACATAACAAGTCTGGCCAACCGCTTCAGTCCAAAACATGGTGGATAACTTAGAGTCTGCAAGCATAGATCTTGCTGCCTCTATCAGGGTCCTATTCTTTCTTTCAGCCACCCCGTTTTGTTGAGGTGTTCTTGGAGTACTATAGTCCCTTTTTATTCCTTTAGACCTACAGAGTTCTATCAAAATAGCATTCTTGAACTCTGTCCCATTATCACACCGAATACCTTTAACCTTTTTGCTCAGTTGGTTTTCAACAAGAGTAATGTACTCTTTTAAAACTGGAGAGGTTTCATCTTTAGTCCTCAAAAAGAATACCCAACAAAACCTGCTAAAGTCATCAGTAATAACCAGACAAAAGTACTTGTGATCTATGCTTCTGACTTGAGTTGGACCAAAAAGATCCATGTGAAGCAACTGAAGAGGTTTAGAAATAAGGCTCATCTTTGCATTAATAGCTCTGTATGAGGCTCTGTGTTGCTTTCCTTTGTTGCAGGCAACACAGTTATGTTCATTGGTGAAAACTTTTGAAGGAAGTCCTTCAACAAGACCCAGTTTAGATAGCTTGTTTATGGTCTTGAAATTCACATGTGCCATCCTTATATGCCATTTTGTAGACTCATCCAGGGATGCTTTAGCCACCAAACAAGTTAAATCACCTTCTGGATAAACATCATTCAAAGTTGAATGTGTATAAGTTGTGAGTACGAGGAACTCTTAGCAAAATAGATGTATCTTTTCTCAGTTTGAAGTCTTTAGACAAAGACAAGACATTCATCCTCAGAGAAGAGTACTTTGTTCTTTGTATCACAGATTTGTGAGACTGAGAACAAGTTGAAGTGTTGTAGTTCCTTGACATAGTACACATTCTCAAAGTCCAGTTGAGGTGTTTTGATGGTCCCTTTCCCAGTGATTCTACCATCACTTCCACCAAATATCACATTGCCTCCTCCTACAATGGGTACAAAATCATGCATCATATCTCTGTTTCCTGACATGCTTCTAGAGCAACCACTATCAACTATGCCAACATCCTTGTGCTTTAGAGGATGATCCTACAACAACAACAACAAGATATACAAAAATGTTAGTACACTATTGAGGCTCAAGTCATTGCTGACTTGAACCTGCCTTGTGGATCTTTAGATTGAGGCCATGCAGATTTATAAGAACCACCATTGTTCTTAGGTTTCCATTGAAATTTAGGTCCCCTTTTTGGCCAAGAACAACCTGCTGAGGGCTTCATAGCAGTTTCCCAATAACCTTTCCCATCATTCAAAGGGTCAACATACCCAGGCCAATAACCATTTGTAAAGTATGAACTAGTTGGTTGCACATATGGTCTACCTACAGATCTTCTCCAAGAAGAAGATTTATGAGTAGCTTGTGGAATATAAGGTGGTATAGCATTAACATTAGTCCAAATAGGTCTCGATTTTCCAGCACATACACCCATTCTTTGCTCATGAAAATCACAATCCTTAATTAAATGAAATTTACTTCCACACACAAAACATGTCTTCTGTTTAGAAGATTTATTCAAACCAAAAGATGTCTTATTACAAGCAGAAGTATTCAAACCAGAAACATTAAAGGAATTGTTTTTAACATTATTTTTATGCAAAGACTGAAAAGACAAGTCTTCAGGAGAAACTGGCTTGGAAGATGACTCTTCAACAGCAACTCTTAAAGGCTTATTGGTAGGCTTGGGTGCAGGCATAGGTGAGGTCTTGGGTAGGTCTGACTTATCACTTGAATCACAGCTGGCATAAGAAGTAGACCCTTGATCAGAAGATTTGTCACTGTCAGAGCAAGAGACAAAATCATTAGATGAAGAATCAGGTCTGCAAGTCTTTTGACTTTTTGCCATAAAGATGGTGTGATCCATCAAAGTCAACAGTAACGGAAAGGTCAACAGGCATAGGTATTCCTCTAATGGATCCACGTACAACATGTAGGTCACCTTCTTTAACATAGTTAGCTAAGCCTGCTGGTGTGGATTTACGTGTGTCATCTGTAGCTTCTAATCCTACATATTTCTTAAAGCCTAAGCCTATTGAAGTATTAGGAGTTTGACTAGCATAGATGTGACTTGCTAACTTATTTCCATTCAAGAACCATACGTTATGCCTAGCAATTTCAAAGATCTAATTTTTCTTTCAACACACTGTTTTAGATACCACATCAGCTCTCAATTTCTCATACATTTTTAATTCATTTTGTGTACATTCTAGATCACATTCAAACACCCTAATCTTCTCATCATAAGCTATCTGATTCTTCTGAAACCAAACCTTTTGTCTTTCTAATGTTTTTAAACTATGTTTATAAGCTTCAACTTCAACATAGCATTCATTATATTTAGGTTACAAAATATCATATGCTTCTTTAAGTTCATTATAACGTTCACTACAACCAAACAAACAATTTTGTACCTGAGAGATGCCCATCAAGGCAATCTGATCATGCCTATCTTCTGAAGTACAGCTTGCTAGCATACCAATATTATCACCACCAGGACCATCATCATTCCCTGACTCATGTGATGTCCAATCAACATTGGCATCCAAAGTGACCATGGCAGTTGAGGATCTAGGCTTCGAAGTTCCAGCATCCCTTTGATTCTGCTGATAGGAAGAGTATCTCACCTCATCTCCAGCCTTCCTATCCTTGCACTCTCTGGAGAAGTGACCCATCCGATGACATGTAAAGCACTTGACCTTCTTCTTGTCAAACCTTGCTGGATCTCTTCCCTAAAACCAAACTTCCTCCCACCTTACTTCAAATTTCTTGATGTCCATAGAAAGCATAGCCACTTGCCACTTCAACTTCATCTCTTCCATCTCCAGAGGATCTACCTGATCAAAATCCTCATATGCAAGTTCCTGCTGAGGATCATAATCAGCAAAGAAGGATCCAAGCACATCTTCTATTATACCACTAGATGTAGATTGAGAACTGGATGGAGAGTTAGTGTAAGATGATGATGAGTAAGTAGGACTTGGAGCATGAGTCATCTTTGGATTAGAGGATCCAACAAATGTTGTATGACTAGCAGAAGTTGATGAACGGAAGGGACTTCGTACATCAGGCTCAAGAGATTTAAGCTTGTTGTACAACTCATCAAATGTAATCATATCAAGCCCACCTTTAGTTTTAAAGGCAATGCTTACTTGTAGCCAGGATTAAGGTAAAGATCGCAAAAACTTGGAATTGCAATCATCATTATCTGGCTTTGCCTTAAGTTGATTCAACTGACTTAATATCTTGTGAAACTTGTCATAGCCTTTGTGAATTCCTTCCTCTTTAGAGATATGAAAGTCTTCAAACTGTTGTCGCAGCATCGATTTTCTCATTCTCCTAGACTCCTCATTCCCTCCAAACTTGGCCTTAATGGCCAACCAAATATCCTTAGCATCATTCATGAAGTGAAAATCACTCAAGTGATCTTCAGGAATAGCTTGATGAAGAATTGTCCTAACTTTGGTTTCTCTTTGAACTGCTAGTAATTCTTCAGCAGATTTAGGAGGAACATGAATAAGTTTTCCATCAGGATCTGTGGTGGTTCTCTTTAAGCTGTCTCCCTTCTTGACAACTTCCCACATATTCCAATCAATGTTGGAAATCCAGTTTTGCATCTTCAATGCCCATAAATCGTATTCCTCCTTCTTTAGATAAGGAAACTTGGCGTTGCTGTTCGAGAGACTTAGTTGTTGCATATTGGTGGTGTTCTGGTTGTTGGTGACTTCAATATCATCTTGTGATCCAGGCATGATGAACAATTTGTTGGTTGTATGAGTGTTTATAAAAAACGGTTCTTAGTATCGTAGAGACTCTCTCGAGGCTCTGATACCACTTGTAGAAACTTTATAGACCTTGATAGATCTTGAGCACTCGCAGATCGTTAGTATTACTTATGTAATCACAAGCAAACTAATAGACAATCTCTACGACTTATATTCTTTAGCGGAAAATCAAATATAAGCACAAACACAATAACTAAGAACTCGTTGATCCTCTATGGATCTTTATATTACTAAAACTCTGTTTTTCAATTCGTTACAATAATCATTCTATTGTGTTCCTTTTATAAGCAAGGAACCCTAACTTGTTTCCTAAGAAACGTATAATCATAAAACTAAATAAGATATACATTATCACTTCCTAATAAAGCTCATGCATATCCTAACTAACTATAGAAAACATGGAATAACTATTTCCGCAGAAACAAACTACGTCTTATATAACTTCAGCAGAATTATGTCTTCGGCAGAATCCATACACTTCAGTAGAATCCTTTCAGCAGAAATATCAGCATAATTCATACTTCACATAATTCCCAACACAAGTGATTTAATACGGTTTAGAAAACATGGGAGAATATGTGGCCTGGTTTAAATACTCATCATGTTTTTGGATAAATCCTCCTCCTCAACATGTGCATTGTGTATTTCAAGTCGTTTGGCACATGGAGGCATGAGTGCCTTTAAAGGACTAAAACCAATTCCATTAAAACAGATTTGAGATTTAAATCACGATCTCTCCCACGATCAAAAATATCAAACCATTTGAGATTTGTGATCCCATCTGATTCAAATCATTTAGAAAATTTTGGGGAAAGACGTGGCAAAATTTAATTTTGAAAAATGACTGAGATGGACCAACTATAGACATTAAAGATTGTTAGTGTCAGGTATGATTGTTTTAAGAGATCTTTAAGTAAAACAAAACAATTTCACAATCAAACAAGAACAGAAAAAATTTCATTTTGAAAGACCTTGATTCAAAAGAAAAATCATACCATGACATAACATTAAATCTTTAGATCACCACTTATTATCCTACAAAACGGAACTTTTATGAAGAAATATCGTTTGATATTTAAATCACTCTCCCCCTCAATCGATGACTGTAGTCGATGATTGAGTGACTTAGGTTTTGATAAAATAAAGTCCGGTGATTTTCAGAATTAAGTCCAATTAATTTTCAAAACAATATTTTCCATTTTCAAAACAATTTATTCAATTTTTCAAAATTGTTTAAAAAATAGTATCCTGCACAAAGATACGTTAGGTGGTTGAGAAGCTTTTGTTGTTGTTGTAGGGCTTGGAAGAAAAACCGTCTGCTGAAGCAGTGAGACTTCTTACGTTCCATTTATGCCAACTCTCCTCGGAAGTCCAATTAAGCTCCGTTTCTTCATTTGTCAACCCATGAAATAGTTGCCCTTTCCTTTTGGCATCCAATCATCTTCAATTGTGGGATCCGGATTGGGAATATTCTTATATACCAATATACCTGCATACGTTAGTGAACACACATACAGATATATGGTGGTCGACATCACCCAAACATCAATTGACTAATAACAGTCAATTCAACATATCAATCAGTTCGTATATGTCATGGGAATTATGTGTTTATCAAACTCTAATCATCTAATCCTAACAATCTTATCCTAGAAACCTAGTCCTTCAACATAGGCAATTATCATTTTTAATTAAGCACGTAGGATAATTAAGAAAGTCCGTTAGATGATATAAATTTGAAAACATTCTCCCCCTCAATCAATGACTCATTTTTGAAGATTTTGAAAGCGCTGAAGTCATTGATTGAGTTTTCAATTTTTACGAAAACTTTGAAACTGATTGATTTTCAAGCAACTCATTTACCACCATTAAGTTAAAACAAATATTTTTCTGAAGAATTTTAGACGGAAAAATATTTGAGTAGGAACAACATTCCTTCGACATACTTTCCTCATTTTGTTTTTAGGAAAAGTGATCGAAATATTTGAAAAATGGTTTAGCGCAGCACTTTCCTTCCTTGAAGGGCGGGTTGCTATCAGAAATAATAGCAAGCTATTTTTGAAGCATGGGTTACAGTCTGAAATAACTGTAAGCCATTTTTTTAGACATGTTTGGAAAGGAATATTTACACCTCCTGCTCGAACTTCATCTAAAGTCCCGTGCCATTATTGAATGACATTTCTAAGACCGTAGATGTTATCGATACCAGAAGACATGTCTTGAGAAAACAATATTTTTGGTATTTTTCAATTTTCTGATTTTTATGGGCTTTTGTTGATTTTTATATTTTTCTATTTTGTTTTTGTTGGTTTTATATTTTTGTATTTGGTTTTTGAAAAATATTTACAACGATAGAGAAATAGTTTAAGAAGATGATGATACAAGTACCGAGATAAGGAGATCGTTCAGCACTTTATAGAAGATAGAAGACATCATCTCTTAAACTTTCACCACCAAAGCATTTGAGGCATCTAAGAAAATCGTCTGAACATGAGCCTTCTCAATTTGAATCTTTGGTAGCTTCCCCCCAAACCGACAAACGTCGAATAAAGACCATTTCCCTAAGAAGTAGAGTTGAAGATAAAGCGGTCTCATTGAATGAAGCTCAACACCCCGAAGAACTTGAGAACACCGAAGTAACAAGTTGAAACATTGATCGTCTCAGTGGTTATCAAATCCGGAATAACTGATTAAGACCGATCACATGAACCTGTTGTGCGTTCCCGATGTACACATTACTCTTTGAGATTGACCAGTTGTCTATTCAGGGGAACAATATATCAACATCTTCATTTTACCAAGTGCATTCCAGTTATCTTCCATATTACCAATCAACCCATAATGTACACAAGTACCCAACCAGAGTAGAGACGACGACATCACAGCAACTGGTTGAATCACTGATCTTCTCTGCAGATGTCAACTCTAGAATAACTGATTAAGCTTGATCAAGTGATCATGTTGTGTGTCCCTGATGTACTCAAATCTCTCCCCTGATGGTTGCGATCTCATCAAAATCATCATTACATAGTGTACATGAAGCAGTAACCAGAAGCACTTTATCTTAATCATATCGAAGATGTCGATAAGCAATATCATCTCACGCTCCAAATATTCTTCTCGTATTTCTTCCAACTGAACACTGAAGTAACACATACCAAAAGTCTCCAGAGACCACTTCCCCCAAATAGTTGGAATAATACACCAAAGGCTACGAGTTAAACACTGAGTTTCTCTACGGTTATGACCATTGTCTTTCCGGGATAACTTCAATCAGGTAGAAGTGTTAAGTTCATCATGTGTACTCGTTGAGCTTTTAGATATATGTCTCCTTCCCCCTTGCTGGTTTTGATACCTCAGAATCAGCAAAACATAATATACCCATAAACTTGAAATCTTGTGAGAAGAACTCAAATAACCCAAATGAATCCTGTGAGAATCAACTGCTACAGAAACTCTCTCTGACTATCTTTATCAACCCATATGTAGACAATTTGAAGTGACCACTGTTGAAGAAAACCCGATATACCAAACTTGAAACTGAAGTCGAATTCCCCGCATTTGTATCTTAAGCTTGCACTTAATGATGGAAGAACGGTGTCGAGAATCTATGCTTCAAGCAAATCTCTAAGTACTCACTACTCAAACAGAGTATGAGACATTAACACCTCTTGAGATTATCCACATCGTCATCAGCATGTGACACTGAGTAAAACAACGTAACTCCTAATAGTGATAGTTAACCAGGTCTTCAACTAACCACCCCGACTACTGGTAACTAGATAAACCAAGTATTCAACTCAAATTATTAAGCCCGAGCAAGTTATCAAATAAGAACACGCCTTTGTGAAAGTCAACTTCAATCTCAAATAAGTGATAAATGATTAACTTTGAAGTCATCAACTTGTGTCAAATGCGCAACACGTGAAAACAACATACAATCGGATGTACATTGACCCACTGAATTAACCGGAACAAATGATTCCTCAACATCAATGCATTCTTCCTTAAGAGTATACATGTAGAGACTGATCTGGAAGATTCACCAATAACGTCTTCGAGCGGATGAGGTAGTCATTTTCCTTTAAGTTCATGTGGTTGATTTATAGCGTGCACATTGGAAGGAACAATAATCCGTGAAGATTTGGCAAAGGAATACCAAAGAGCAGATCATTATTCATGAGTGCAACTGCAATATTATGATAGTAATTATCAATGCCTTGAGAAATAACTGGAAATTAGGCTTCTTGAGTAGTCTGACTTGTACTTCATGGAAAAATGAAACATTCGCTAGCGGTTGGAATTACTCATCAAACATATCTTGACCCAATCAATCTCAAAAAATAAATCCCATTTATCCTTAGTAAGTAAAACATTAGGCGTTGGAGGAGAGTCATCAAACATTAAGTCGTATGACCATTATTCAAACATCCATCATCATGTAGTATATTCACTCTTCTCCCCCTTAAAAATTGCATCGGAAGTTGACATTTTTGATTTAACAAGTGAATAAGAGTAAACTCTAATGAATGTAGATCCACTTGATGACTGAATGATAATGGGAGAAACATGAAGCATGTTGATGAAGAATGTCGATGAGACTGGTCATAAATATGAAGATTTCTCTTCTTCTGAAGATAAAGCGCACTGAAGCGTACACCTTTCTTTTCTATGAGGAACGGGGCCTGAAGTGCTATCTGCAGAAGCCATAATGATGAAGTACGAGGCCTGAACTAATGTGAACAGACGTCATTTCCAGTTTGAATATCAAGGTTGAGTTACTTGGACCCGTGAGTTATGAGATATCAATCCATTTGTTATCCATACTTTAAGCCAGTCCATGTAATGAAGGATCGAAGCATCTGCAACTGAGTAAGGAATACTTGCACTAACATTACAAGCTTGTTTGCATATATATGGGTTAGTGACATTAGTATCCAAACTCTTTGGGGCTTCACGGTCAACCTTGATTTTGCCATTGGAAAATAGCTTTCCGGTAGGTATCCACCTAAGTCCAGCATCCTTAAACATTCTACCAGATGGTATCCACTTATGGCAAGGTCTAGGATTGTTGATATTCTTATGCATAGTGGAAGACTTATCCTTATTCCTAGTTTCCAAAGTTTTTGTAGTTGGTATCCATCTAGGCGAAGTTTTTAGTTTGTTTTGCTTCATATCCACAGAAGATGACTTAGTGAAAGTCCTAGACTTAACAGGTTGAACCTTTTCCTGAGCATTTACTTTCTTCAGGGATTTTGTAAAGCAATTATCATGATTTCCCCTAAAGATGCATTTCATACAATTCGAGCAAACAGCTTGTTTGGATTTAGAAAATGATCTAGAGTTCTTAGAGTTCTTAGATCCACGCCAATCCCTAGTCTTTAGTTTAGTGTTCCTAGGTAATGGTTTAGAACTACTAGCAGTGCCTTGAAATCTCGAAGAATTCATCACTCTAGGTCTTGCACCTAAAATTCCGTCTTTTTGAATATGTGCCTTCTTTCTAGCCATTTCTAGATAAGAGTTCTTATACAAGTCATTCATATCATTTTTCCTAGGCAAGTAAGGTGAAGTGACTGGTTTTGTCAAAACTTGTTTCGCATCAACTTGGGAGGCAAACCGGGTTTTTGAAAATTTTGGTAGTTCAGATCTAAACGCATTCGGTTGTCTAATAACTGGTTTCCCCAAGATTGATGGTTTTGCAAAATTAGTGTTCACACTATTGCCAGTTGTTTTTCTGAGCTCATTTTTAAGGCAACAATAGCGAAACTCTTTTCCTGAAGTTGAGCTTTGAGTTCATCATTTTTTGCTATCAAAGAGTTTGTTTGTTCCATTGAGTTTGTTCTAGCTTCTTTGACAGAGTCACTTAGTTCTATGTGACGCTTTCTTAAAGACTCATTTTCCTTTAGTAATTTGGCCACACAACCCGCTAATTCATCATTTCTCATTTGAATATTATCAATAGCATTAACATCAGAATTACTTGTAACCAAATTACTTTTCACATGCATATCAGAAATATGTTTCTTCAAATTGTTGATAGTCGAGTTTTTGGCTTGAAGCTGAGCTTTTAAATCGTTTATTTCAAATAATTAACGAAATTCAGGAAATTCTGGATTTTTACATGGTTTCTTAGTTTGAAAACTTTCCTCTTTACTCTGTATCGAAATATCAAGTGAAATGCAATGTATTTCAACTTTTGAGAATTTGAATGAAAGTTCATCAAAAGCCTTTTTATCAACCATATCATTCATTTTAAAATTATTAGACTCAGCCTCAACCAAGGAACATTTATCAGAATCATGTTTAGCATGAAGATCAGAATGTTTAGGTACCTTAACAGATGCACTATGTTGATCAGTTAAGGGTACCTCATCAGATGACACCTGCTCAAATTCTGGTCTGATAGATGCATCCACATCATGTGTAACAAGAGTCACTGGACCGCTGGCTGTGTCAAGCTTATCTATCTCTAAGCCTCTGTATTCGGTGTCAACTGATCCATCATATGGTGCTTTACCCGACTCATCATCATTTGTTGTCTCTGACATTCTGCATTCAGCAACACACGATTCTTCAACAGATACATTACCCAACTTATCACAACTATCTCTCAACTGCACTAGACACTCATCCACTTTTTCATCCGTCTGAGTAACTTCCTCAATATACTTCTCCACATTAACCATGAGTTGGATAAGTGTCTCTATGAACATGCTAATTTCCATTCCAGTGTGTTTCTTGAAAGACATTTCAGTCATGTCTTGATCATAATCTGATGTAAATTCCCCATGGATGAATGACTGAAATTGGTTGTAGATCACTTGAAGTGCAAAGACTGGAACTATCCTTTTGAACCATTTCTTTATCAAGTTGTTGTTCCAATTGTTCTAAGTTTAAGGATAATGTGCTCTTGAACGTTGATAATTCTTGACGAAAAAGTGCAGTAACTGTTCGTTCACTTCCCATAGATAGAAGTAATGTGAGATGTGAATGAAGTTGTCGATAAGGTTCAATTCAACTTTCCTTATCCTTTGCACAAGCATTCAGTAACATTGACTGGTGCATTTCTGTATTTTCAGAGTCTGAACCCGGAGATATCACATCCTCATTGACTGATTCAATCATCTTTAACCGTTCAGTGTAGCAAATATTCTCATGATTGTCTACAGCATCATACAATTTAAGTACTTCTGAAATAACTGGGTCAGTAGTGTAAGACATGATGTTGTAGTATCGACGGGATTTTACAACTCTATGATTTAAACCGAGAAATAGAATCTTTCGCGGGATTTTACTAAAATCAAGACCAAACCGTTAAGCAATGACCAATGGAATGTGTTAAGGTGACTGATGGATCAACACAATGATAGACAATTGTGTGTAAGGACATATAATTTTTTGTAGGATTAGCAGAGATGTTGTTTGGTTGAGATTTGGATTGGTTTATGCACGATTTTCTCGAGAAATTTAGGTCTAAAAACATGAAAACCTCAATAACTTCTGTTCAGAGTGGATTTAGCCCTCGAAGGTTGACCTGAATAAACTTAATTCGGCGTGACATTCTCCTCGTTCTCACGGTCGTTTTGATGGGTAGAACGCTGAAAGCGGAGTTACGGATCAAAAGTTATAGCCGTTTGAAGTTTTGTCGGGAAAAGTCAACAAGTCGCTAAGAATTCTTGAACCAAGTCGCGAAGACCAAGTCGCTAGGACCCAAGTCGCTGGACACAAGTCGCTAAAGCACCAAGTCGCTACACAGTCAAGTCGCTAAAGAGCAACTCGCTAAGTATCAAGTCGCTAAGAGCAACTCGCTAGTTACAAGTCGCTAGATGCTTAAGTCGCTAGACACAACTCGCTAAGTGGCCAAGTCGCTAAAGAGAAACTCGCTAGTAACAACAGAGACAAGTTGCTAGAAATTGTAAAGACAAGTCTCTACCAAAAATAGGCGCCAAGTCTCTACGAAAATAGGCTACAAGTCTCTACGCCAAGTCTCTACGAAAATAGGCACCAAGTCTCTACTGAAAATAGGCTACAAGTCTCTACGCCAAGTCTCTACGAAAATAGGCACCAAGTCTCTACTGAAAATAGGTTACAAGTCTCTACGCCAAGTCTCTACGAAAATAGGCACCAAGTCTCTACTGAAAATAGGCTACAAGTCTCTACGCCAAGTCTCTACGAAAATAGGCACCAAGTCTCTACTGAAAATAGGCTACAAGTCTCTACGCCAAGTCTCTAGACAGATACATTGAATCTGGACATAACCACAAGTCTCTACGAAAAACATAACTGCAAGTCTCTATGAAAAACATAACTGCAAGTCTCTACAAAGAACATAACTGCAAGTCTCTACGAAAAACATAACTGCAAGTCTCTACGAAGAACATAACCACAAGTCTCTACGAAGAAATATAACTACAAGTCTCTACGAAGAACATATTCAAAAGCACCACTTTCCAATCCAAAACAAGCCAATCACAGTGATTCAAGCTTACCAAATCAAAACCCAAGCACTTATAATGATTCTAAACACAAAAGTACCATCAAAATTCAAACTTTAACACTAGAAATTGTCCAAATGATGAAAATACCACTAAACTTTTTCAACCCCAAAAATCATATAAAACCACTAGAAATCCAAAAATCATATAAAAGTGCAAACTTTTAACCTTAGTAGCCAAATAAAATTTGAACTAGATGAGAAAATAACCAAAAATTCGAACCATAAAAAACCCAACAATAACCAAACTAAAATCGGAGCACACACAATATCCAAGATCAAACCATGGCTCTTGATACCATTTGTAGGATAATGGTTATTGTTTTAATCGGAGCACACGCCAAGTCGCTGTGTGCATGTGTGCTAGATATCAGGCTAAGCCTACTAAAAAGCACCTTGAAGCGGTTAAACGGGTCTTTCGGTATCTCCAAGGAACCATCAATATAGGACTATGGTACCCGAAGGACACCGGTATGTCACTAACAGCCTATGCAGATGCTGATCATGCAGGATATCAAGATACACGTCGAAGTACATCAGGAGGTGCTCAGTTTTTGGGTGATAAGCTTGTGAGCTGGTCTTCAAAGAAGCAAATGAGTACTTCTATTTCCTCTACAGAGGCTGAATACATAGCCATGTCATCTTGTTGTGCTCAAATCCTGTGGATGAGATTCCAATTATCTGACTATGGCTTTGAATTCAACAAAATCCCTCTGTACTGTGATAATAAAAGTGCTATTGCTCTCTCATGCAACAACGTACAACACTCAAGAGCAAAGCACAGTGACATCCGACATTATTTCATCAGGGAGCAAGTGGAAAACGGTGTGGTGGAACTCTATTTTGTGAAGTCAGAATACCAGTTAGCAGACATCTTCACCAAAGCTCTTCCGAGAGAACGTTTTGAGTTTATTCTTCCACGACTTGGCTTGAAAAACCTTCAACCAGAAACACTCAAACGTCTTCAGGAAGAAGATGAGGAGTAAAGGTCTTTCTTCATCCATGTTTTTGTATATATCTATTCAAAAAGCAAAATACAAAATTATAAAACCAACTAAAAGAAAATAGAAAATTATAAAACTTTCAAAAAATCCATAAAAATCTGAAAAACTCAAAAAATCTCATAAATATTGTCTTTTTGTCATATTTTTTTTCCTCAATTCGATTATATCTACGGTCTTTGTGTTGTCATTCAAAGAATGACACGGGACTTTAGATGTTTTTCGAATGTTTAAAGTCTCATAATCCAATCCTTCTCAGTTAAAACGCTTTCATAATCAAGTCACAATTCTCCTTAAAAGCTTTTAAAATCAATTTAAATCTACAGAGATCACAAATCTCAAATGATTTGATAATTGTGATCGGGGGAGAATTTGTGATTTAAATTGGATTTAATCTGATAATTCAATAGATGGTTTCATAAGTGATTAGCATGTTTGCCTCCCCGCAAGTGACAAACGATTTCAAATTTTCCATGCACATGTTGAGGGGGAGCATCTATTTTAAACCTCAAATTATTGAAACGTGACTGAATTGTCTCTAAGTGCAGGTTCCCTCTAATATGTGCAAAACACTTTCATAATTCGAGGCACATATTGAGGGGGAGCAAACTTGTGAAAACCTCATCCTTCCTCAAAATTTTTTATCTACTCAAATTGATTGGGAAGTGATGATGATCATTTTAGAAAATGTTAATCAAAAGATTGGACCTTTCACTCTTAATCTAACGATTTCAAAGATCTCTTGCCTCCATGTGCTAAACAAATTCTAACTTTTTATGCATATGTTGAGGAGGAGCATTTCTAAAATATCAAAAAAATTAAGATACAAAATGCTTTGATTCTATATCACAAGTATCTTGATTGTTTTTCAAATGGTTTTCAATTGGTTCCAATGGCAGATGAACAATACCAAAAGACCGACCAACTTTACTTTATGTATGGTGATATAAGGATGATAAGGTTAGGTTGAGGTCCCATGATCCGCCAGAACCGGAGGGATCTACCCAGGGACAATCCACTAGATAGTGTAGAAGTCCTTAGGTATGATGAAAAAAAGGAGAAAAGTGAGATATGGGAAGAGTGCGGACTGAGACTGAGCTAGTACTGGAATAAACCCAACAAGGTTCTAGTAATGAAATCTCGGTAAGCACTGAAGGGGTTGAAGAATGAAAAAGAATTGAATGTGAAAAGGGGTGAAAAGAAATAGCCCTCCATTTATTCAACCTTAGGGCAGAAACCGGGTTCAATTCATATACTACTGGTGGTTACCAAGGTAACATCGGTATTGAAGACAAGACGTCATGGACCCAGTGACGCACTGCAGTTCAACTTTCCAAAACACTCAAGTTCCTCTTAAAAGGGCTTGTTTCATTCTCACGGGGAACCGACATAATCTATCGACTTTCTCTTAGAGATTGTTGATATTGAAGAAGGAGACCCTCTCCCTAGTCTCCGGCATAGGAACCAAATATGCACAATTGAGTCTAGAGCCACGAGATCATCTTATAAATCTCTTAAGAACACTTTCAATGAAGACTCTCTGTTTCACACAATGTGAAAAGAGAGATTATATCTTATGAGTCCGACGCATTATCCTTGTGGTATTGCCAGAACATCTAAGTGATATGCATACATATTCACGATGAAGATGGAAAGCCTTCTGGAGCCAACATTAAACAAGCTCCTGGTAGGTGGCATGTGAGATCTATCCAATAGATCAACCATGTGACAACTGGACAGAAACAATGGAGAGATTCAATCTTTTGAATCAATCCTGGTTCAGGTTATGGATTGACGGATACCTTTGAAAAACATGTCGTTGTGCTTAAAAAATCTTTTCTTTAGCACATCGACTGTGTGCTTATTTCTCAAAATAAAAGGTGTTTATGATTGATAATTGATTTTCATTAAAACCTTCGTTGTATTGCAAAAACAATTTCTATTGAGCAATACACGATTGTTTTTCAAATCTCTTTTCATCAATCAGTGAATCTCATTTCGCTGGTTCACTCACTCTGTGTTGTCTTCTTTGAGGCGTTCCGCTTTGAGAACAGCTAGAGCAGCTGCGAAACCCTGTCAAAGAAATTCTTTGGAATTATACCTGATCACAGGCAGTACTTGTACTGATCAACGGGGAACCGTGGGCCGTGTACCTTAATTCATCGAAAGTGATCAAAGATACTTTGGTGTGCTTTATTGCTAACTGTCTTTTGCAGGTACACCCCCGACGTTTGCAGCTGATCAGAATGGAGCAATCAATCCATAGCCGCATGCTCACACAACACATTCATATCTAAAGAAATCATGATTAGTGCATCAATGACTCTGATATTATCATTCCATGCTTCTGCTACGCTGCTGCCAATATCATGAATCAACGAAAGCTTCCGCTACTCTGATAAGAATAAATCATGATCCAAAATGTGAGCATGTCGGTCCAAAATTCACAACATCACATTATATCAACACCACAAAGGATGAGTCAGATATTTAATGTTGCTGATGATCTCAAAGCTGGCTCAAAACTCAGTATCACGTAGATCAGTTAAAGACCTCCACTCAGATTATCCAAAACATGCAAAAATGAAGAATCAAAGACTACGAGCTACAGAACAAGAATCCAAGAACAATCTCTATGTAATATCTGTTTGTTTTCCATGTAATTTAATGTATGTTTGAGGTGACCTCCCTTAGGGGGAGATTGTTAGGATTTGTAAAATCCAGTAGTTAAAGTGTCGGTCACCTCAAGTATATGTAATCGTTAGAAAGCTCGTAGTCATAGTTATTTAATGTTAAGTAGTATTTAGTTTTGTAACACCGTGGAGGACGGACGGGTCTTTACCCATTGTATGCCTGATCCACAGCCCCTCAGGTGGCGTTTTATGTAAGTACTATAAATACTCTCTACCTCCCAAGGTAGAGAGTTGGAGCTCATAATAATATTTTTCTTTCTCTCACAAAAGTTCCCAACTCTCTTCCATTTCTCTCTCTAGAACTTTCTCTCTCTAAACATATTAAACGCCCCATAGTGATTATGGTTTAGTGTGTTTGTGAAATCCTATATGTTACAATATATAAGATTACACACGCCACGACGTCACCTTTTAGGTTGTGACGCCGTCGGGTCGCCGTCATTAGGGTTTCATCTTAGCCACGTTAGTCTTGCGACGACGTCACCTTATGCTTGTGACGTCGTCCCCTTCAATCTCTGACGTTGTCTGGATCAAATCTAGGCCGTCTGAGGTGTGACGACCTACTCTTTTAAAACTTGACACCGTCACTTGTATTTAAGCAATTTGGCTACTGAGCCGTCACAGAAATAGGCATGACGGCGTCGTCTTAACTCCTGACGCCGTCGCCTTCAGTTTAAGCGGCCTGAGTGTCTCGATTCTTGACTTTGGCCATTTTCTTCATATATTCGCGCCTTTTCGTCCGAATAAGTGTCATTCCAGCAATTTGCCTTCAAGAGACCTAAAAAGTGAAAAGGAACGATATTAAGTAATAACGGATACAAAAGTGATCAAATAAGGGCTTAAACGACCCCTCAAAAAGGTACATTTTAAAACCTTATCAAATATCCCTACACTTGGTATTTGCTTGTCCTCAAGCAAATGTGCTTTTAGCCAATTAATTTATAAGTTAAGGGTCATGAAGCATTGGTTTAAAACAATCCACAACACATATAAGCCCTGCAAAAGTCATAACAAGCACGGAAATTACATACTAGCACCTCACATGGGGTGTTTCGATACTCACATCTCTCGGGTGTATATGAAATATAACAAGTTAGAAATGGAAGATAAACACTCATCAACCGGTCCTAGTACATAGATTACCATAGGCTTGAGACTACATCAAACCTCCATCACTTTGGCGTAAGCACCTAGGAAAGACTATCAAAGAGGTCTTTTAAAGGGTTGTAATGTTAGGCTTACGGTAGGGAAACAAAGGGTTTGGTGGGATAGGCTATTTAGTGGTGGCAAGTCAAAAATCTTTATGTTACAAGCATGCGAAGAATGTCGTTGCTAAGCCAAGACTAGAAACTCTAGACTCTAGATAACTGAAACAAACAAATATAAATTAAAGATAGATGTAGGATGGTAGCCCGTATGTTTTTTTTTCAACACTCAATTTTTTTTCTTTTTCTCTTTTTCTATTTTTTTCATTTTTTTATTTTTTATTTTTTTTTTACATTTTTACTCTACCATCCTCTACGATAACATCAAAATGATAGGGATTTATAGGCACATCCCTACACTTGAGTTTTTATTACTCTAACACTAATTTGACCCGAATTGAAAAGATCAAAACACTTGGAGTACATTATTACGCAAATAAAGGGAATTTGAATTTAACGTTCCCTTCCCGTCATTTCATAAACTTTAACTTTTCCCATGAGTCCCAATCGTCTCAAAATTGTGTACAAAGGATATGACTCGACTTAGCAACTTATGCAAGCAACTAGATAATTGAACTAAGGGTTTTGAGGGTGATAACACTAATGCACTAAAAGTGAGTGCATACAAGGTAGGCTAAGGCGATTTGGGTGTACATTTGGGGGTGGGGTGTAAACAATGCTCTTCATTGATATTTCGGAAAACCGAAACATCACGAGAACCATGAAAAGGATAGGCTCTGAGGGGTTAACTAGGGGTATCGTGTACTAAAAATGAGTACAACGCAAAGGTGTGGGGTAATTACTCAACCGATGTGGAAGAAGTAACTATATTACGGGTATCAAACAAGGGTTATCCTAATGACTCTTATCATTTAGTTATTCCTAACTACACAAGTGTAGTCTTACTAGCGATCTCGGAATGCATCACAAAACAAGTTCTAGAATCTATTATAATACCGGTTCACACACTAAGCATTAAAGATGAATGCTTTAATTACTACTAATCTAAGGGCGATCCTCACATTTTGGGTGGAATTTAAGTGGTAAATGGTTTTTGTGCTAGTCATATAACTTCCTATCCATGAGACGCTTTATTAAAACTAATGGCCCACTCCTATATGTCATGAAAAATTTTAAATTTGGTGCCAAAATTACCCTAACCGACATTTTCTCATGGTTTATTACACAAATGCAATTGGACAAAGCAAATAATCAAGGATAAGCATAGTTTCAAAGTTCCTATTTTATTTTCCCTCCCTACACTTAAACTAAACATTGTCCCCAATGTTCCCCGAAAGTATCAAAGTTATGATAATAGAAGGTAATTAAAAATGAAAGAAACTAGTACTCCCCTGATTAGCGCGGTAGGATCCGTGTAAAGTGGTGGTTACATTTTTCTCCAAAAAGAACGTTTGCATCAAAAGCTCCTTCTCATCTTATGTATCTTCTTCTTGGTAAATTAAACCTGTACACTTGAAGAAAACAAACGAAACCTTCGCGTAAAATCGGCGGTAACAATATATATAGGACTCTACTACTAGGATATAATGCTTGTGGAATGGATGTTTACAGAATTTTCAGGAAAATTAAGACGTGGAAAATTCCAAAAATTTTATAAGCAGCACAGAAAACGAGAAAAAGTGATCAGTTGTTTTTGCTCCTTCCTGACGCCGTCAGGTTGCGATCCTTACGCCGTCAGGTTATCTTGACAAAAACTGGTCTGCGATTTTCTGGAAACAATTCTGGAAAATTTACATCTTTAGAATCTGGAAAAAATTCCTGCAAAACATCCATTATGACTCGATACAAGCATTTGACTCGAACAAACACACATATATATCTTTTAATTAATTGAAATTCTCATGTTTACGTTTCTTTTGAAAACGTGTGTAATCCTCCCTACACTTATCCTTTATGTAAAATACCTTTATATGTAATTAAGACGAAGTTAAAAACAAAATAAAGCATTTTTACCAATTTAAACAAGAGAATAAGCAATCAATAAAAGATATATGACATACGAATGAAAATGAAAAACAAATACACATGGGTTGCCTCCCAAGAAGTGCTTGTTTTTGTTCGAGTCACGAGCCTGACTCTACCCTTATTTAACGGATAAAGGGGAGGTTTTCCCTACACTTAAGTTTAAGTGCGGGTGATAGTAGCGATACACACCCTTAGGGTGGAAATTTGTTGCGTGAGGAGAGAGTGATGGGTGATTTATATGCTCAAAGGAGGGTGCTCTATTCATTATAACCTTACATAAGTCTATTGGTGTAGTGGGTGAATCAAATCTCTCTCCTAAAAATGGATCATCTTTTATCAACTTCAAAAGATTCTTAGTTAAGGATCCATCTTGACCTAATAAACCCGGTTTAAACCCATAATGTTTCTTGTTATCAACCATGAATGGGTGATATAAGTGTGTAAGTGATGAGTGCGTATTCACTCATCATTTTAGGTCAAATCTGAACTGCAAAACATCTAAAAACACTCCGAAATGCATCAAAATACTGAAAATATCTCAAAATTGTGTTTTATATGTTTCAGATGCAAAATGTTTAAAATCAGATGAAAAACGAACAAAGTTTGCACAATTGGCAGTTTCAGTCCCCCGTCTTTCAAAAATTGACAGAAATAGTCCCTGAGCACGAATTTTAAAAAGAAAAGTCACCAAAGGTCATTTTAAAATCATAAGTTGTCATAATAAGTCCTTTGGTGAAAAATGTCAAAAGTTTGAGAAATTACAGTTTTAATCCCTAGATCTTTAAATTTGTCAAGTTTAGTCCTTGGATTTTCAAAAATGACAAATTTGGTCCCTTGAGTATTTGAGTTGCACATGTTTGACCCTTGGATCAGTTTTCATAAGTTACTTGATTGGTCCTTGAATTTTCATTATTGGCAGATTTGGTCCCTATAGTTGCAATGGATCTCATGTTTAATCCTAAGTCCATAATACCAACCCTTGGCCCAACTAAACACAACCCAACCCAATCCTGCCAATCCCAACCCGGTATAACCCAACCCTACCCGTGTTTATTAATAAACAAAACATACCCACCCCCAACCCATCTCCTTCTCCTCAATTCCCGCCCAAATCCCCTGCTCCCAATGAACCCTAGCTTACACAGGACCCTAAGTATCTTTCTCTCTTCTCAAAACACTCCTCAAAACCCAAACACTCCACCACCCTCTTTACCCAATCTCACCACACCCCATAACCACCTTCAACCCTTTTACCCGGATTCACCCAAATCCCAAACCCACTTCCATCTTCCCCCCAAGTTCCAGCTCATCTATCCTAGTCAAAAGGCTCAGTGGATGGCTCTGATCATGTCTCAAATGGTACCTAACTAATCAAGGGTCAGGATTAGCTCAAGAAAACACAAGTTTGAAGCTTTAGCTGTTTGCACTCACAGGAGAAAGCACAAGACTTGAAGAGAAGGAGAACCCTAGTTTAGTATAAATAGAACAAGTTGTAAGCCTGAAAGAGGCACCCCTAGTTTTATCTTTAATTTTTTTAGTTTTCTTGTTTTTAAGTTCTTATGTAATTTCCTTTTTAATATCAATGAAAAGCAATTTTCAGTTTCATGATTTATGTTGTTAAAGTTTATTCAAAGGTTACTAATTGTTTTTAGCATAAGCAAATCTCAAAGAAAAGGGGGTCGGGTTAGTGTCTCAAAAGCAGTTTCAAGCTTTTCATTCCTTAAAGGGGTGTTGGCTTATGTAGTCAAACAGGTCAGAATGCACTTCTAACCCATTTGACTTGTTGAGTCAAGATTGTTTTTGCAAGTTCAGAGAATATCACCTATTACAATCTGTTTTATCAAAAGGTCTCAAAGTTAGTTAGCAAAGAAAAGTTTTTTTTATCTCAGAACTGAGCAGCCAAGCCTGCTGTTCATCACCCTATTTTGCAGCTTCTTTGGTTTTCAAAATTAGAAGATTTGGTTTTTCTCTAATCTTTTTGTACCCAACTCACTCTAGTTCAAGTTTCAAGTGTCGAAATAACTTCTAACATAGTTAACATTGAATGTCAAAAGTCTACTTTACCTTGTTTTGTTTTCTGCACCAGCAGCAAATAAAGCTCACAGTTAGCTAATATCAGCTTGATTTTGGGCCTTAAAAAGCTTCTATCTTGCATCCAAATCAGTTTTTGATGAACCTTGTTTATGCTAACCCATTGCTTTGTAGCTTTTTTTTCCTCACTTGGGAGCCTAATTCCTAGCTGAAACAGGCGTTTGAAACAGCCTCTCAGTCTGCACATCTGCAGCTCAACAGGTCACTCTTTGTTATTCATTAGCTTAATGGTAGTTTGGCCTAGTTTATTTGAGTGGTTAGATGTTTAAGTAGTACATGTAGATTAATTTAAGCTCAGTCATTAGTAGCTTCCTAGAGTTTATAAACTACCTTAGTGCTTAATTCCCATTTAGTAGCCTTAGGATCTCCCTAGTTTAAGTTCACTGCCAACTGCTTATGCCCCCTTTACAACTGAAGTTTAGTGTTGAATTTGGCTTATTTTGAGCTTTGGATTGCAAGTGTACCTTATACAATCTATCAGTAGCTTAGGAATTGCGTTTCATTTGCAAAAAAATGTTAAAGGGGTGTTTGGTTGGATAAGGACTGAGGTTCAAAAGGTGCGTTTGTTTTTGTTCTGTCCAAAACAGCAGTATATAAGCTGTTTATACAGCTTATTGGTTGAGTTCCTCAGAAAAAGTTTTCATAAAAAGTGCTTATCTCTTTGCCCTTGACAAGTTCCAAAAGAAAATCAAGAAAAAAAAAAATGTTTTGCAAAAAGGGTAGAGGCCAGGATTCGAACCTGTGACCTCTAGCCTTCCACGACCACAACACACAACACCACAAACCAACTGCCCTTGGGACTTGTCTTGTTATTATTTTGCATGCTTAATCTCATAAGGTACCTATGGCAGTTAGGTTTATAAGCTCTCTTTAGCTTATTTGCTGCTTATTTCCCAAAGCAACACCTAAGTTTTTAATTTTTCTTAGAATCAGTGTATAGCAAAGTACTTTTGGTGAAATTTTCAGATTTTTCTTAATTAGTTTAGTATTTTTAATAATTTAATTAGTGTTTAATAGATTTTAATTCGTAGTAATTAATTTAAAACTCAAAAAAATATTCCGCTTTTTCCTAAAATTATTTTTAGTCAAATAGATCGTAGGAAAATTGATTTCATACCCGTAGCCCTTAAATTTCAAAAGTTTTACGTTTATGGCTCGGGTTGTTTTACCGTTTTTTACGCTTTTTACGCTTTTGCACCCTAGGACTTAGTGTAGCTTCGTTTTATCATTCCTTAGGCTTAGTTATAGTTTATTTTTAGTTTATTAGGGTTCCCTTGCCTTAATTACTTTCCCGTTCATTAAATTGTAGAATACGTAATCAAATCCAAATCATTAAAATCCAATTCAAGTTCAAATCACGAAACTCAACGAATCCTTCCATTTCACACCTCGTTGGGACACGACCCGGGAAATCACTTTTCCGGTATCACTTTTATCACACCCGTGAGGTTTGGCAAGTTGACCTTTTTCCTAAAAGGTTGATTTGTCGGATTTTACGGTTATTTTGATATACGTTGATATTGTGTTTTTCACCACTCACTTCACAACGAATCAAATTTTGGCGCCGCTGCCGGGGAGGTGTGTTGCGACAATATCGTGGTTTTTGCGATTAGTGACTTGAAGAACCTTCCTCGTGAAGTTATTGTTTTTATAAAAATATAAAAATACAAAAATATTTTTCTTTTCTTTGTATATATATGTAAAAGATTAAAAATACAAAAAGATTTTTGCTTGTTGTTTTAAATAAAATAGAAGACACAATCAATATAACATTCTCAACTGAGGTGTTATCATTATAAGTTCCCGAACAAAAGATTTAAAACTTGCCTTTGTGTCGCTCGTGTTTTGGTTTATTTCTATCAGTTTAACAAACTGTGTGAGGGGTATAAGGACGGCCTGACATTAAATTGCGGCTGTAAAGAGACGGGTTTTTAATAAGCTTCGCGCTGACCTACAAAGTCTCTCCGCTCCTTTGTGCGTTTTACTTATAGAAGTGATCATTTCACTTGGGATTATTGGTTTAAGTTCACTGTTGTTTTGCCTCGGTCTTGTTTTAATTGAAAGTGTTGTTTTTGGAAGTGCATGCGCACTCGCTCGCAAGCTCGTAGACGTAACCGTAACCAAGCAAACGTACCCGAGATACGTACCGTCGAACAAATCACAATGACACATAACCAAGGGAACGGACCTCGAGTCCCAGTACCTGATCCACAAGATCCAGCTCCCGATCTCCGAACGATGGAGGAGCTTTGTCAACCCACGATGGATGGACGGGGCGGTCCAATTGCCCCGGTCAACATCGAGGCCACGGATTTTGGACTTAAGCATCACATGATTCAACAAGTCCAAAGTTTTTGCCAATTTCACGGATCACCGGGTGACGATGCCAACAAGCATCTCGACAAATTTCTCACCGTCACCCAAAGTATGAAGCAAAATGGGGTCACCGATGACGCCCTTCGCTTATACCTCTTTCCATATTCCTTGACGCTTCATGCCACCGCATGGTTTGATCGTCTTCCCAAAAATTCAATCCATAGTTTCGACGAAATGATCTCCAAATTCTTGGCGAAATATTTTCCACCGTCGATGGTGACGAAACTACGGAATGAAATCAGTAATTTTCGGCAGCATCCCGATGAGTCCTTATTTGAGGCATGGGAACGCTATAAGCTTTCGATTGATCGATGTCCGAACCACAATATGTTGCTTGTCACCCAAATAGATACATTCTATAACGGGTTAACATTAAGACATCGTGACACGATTAATGCTGCTGCCGGTGGTACCTTTATGAAAAGGCGACCCGAAGAGTGCTATGATCTCATTGAAAACATGACTGCCCACCACAATTATTGGGATTCCTCAGCCGAGAGGAGTGAGTCAAGGAGATCTACCACCCTTCCATCTTCGGAATTCACGACTCTAACCAAAAAGATTGAAGAAATATCCACTGCCGTGCTTAAATTGAGTCAAAATAACAACAATCAACAAGTGAATGTCGTAAACAAGAGTTGTGAAACTTGTGGTGGTCCACACCCTTATTTTGAGTGTCCAGCCTCCGGTGGCTTCACTCAAGAGAGCGTTTATGCCGCTTCTGGTTCCTACAATACGGGAGGTAATTCCTACCAACCGCAAGGAGACCGAAACCTTCTCAACTATCGTTCTAACAATTTCCTTGGACCACCCGGGTTTAATCAAAATCAGAACAATCAAAATGTGCAAAATAGAAACAATCAGTTCAATCAAAATCAGAGTCAGAATCGGAATTTTCAAAATCAAGGTTTTCAAAATCAAGGAAATTTCAATCAAAACCGATTCCAAGCTCCTCAACAAAACATGCATGCCCAGCCTCCTCAAGCTTCCATTGACATTGCTAATTACATCAAAAGCAATGAAGCTAAGATGGCATCCATGCAAAGTCAAATTACCACTTTGAAGAATGATTTCACTTCCGAGCTTAGAGCTACTAGTAACAAAATTGATCAATCTCAAAGCAAGATTGAAAGCATGTTTGCTAGTCTCATGAGTCAAAAGAATCAAACTTCAACTTCGGGTGTTCTTCCGAGTAATACCATTCCTAACCCAAAGGGTGAATTGAATGCTATTGCCACCCGAAGTGGTAAATCTTATGAGGGACCCTCGATGCCTAATCCTTCTCCGGTGAGGGATGTGGAACGAGACCCCGAGGTCTCAAAGGACAAGGTGCATAACTCAAGCCCACGAAGTACCGCACAAGTCCAACCTCCGGAGGTCTTACCTCCAATTCCAGAACCCGTTGTTCCGATGACCACTCCTAAGCCTTCACTTCCTTATCCTTCAAGGCTTAATGACCAAAGACTCCGTGATAAAACTAGTCAACAAATGGAGAAGCTTGTCCAAATCTTTCAAGATTTGCACTTCGAGATTAGTTTCGCGGACGCTCTTCTTCTAATGCCAAAGTTCGGTCCAACAATCAAAAATTTGTTGAATAACAAAGAAAAGATTTCCGAAATGGCTAAAACCTCTTTGAACGAGAATTGTTCGGCGGTTATCCTCAAAAGGCTTCCCGAAAAGTTAGGAGACCCCGGAAAATTTCTCATCCCATGTGATTTTCAAGGCATAGTTCAATGCTCCGCCCTGGCCGATCTTGGCGCTAGCATTAACTTGATGCCACACTCCATGTGGAAAAAGCTTTCATTACCTCCGCTTACACCTACATGTATGATCCTCGAGCTTGCGGACCGTACAAGCTCTCGTCCGCTAGGTATAGCCGAGGATGTATTTGTGAAAGTAGGCAAGTTTCATTTCCCCGCCGACTTTGTTGTTGTCGAATTTGATGCCGATCCCCGAGTACCCCTCATCCTTGGGAGGTGCTTCTTGAAAACGGGTCGGGCATTGATCGACGTTGATGAAGGGGAAATTACTTTGCGGGTAAACAAGGAAGCCGTTACCTTCAATCTCAATCAAGTTACGAAATACTCCCCCAATTATGGAGACAATTCCGTCAACAAAATTGATGTCCTTGACATTGTGTCGGAGGAGTATTCTCAAGAAATTCTTGGATTCTCGAGTGGCAATCCCACTTCGGTTGATCCTATCATTGCTCTCTCTTCCCCTCCCCTCACTCCGTTTGAGGGAAGTGACTTCATTTTGGAAGAGATTGAAGCATACTTGGCTAGTGATTCTGTTCCATGGGAAATAGATCACGCTCCCATCGACATTGAGGGAGATATACTTCTCATCGAGAAGTTGCTCAATGAAGATCCTTCATCACTCCCTCCTCAAGAACTTCATAAAGAGGAAATCAAAACGATTGAAAAATCTAATGATCCTCCCGAGGTCGAACTTAAGGACTTACCACCTCATCTCGAGTATGCATTTTTGGAGGGTGACAATAAATCACCCGTCATCATTGCTAAGGACTTGAGTGAGGATGAAAAAGCCGCTCTCATAAAGGTTTTGAAGTCACACAAGCGAGCCATCGCTTGGAACCTTTCCGACATCAAGGGTATTGACCCGAGATTTTGCACGCACAAAATTCTCATGGAAGATGACTTCAAACCGGCGGTTCAACACCAAAGAAGGGTGAATCCTAAAATTCATGAGGTTATCAAAGCGGAAGTCATAAAACTTCTCGATGCCGGATTGATTTACCCTATCTCGGATAGTCCTTGGGTTAGCCCCGTTCATTGTGTGCCCAAAAAAGGTGGCATCACCGTTGTTGAAAATGATGAAAACGAGTTGATTCCTACTCGATTGGTTACGGGATGGCGTGTTTGCATTGACTATCGAAAGTTAAATGAAGCCACCCGTAAAGACCACTTTCCATTACCTTTCATGGACCAAATGCTTGAGAGATTAGCGGGAAACGAATACTATTGTTTTCTCGATGGTTTCTCGGGTTACTTCCAAATACCCATTGACCCACAAGATCAAGAAAAGACCACATTCACATGTCCTTATGGAACATTTGCTTACCGACGCATGCCTTTTGGCTTATGCAATGCTCCCGGTACATTCCAAAGGTGTATGATGGCCATTTTCCATGACATGATCGAAAAGACTATGGAAGTCTTTATGGATGATTTTTCGGTCTTTGGGGATTCTTTTCAAAAATGTCTCTCCCATTTGGACAAGATGCTTGAACGTTGTGAAAACACAAATCTTAGTCTAAATTGGGAGAAATGTCACTTTATGGTCAAAGAGGGCATTGTCCTTGGCCATAAGATTTCTAAGAGCGGGATTGAGGTTGACAAGGCCAAAGTCGATGTCATTTCAAAATTACCTCCTCCCACAACCGTCAAAGGAGTTAGAAGTTTCCTTGGTCATGCCGGATTTTATCGTCGTTTCATTCAAGACTTTTCAAAAATATCCCGGCCTATGACCCGACTTCTTGAAAAGGACACTCCTTTCATCTTCTCTAGTGAGTGCGTTGAAGCTTTTCAAATTCTTAAGAAGAAGCTCACGGAAGCACCAATTCTAGTTGCCCCCGATTGGGAATTACCATTTGAGCTTATGTGCGACGCAAGTGATTTCGCCATAGGTGCCGTTTTGGGGCAACGAAAATCAAAACATTTCCAGCCTATACATTATGCTAGCAAAACTTTGACCGAAGCTCAAGCACATTACACTACGACGGAGAAAGAATTACTAGCCGTGGTGTATGCTTTCGAGAAGTTTCGACCATACTTGATCTTGTCCAAAAGCATAGTGTATACGGATCACTCGGCTCTCAAATATCTCTTTGCTAAGCAAGATGCAAAGCCGAGATTGCTCCGATGGGTTCTCCTCCTACAAGAATTTGATATCATCATCCGTGATAAAAAAGGAGCGGAGAACCTAGCGGCTGATCATCTCTCTCGTCTTGAAAATCCACATCAAGGTGTGCTCGAGAAAAAGGAAATAAATGAAACGTTTCCTCTCGAGACTCTTAATGTGGTATCTCATCATGAAAATTCGGGTACCCCATGGTTTGCCGACTTTGCAAACTATCATGCGGGTAACTTTGTTGTGAAAGGGATGTCGTCCCAACAAAAGAACAAATTTTTCAAAGATGTTAAGCACTATTTCTGGGACGACCCCTTCTTGTTTAAGGTTTGTGCGGATCAAGTCATCCGACGGTGTGTTCACGGCCAAGAAGCCGATGAAATTCTCAAGGCTTGTCATCATGGACCCACGGGGGGACATCATGGCCCGAACTACACCGCTAAAAAGGTGTTTGACTCCGGTTTCTATTGGCCCACGATCTACAAAGATGCCCATGACCTCGTCAAATCTTGCGACTCTTGCCAACGTCATAGCAACATCTCTAAAAGAGATGAAATGCCTCAAAATGCTATTCAAGTGTGCGAGATCTTTGACGTATGGGGCATCGATTTTATGGGTCCGTTCCCGTCTTCGCGAGGGAATAAATATATACTCGTGGCAGTCGATTACTTGTCTAAATGGGTGGAAGCGAAAGCGCTCCCCACTAACGACGCCCGAGTAGTTGTGAAATTTTTAAAGTCTCTCTTTACCCGTTTCGGAACTCCCCGTGCCATCATTAGTGATCGCGGTACGCACTTTTGCAACGACCAATTCGCAAAAGTCATGCTTAAGTATGGTGTCACACACCGTCTTTCTACCGCGTATCACCCACAAACTAGTGGGCAAGTGGAAGTTTCGAATCGTGGTTTGAAAAGAATCTTGGAGAGGACCGTAGGTGAAAACCGTGCCTCTTGGTCGGACAAACTTGAAGATGCACTTTGGGCCTTCCGTACCGCTTTCAAAACACCCATCGGGTGTACTCCTTACAAGCTTGTGTATGGAAAGGCGTGTCATCTCCCGATCGAGCTCGAGCACAAAGCCTATTGGGCCTTGAAGCATGCCAATTTTGACCTTAAGTCCGCGGGTGATCACCGGAAAGTTCAACTCAATGAATTAAATGAACTCCGTGATCAAGCCTACGAAACTCGTTGATTTATAAAGAAAAGACAAAGAAGATCCATGACTCAAAGATTAAGAACCGCGTTTTCAACGTCGGTGACCGAGTCCTTCTTTTCAATTCTAGATTGAAAATCTTCTCGGGGAAACTTAAGACCCGTTGGACCGGTCCATTCACCATTGCCAAAGTTTTTCCATATGGCACCGTCGAGTTATCTCAAACCGACGGACCAAACTTCAAGGTGAATGGACATAGATTGAAGCATTATTTTGGAGGGGACATACCATCCTTGGTTGTCCCGGATCTGCAAACTTTCCCCATGAACCAATGAATGCGGGGATCGAGTCAAGCTAGCGACTCGGTTATCAAAAACAGTAGCACTATATGGGTTTTCACCCGTATTTCTGACTTCTTTCTACTTTCTACCACCCTAGTGTGGGGGAGTTGCCCCCCGCTGTTGTATATAAAGTTTTCTGAAAAAAAAAAAAAAAAAAAAAAAATTCAAATAATGGCCGTAGTATTTCCCTTTACGTTCTTAGTTTCGGCATAACCGCCGGTACTTTGAATATTGAGGGCAATATTCATTTCTAGTGTGGGGGGGAATTCTCGCGAATTTTATCATATGTTTTACCACCCAATTCCCCCGTTTTTGGCCAAAATTTTTTTTTGGAATAAGTGTTTTGCACTTATTTTGGTTATCAGTCCGCCATGTCTGTAAGACAAAAGGATTGGCTAATCCAGGAGCAAACGGCTCTTGGTAAAGATTTATCAAATCCGTTGACGGCTTGCAATTTGCCCAAAATTGTATGGTGTTCAGCTCACCATATCTTTAATTAGTGAAGAGTTGGCTAGCCCGCAAGATTATGGCTTGTGGTAAAGGCAGTTGGAAATCCATAATTGGTAATCGACTCACCAAAGATAATAGTGATAATTTATCTAAGAGTTGGCTAGTCCAGAAAGGTACGGCTTCTGGTAAAGACAAATCAAAACCGTTGAAAGCTGGTGGTTTGCTCAAAATCACATGGTTATCAGTGTACCATAGTTCTCACTTGAACTAAAACATTTGGCTACTCCAGAAGTAATGGCTTTTGGTAAAGAGACTCAAATCCATTAAGTTTTCTCAAAAGATTGCTAGGGACTAGCAATGTTTTAGTGTGGGGGATTTGATGAGTGCGTATTCACTCATCATTTTAGGTCAAATCTGAACTGCAAAACATCTAAAAACACTCCGTAATGCATCAAAATACTGAAAATATCTCAAAATTGTGTTTTATATGTTTCAGATGCAAAATGTTTAAAATCAGATGAAAAACGAACAAAGTTTGCACAATTGGCAGTTTCAGTCCCCCGTCTTTCAAAAATTGACAGAAATAGTCCCTGAGCACGAATTTTAAAAAGAAAAGTCACCAAAGGTCATTTTAAAATCATAAGTTGTCATAATAAGTCCTTTGGTGAAAAATGTCAAAAGTTTGAGAAATTACAGTTTTAATCCCTAGATCTTTAAATTTGTCAAGTTTAGTCCTTGGATTTTCAAAAATGACAAATTTGGTCCCTTGAGTATTTGAGTTGCACATGTTTGACCCTTGGATCAGTTTTCATAAGTTACTTGATTGGTCCTTGAATTTTCATTATTGGCAGATTTGGTCCCTATAGTTGCAATGGATCTCATGTTTAATCCTAAGTCCATAATACCAACCCTTGGCCCAACTAAACACAACCCAACCCAATCCTGCCAATCCCAACCCGGTATAACCCAACCCTACCCGTGTTTATTAATAAACAAAACATACCCACCCCCAACCCATCTCCTTCTCCTCAATTCCCGCCCAAATCCCCTGCTCCCAATGAACCCTAGCTTACACAGGACCCTAAGTATCTTTCTCTCTTCTCAAAACACTCCTCAAAACCCAAACACTCCACCACCCTCTTTACCCAATCTCACCACACCCCATAACCACCTTCAACCCTTTTACCCGGATTTACCCAAATCCCAAACCCACTTCCATCTTCCCCCCAAGTTCCAGCTCATCTATCCTAGTCAAAAGGCTCAGTGGATGGCTCTGATCATGTCTCAAATGGTACCTAACTAATCAAGGGTCAGGATTAGCTCAAGAAAACACAAGTTTGAAGCTTTAGCTGTTTGCACTCACAGGAGAAAGCACAAGACTTGAAGAGAAGAAGAACCCTAGTTTAGTATAAATAGAACAAGTTGTAAGCCTGAAAGAGGCACCCCTAGTTTTATCTTTAATTTTTTTAGTTTTCTTGTTTTTAAGTTCTTATGTAATTTCCTTTTTAATATCAATGAAAAGCAATTTTCAGTTTCATGATTTATGTTGTTAAAGTTTATTCAAAGGTTACTAATTGTTTTTAGCATAAGCAAATCTCAAAGAAAAGGGGGTCGGGTTAGTGTCTCAAAAGCAGTTTCAAGCTTTTCATTCCTTAAAGGGGTGTTGGCTTATGTAGTCAAACAGGTCAGAATGCACTTCTAACCCATTTGACTTGTTGAGTCAAGATTGTTTTTGCAAGTTCAGAGAATATCACCTATTACAATCTGTTTTATCAAAAGGTCTCAAAGTTAGTTAGCAAAGAAAAGTTTTTTTTTATCTCAGAACTGAGCAGCCAAGCCTGCTGTTCATCACCCTATTTTGCAGCTTCTTTGGTTTTCAAAATTAGAAGATTTGGTTTTTCTCTAATCTTTTTGTACCCAACTCACTCTAGTTCAAGTTTCAAGTGTCGAAATAACTTCTAACATAGTTAACATTGAATGTCAAAAGTCTACTTTACCTTGTTTTGTTTTCTGCACCAGCAGCAAATAAAGCTCACAGTTAGCTAATATCAGCTTGATTTTGGGCCTTAAAAAGCTTCTATCTTGCATCCAAATCAGTTTTTAATGAACCTTGTTTATGCTAACCCATTGCTTTGTAGCTTTTTTTTCCTCACTTGGGAGCCTAATTCCTAGCTGAAACAGGCGTTTGAAACAGCCTCTCATCACATCTGCAGCTCAACAGGTCACTCTTTGTTATTCATTAGCTTAATGGTAGTTTGGCCTAGTTTATTTGAGTGGTTAGATGTTTAAGTAGTACATGTAGATTAATTTAAGCTCAGTCATTAGTAGCTTCCTAGAGTTTATAAACTACCTTAGTGCTTAATTCCCATTTAGTAGCCTTAGGATCTCCCTAGTTTAAGTTCACTGCCAACTGCTTATGCCCCCTTTACAACTGAAGTTTAGTGTTGAATTTGGCTTATTTTGAGCTTTGGATTGCAAGTGTACCTTATACAATCTATCAGTAGCTTAGGAATTGCGTTTCATTTGCAAAAAAATGTTAAAGGGGTGTTTGGTTGGATAAGGACTGAGGTTCAAAAGGTGCGTTTGTTTTTGTTCTGTCCAAAACAGAAGTATATAAGCTGTTTATACAGCTTATTGGTTGAGTTCCTCAGAAAAAGTTTTCATAAAAAGTGCTTATCTCTTTGCCCTTGACAAGTTCCAAAAGAAAATCAAGAAAAAAAAAAATGTTTTGCAAAAAGGGTAGAGGCCAGGATTCGAACCTGTGACCTCTAGCCTTCCACGACCACAACACACAACACCACAAACCAACTGCCCTTGGGACTTGTCTTGTTATTATTTTGCATGCTTAATCTCATAAGGTACCTATGGCAGTTAGGTTTATAAGCTCTCTTTAGCTTATTTGCTGCTTATTTCCCAAAGCAACACCTAAGTCTTTAATTTTTCTTAGAATCAGTGTATAGCAAAGTACTTTTGGTGAAATTTTCAGATTTTTCTTAATTAGTTTAGTATTTTTAATAATTTAATTAGTGTTTAATAGATTTTAATTCGTAGTAATTAATTTAAAACTCAAAAAAATATTCCGCTTTTTCCTAAAATTATTTTTTGTCAAATAGATCGTAGGAAAATTGATTTCATACCCGTAGCCCTTAAATTTCAAAAGTTTTACGTTTATGGCTCGGGTTGTTTTACCGTTTTTACGTTTTTACGTTTTTGCACCCTAGGACTTAGTGTAGCTTCGTTTTATTATTCCTTAGGCTTAGTTATAGTTTATTTTTAGTTTATTAGGGTTCCCTTGCCTTAATTACTTTCCCGTTCATTAAATTGTAGAATACGTAATCAAATCCAAATCATTAAAATCCAATTCAAGTTCAAATCACGAAACTCAACGAATCCTTCCATTTCACACCTCGTTGGGACACGACCCGGGAAATCACTTTTCCGGTATCACTTTTATCACACCCGTGAGGTTTGGCAAGTTGACCTTTTTCCTAAAAGGTTGATTTGTCGGATTTTACGGTTATTTTGATATACGTTGATATTGTGTTTTTCACCACTCACTTCACAACGAATCAGTAAGGTCATGGGTTACTCGTATATTAGCTTCCACCCTACATGGCCTAGATTCTACCACCTTTATCAAGAAACTACCCGGATTATTTATTTTGATGGGTGGATTGGGGCCTAATTCAATTCCAAGATTCACATCTAAAGACGGAAAATTGGGTAAGGTTTTTGGTTGAGGCTCCGTTTTATCAAAATTAGGAACTTCCCTAGGACTAAAAGAGAGGTCATGACAACAAGCATCTAAACCTACATTCTCTAGTTGCAATTGGTCCAAAGGTTCTATACCAATCGGGGTTCCTATAGTCTCTTCTACTTTTTTCGGGTAAGTTATAGATGATGTGTGTTCCTCAAGTGATGGTAGGGCTTGTCGGCTTGGAGTTTGCACCTCATTCTCCATTATATCTAGATCTCCTAAATGTTCATTAGTATGATCTAACCCAAATACACTCCTAAGCATCTCAAATCCTTCTTTAGCCATTTCAAATTCTTGGTCTGATTCATAAGAATCATTCTCAAAAATTTGATCACTATATTCTATTTGCCTAAAGGATTCCTCATGCGTGTTATATGTTTCAACTTCAACCATCTGACAATCTTGTTCGGGTTTAGGTTCCATGTTCTTAAAAACTAGGTCTTTTTAATCATGGTGCCTAATATCATTCAACTGATGGTTTATGCATAGGAGGCTTTTCTGAAAAATTCTCCAGATGGTCTCGCTAAATGGAGTTGATCCTGCCAACGATTGTTGAATAGAAGCCACACAAACACAAAATATATCAAATCCATCCAACCTTACACCCATCTCCTTTTGGATATCTTTAAGATCACTCACAAATTTATCAGAACAATAAAAACCAAACCAATCTGCGAAATTCAATTGTTCCTCATTTGTTAATGATTCAAATGCAACTTCACTTGCCATAGTGACAAATGAAAAGAGATTTACGAACACAAACATAAAGAAGGGGGATAGACTACGAGAAAGCTAAAAAATGAGAAAAAATCTTACTTGATAGGAATCAAGCAAGGAAACCTAAACGAGGTGGACTCCTAACTAGCTATTCTATTCCCCGCCAGCGGCGTCGTTCGGTGTCAAAGGAACTTCCTTTTCGTCGAGCAAGTTTTTCAACACCCTAGGCAGTGAACCTAATCGTTGTAGTGTAGTATTAGGGTAAGCCACGAGAATTGATATCGTTCTCTAGGGGAATAGGAATGTTAGTGAAAAGTTACTACGCTAAGGTTGGGGTTGAGGAAGATTATTTTTGTGCTTTTTATATTTTTTGGAAATGGAAAGGTACGAATCTCGGTGTTTGGATTTGAGGGTTTTGGTACTTCTACCGATTACTCTATTTATCTAATCTAACTAGTGGGTAGTCTATGTCTAATTAATGTGTGCTCGTATGATAGTTTAAGAATGTGTTTACTTAGGTTGTATTACTCCTTAATTATCTCCTATTGATGGTTGAATTGTCAAGTCCTTATTCTTAATCGCGTTGTGTGTCTAAGGTCGTAGGGTATGCGTTTATCCCTAACTCTTTGAAACTACCTAAGGTTATCGCCTACAAAATCTCTAGGATTTATAAACTCAACTCTAAGGTACTCTTCGAATGGTTTAGCCTACAATGACTCTAGGTATTATAAGCTAAGGTTCACAAAGATTAATCAAGCATTAACTACACAACGAATGATCTATCGCAATACTAGATCATTAACAATTAAGATAAGAGACAACCAATCAATATCCAATAACTAAGTTTCATATTCCCTAAGCAAACACACAAATAAATTAGCCGGACATGGAGAACATGCAAGCATACAAACAAATAATTGAAGACATAATTGAATTAATGAAGTAAAACACTTATCTTGATGTAAGATAGGGTTTGGAACCCTAAAATACTGTACAACACAGCCTTGGATCGGTTTAGGTTTTTACTCCAAAAGACTACACACTGAATAATGAAAAATTCGGATTCTATATATAAGATTACACATGCGACGACGTCACCTTTTAGGTTGTGACGCCGTCGGGTCGCCGTCATTAGGGATTCGTCTTGGCCACGTTAGTCTTGCGACGGCGTCACTTTATGCTTGTGACGCCGTCCCCTTCAATCTCTGACGTCGTCTGGATCAAATCTAGGCCGTCTGAGGTGTGACGACCTACTCTTTTAAAACTTGACACCGTCACTTGTATTTAAGCAATTTGGCTACTGAGCCGTCACAGAAATAGGCATGACGGCGTCGCCTTAACTCCTGACGCCGTCGCCTTCAGTTTTAGCAGCCTGAGTGTCTCGATTCTTGACTTTGGCCATTTTCTTCATATATTCGCCTTTTCATCCAAGAGACCTAAAAAGTGAAAAGGAACGATATTAAGTAATAACGGATACAAAAGTGATCAAATAAGGGCTTAAACGACCCCTCAAAAGGGTACATTTTAAAACCTTATCACCACTGGATGATTTCGGGAGTTTCATGACGAAGTCCATAGTGATTCTTTCTCATTTCCACATGGGAATTTCTGGATGTATCAGCAAGCCGGATGAATTTTGACATTTAGCCTTCACTTTGGAGCATGTTAAACACTTGACAACATATCGAGCAATAATTGTTTTCATGTTAGGCCACCAATAGTGTTTCTTCAGATCCTGATACATCTTATCAAAACCCGGGTGAAAGAGTACTTGGATTTGTGGGACTCATGCATGATTAAGTTTCTTAAGTTACCATAATATGTAACCAACTTCGATTCTTGATACACCGAGTTCCATCAGGACGTACATCAAAAGCCTTCTCCATCCCTCGTAATTTCCCAAATTTGAGATTCTCTTCTTTGAGTGCTTCGTTTTGGGCTTTGATTAATTGGGAGGGTAGGTTAGGATGAAGAGTCATTACTAATGACCTAACTCTCAAAGGTTTGATTTGTTCCTTACGTCTCAAGGCATGTACTACTACGTGTTCCTTGCCAGGGTGGTAACGAATCTCACAATCGTAATCAGCGAGCAGTTCTATCCAACGTCGTTAACTCATGTTCAACTCTTTATGGTTATGAATATGTTGTAGGATTTTATGATTGATGAAAACCATACATTTCATACCATACAGATAGTGTCTCCATATTCTAAGAGCGAACACGACTGCTCCTAATTCTAGGTCGTGTATGGTGTAGTTTTCCTCGTGTATCTTGAGTTGTCGTGACGCATAAGCGATAACTGTTAGAATCGATGCTCGAGGTTGTTTAGACCTTATCTAGGATTATCAATAAAGCACAATAACAATAATAAACATATATAGAATGCAGCGGAATAATCAAACTATCATTGGTATTATTGAGGTTTCTTCGTCATCATCTCCTACACTCTTACCAATACTCCAACATCCTCAATACTACGTCATCAAGGTAGTACGGTTACCTAACTATAACATGATCAAAGACCTTGGGGCTAACCAACAGAAACACTAGGCGTTTACATGAGACCTACACCTAGGTTTACACACACACACCTTTCATGGTTTTATATCTTGTACATACAATAAAACCAATTCTCTGTATCTCTTTATATAATAAAGATACTATGGTTACAAAGGGATAAGACCAAATAATACAAAGAAATCTTCATACATATATAAAATATCCTGTAATATTCTTTTAGTTGAAGATTTCTCCTTTGTCACTTTAGGTCCTTCAAGCTTCATTCTTGTCATATTGTAGCTTATTAGTTTTGCCATAATCAACTCAAATTAACGAACCCAACAATCTTCCCCTAGTTGATAATTGCAAAACTACACGATGAATGAAACTTCCCCTTAAGCCATGTTATACCGTCAAGGATCTTCAAGTTGCAAATCTTCAAGTAGACTCTTCTTCCCCTTTTTGCCATTATCCACTAGGAGAAGCTAAGTAGAAGCAACTTTGATCTTCAAATCCACGAACCAATTTCATATGACTAATCCATATTTCCAATGCCTCAAGTTACCCTACATTAAGTTTTCCGCAATAAAAATGAAATTAAGGAAAAAGAAATCCGAACCAATAGTAAAATACCAACAAGTAGTAGCAAAAACCTTCACCTCGATGTAGCATATAAATGGTTAAACATTTAAACATTAAGCTTCCCCTGTATGTTAACCATTTGAAGAATGTAGGCTCTATGTAATGATTACTGATGAAGAAAGCCAAGTATAACCTATTTGATGAAGAAGTAAAACAATCCAAACATGTGTCTTATATCTTGAACTAAAGATGACATCGAACGTATACCCAATCTTGATGTATAGGGAGACTGCAATCTTTTGAAGAAAAACTTCATCTACTATTCGTCAATTCGTTGTCACACATGAACGCACGTCTCAAGTTATCTTAAAAGTGTAACACCCACTTTAAGATATGATAAAACACAAACTCAAATAATTCCACTTCATCTTCAAATAGGTGATAAACGCCTTTCTTCATAATCAATTATGCAAAAAGAACGAGCCATGAAACCTGTTGAGAACATAAAAACCAAACTCCAAAAACCTTCTGTGTGTGCCCAATAACTTCATAAATCTGAAAACCAAAAACAGTAGCCACATAATAAAGAATCATGGTAGCTTCAACCAGTAGGCCCAAATAACACCATTCCATAATAAAGCTAGCTTCCAAACATGAGCAGCTTATCGAACTTGCATTCTTACGACTTCAAACTCAACCACCAATCAAAATACAAATTCAAATTTTGATACTTATCCTTTTAGCTATCAAACTATATGCATTAAACACCTACAACGACTTAGACCGCACATCAATCTTCTAAACCAACTTAAATGTGTACCTTCTGTTCTTTCAAAAATTTAGTCACCATTCGTATCGCATGAGCTGTGGATAACCAGAAGTATTAAGTGAACACGAACAACATAAATGAAACGCAACACAAATGAACTTACAAACTTGAATAGCGTGTAGTAGCAGTACTAATCTTATCAGGCAATACAAACTCTCAACCATGTTCAATGACTAGTGTTAATCATTAGGTAGCATTTTAAACTTTACACGATCAATACTAAAATGTGAAAACAGTACTAACTAGTTAGTACTGATAACAGTACTAACTTACTTCGGGAAATATGAGTGATCAGTATTAACGAGTAAATAACAAACGAGAATTAATCAATCCCTACTAGCTGCATTAATACGAACCAGAAGCCTCATCAATATTATTGTGCAAAAAACTTTCCATCAGAACCTCGACTCCTTGTCTCACCAACAAACCAATCATTAAAACCAAATACGTTGAAGTAATAGAAAGATGATCCATGATCTTTTCTCAACTCCAACCAGTCAGACTTGAAAGCTTTGTCGAGCAGCATTAATAACAAATATCAAATCCACTTATTCAGGCCTTAATTCGAATGACATACACACTTATGCCAATGGTCAACAATATCATGCTTATGATTAAAAATAGTGAATCATATGGACGGTGTTTATGCAAATATCTTCACACAATATTCCCATGTTAATAATCAATCCAAGAGCAAGAGTATTTGGTCAGTTACCACGAAAAATTTACCACTGACCCATGTTTATTACAATATTCATAATTTAAATAAACCAATCAATATACTAGATCACCGTCTCATGATGCAATCTTTTCTGTAATCGTCAAAACTAGGGTTTATAACACATGAGAAACCCAACCTTTCATAATCATAGCATGTAGATTTGTATTTAATGATGATACAATTAATTCCAGCCCACGACCAGTTAATAAGAGCAATAAATGCAAAACATTAATCAAAACCCTAAAAAATCGAAATATTTATACCTCTTCAGTAGCAGTTTTTCACATAGAATAACTTTTTGTCAGAGGATCAGATCAACGATCCCTCTGGTGAAAAGTTAGATGGGTATATAGAGAACCTCCAGTAAAAATTTCTTCCCGATCCAACGGTTAACGAATGAGATATCATCGTTTGAAAACTGTGCTGCAGAACCGTTACGAATTTTAACCAACTTCGAATTTTTCTTCTTCTTCAAGAAACCTTGCGAAATCCCAGATATCAAGAGCAACCCGCTATGAAACAACTTGATAATACAAGTATGACTTGTAACAGCATATCCAATGCATCTTTGTTTTTAGAAGATCATGTGTGACAAATCTGAAGAAATGGATTTTGACTCAAACAAATCCAATGCAGTTAACAGAGTTCCTAAGTTGAAGCCAAATGAATATGAACTCTGGAGAATGCGCATAGAGCAGTACTTCTTGGTACTTGATTTTAAGCTGTGGAACATTGTGATCAATGGAGACTCTTACAAATCCATTGTCACTGAAGAAGTTGGTGGTAAGGTTTTTACTAAAGACAAAGGTGAACCTATCACTAATAAAGAAATGGATCTATAAGGCAATGATCTCAAGGTCAGAAGTCTTTTACTTATGGCAATACCTGATGATCATCAACTCACTTTCAACAAACACAAAGATGCTCAGAGTTTGTTGTTAGCCTTAATAGTTTTTATTGGAAGTGATGGTCATTCACATTTAGGAACTTTGTAACGTGTGTTAGATATCGTGATAGAATAGTCAACGGGCTCGTGGATTGGACTAAGCTAAATGGGTATTAGTTTAGTTAAGCTAGCCTTATATCAATCCATGTCCAATCCAATCCAAACGAGCCCATGGCAAGCCCATTAGGGCATCTTCTTCTTGTACTATAAATACCCCTCAAGTATGTCATTTGAGGGGTGTGCTTGAGAGTGTGTGTGTGTGTGTTTTTCATATGAATATTGTTTTCATCTTCTTTCCTCTATCTCTCTAAAACATTCATATCATCATTCAAGTCACCATATCTTTTCTTCATCTCTCTAGTTATTATTGTGTGAAATGGATAGATAAAAGGGTCTCTTTTCTTCATCTCTCTAGTTATTATTGTGTGAAATGGATAGATAAAAGGGTCCTAACAAGTGGTATCAAGAGCCTAAAGATGATTTAGAAGTGTTTTTGTTATCAAAAATCTTGTCTTTATTGTTAAAAAACGTCTTTAAAATTTGTTTGGCACTTTTAAACTTGTTTTATCTTATTCTTGCATATTTTCTGGTTAAAAACGTGTCTTCAAATTTTTTGATACTTTGAGTATCTGTTTTCCTCGTATACTACTTTTTGAGTGCATATTCTTGTCCAAAAAGTTCTTCTTATCTGGTTTATTTTAAGTGTTAAAAAACTGATTTTTTGTCCAAAAAGTCCTTGAATAGTCCAATCTGTCTTTATTCTCGGGTCTGAAAACAGTTTTAAAAGTCCAAAGAATTCCTTTTCTTATTTTTGTCAAAGCAGCAGTTATTGTCCACAAAGTTTATGTTGTCAATCTTATAATTTGCATATCATTTTTGTACAAAACAGTCAATTTCTTGTGGAAAACTGGTTGGAAATTATTGCAGAAAAAAGTGGTCGGAAAAACTTGATCGGAAAAAAAGTCAACGAAAAAGTCAAAACCCTCTTTTCACGCGTAAGAGTTCAGATTTACGCGTAAGAAACCATTTTTACGCCTAAGACATTACGACTATCTTCAGATCTATTACGATTTACTTGGAAAGTATCTCGTACGGCTTTTTACGCATAACCTTACTCGTAAGGGTGTTTACGCGTAAGGTGTGTTACGCATAATATAAGTTTATGAGTAATCAAAGGAGTTTACGCGTAAGGTTTTGAAAAAGTTTACGCATAACCAAGGTTTACGCATAACATCTACTTACGCCTAACAGTTTACGCATAAGGGATTAAGACCAAAGTGTTATGCGTAAGGGATTACAAACAACTTCTCAAAATCAGTTTACGAATATCAAATCTGAAAAAAAAAAAACAAGACCAGATCTACAAACGTGCATCAATCCCATCTAAAATCCAGAATCGAACCCATATACCAATCAATCTGTCCTCACAACAAAACAACCATTACTTTCATTTAATCCATCTCAGCCTTAATCTACAATCAAGAAAAAGACTCAAGATCTCAGGTATCTCTTTCATATAACAAGATTCGTCCGAAGACTGAACCTCAAAAGAGTTTACATCATCGATCTATATAAGAAGAGTTACTTCTTTCACTATCCGATCATCAAAAGAAACACAAAACCAAACGGTTTCATCACTTCTTTTCATTCGGTTTTAACCAAATCATAAACGAAAAACAAAGTAAACCTACCTGAGAACAAAGTGATGTTCGATAGTCACAAGAAATAATAGGGTCGACTACTTTCAGATTTGTTGTTGATGCGTTTGGTTTGTGATAAGTTTGATTGAAAGAAGAGAGATATCAAAAGAAATTTGACTGCGTTTTTTTTTAGAGAGATTAGGTCTTTGTGAGATTGGGTAAGAGATCTTATAAGTAGTGTTATATACCGAAAATTTAGGGTTAAGTGCATTGGATTAGAATTAGACTTGGGTTTATTAAGATTGTTATTGGACTCGGGCTGTTATTATAACAATTAGTTTGGACTTGGGTTTATAGTTTTTGGGCTGAAAAAATTAAATAAAAAACGGTGGGCTACATATCAGGCACGAATTCGACAGTGATACGAATTGTGAAGTCGTGATTATTATTCTGTGGTCAAGAATTTTTGGCTACTTTACTTTGTGGTAAGGATATTTTTGGGATAATCTTTCGACGACGGTTTTAATTGAGCTTCCATAATCCGAGATTGAGTATTACATTGGATTGAAATTTTTCGGAATCATTGGCATATAACTACCGTTCTAGTTATTGGATAACTCGATTCGAAGACAAAAAATTACTTCTTTATCGTCTACAAGATCCGTAAATTCATTTCACACATACCTTCATCAATGGCAACTCAACAAGACATTCATGCAGCCGGTGCCGAAAACCGTCCTCCTATGTTGGAAAAAGGTGGTTATCTTCAATGGACAAGTCGTATGCTTCGCTACATCAAGACCAAACCTAATGGAAAATTGATGATTCAATCCATTTAGAATGGACCCTTCATACCTCGACAAGTCCAAGTCCCTGGAGATCCTGATGCAACACCTCCCATCCCACCATCTTTTCATACTCAAACTGAATCAGAATACACTGAAGTGGATCAGAAGCAAGTCGACGCAGATGATATGGCAATACACATTGTCCAACTGGGTTTACCAAGAGACATCTTTGCTGCTGTAGACAGCTGTGAAACTGCTTACGATATGTGGGAACGTGTTAGACGGTTATGTTTTGGAACCGAAATTGGTAAACAAGATATGGAGAACAAGCTGCTAACTGACTGGGAGAGGTTCACATCCACTCCAGGAGAATCCATTGAATCCTACTATGGAAGGTTTTGTACTTTAATGAATGAGCTTATCAGAAACAAGTTAGCACCCAGAACTATCGTGCAAAATATCAAGTTCCTGAACAATCTTCTAGAAGAATGGGGACGATATGTCACTATTGTCAACCAAACAAAAGACTTACATCAGGTGAACTTTGATCAACTAAACGATTTTCTGAAACAAAACCAAGCTGAAGTGAATGAAGTCGAGGAAGAAAGATTGGCTAAAAATTATGATCCATTGGCACTAATTGCAAAGACTCAACCCTCAGTGAATACACAACAACAAGCTTCATCATCTTCCACTCACAACAACTTGCAGCAATACATTCCACAACCACAAGCTGTTTTCCCTCAACAACAATTCTATCCAACAGAACAACAAGTCATTCAACAACAACAGTATCCACAATACCATAAACAAGGAATCACTGATCTTGAAATTGAACATGAAGAGGCTTTGTCACATGCTTTTGCATTCTTGGGTAAAGCATTTAGAAGTCGCATGGGTAATCAGGCGGTTCCGTATCAGGGTAATCAGTTGGGTCAGAATGTTGGAACTCAGATGGGATAGAATGTTGGGAATAGAGCGTGGTAATCAGAATGGGAATGTTGCAGCTCCAGTCGTTGGTAATTATGGAAATATGAATCAGGGTAATCAGGTTACGTGTTACAACTGTCAAGGAGTGGGTCACATGGCAAAGAATTGTCCTACTAAGCCGAAAAAGAAGGATTTTGCGTATCTTGAAAGCTATCTGTTAGCACAAAGCGAGAATCAGGAATGCAGTTGAGTCTGAGGAACATGACTTTTTTGCTATTATGGATGATGTGGAAGACCGAGAGGACATCAATGCAAACTGCATCTTCATGGCAAATCTTCATGAGACTAAGTACGACACTAACTCTGACGCACCTCCTGTCTATGACGCCAACGCAGTATCTAAGGCACCAATCATTGATCCATGCTATAACAATGTCATATGTGATGTGTTTACTAATGACAAACAGCATTCTGTGACATCAACACCTACTTATGATACATACCTGGACAATCCGAGTTGTAGCAATACGAACTCTGAAACTCCAGATGTGGATCCTAATAGAGGCTGTGTGGCACAAAATACTGAGACTGATGAGGAAACCCGTGCTTATTTTGAATCATTAATCAATAAGTGTGGCATTGAAATTGAGAAAGTTAGAACGTCGGTCGCTGAAGTTAAGGCCGCGAATGCTAAATTGACCGCTGAGCTTGAGAGTTACAAGGAGAACGCAAGAGCTTTTGAATTTCATACAAACAAAGTATCAGAATTAGAAATTGGTTATCGAGATTCTGTTTTAAGAGAAAAACAATTGCAACTCAAGTATGACACACTTGATGTTAATTTGAACGTGAAAATAAAATCTTTAAACAAGGAAATTTCTGAATTAAATGACCAACTTTCTAAACAAAAAACAACGTATTCTGATCTTGAAAAAGAGAAGAAGCAGTTGATTGCTGATTTTTCAAAACGAGAAGACTCTCTTCTTGATGAAATTCTTGATAAAAATGAAATAATCAAAAAATTGGAAAATTTGCTTGTTACAACGGGTCATTCAGCTAAATCAACCAATATGCTTTCTAATCAAGTAAATCCACGTTTTCATACTTCACATAGAATGGCACTTGGTAACGACCCTTCTTCGTTCCTCAAGAAAGCTCAGAAATCTCAGAATGTGTTGAACAATGGAAAACCTTTGCATGAACCCATAATTGTTCGTGATTCTCTTGAAACGTTGGAACTATCTGAGGAGAGTAGATCAAAAATGAAACAAAAACATCCGGAAATCAAACCTATTGATTATAACAAATGGAACAAACTTTATGGAATCACTTTTGTCAATCAAAAAGAAAAGTCAAAGTTCTCCATCACACAAAATGTTTCAAACAAAGAGTCAACACCTGTTTCAAAATCTGTTTCAAAACCAGTTGTTGTCTCAAAATCTCTTTCGAACATTGAACAAATGTCTTCAAATAATCCTTTTAACTCAAGTGATGCGACAAGTATTTTAGACAATGTGAAAACTAGAATTGCGGGACTTCAAGAGACTGTTAAAACTAAAACCACTATTACACCTAACAACTGGTTCTTTAGTTTTGACATCGAACAGAGAAAGTTTTTTGAAACTGAAATTTCCCTGTTGAATGCCATTAGTGCAAGGGTAATTCATTTTGAACAAACATTTTTGATAGAAACAACTGACTTTGTCAAGGACCATAAATCCCTGGTAAAGCAAGCTACTGAAAGTGTTGAACACATCAAAGTTTTGGAAAATTTAAATGACTCTCTCTTCGAAGATGTTATGACTACCGATATCATATCCATTATCGTACAAACATATTCTGTTGAAGATCATGAAAGACTCAGTCACGAGACCTCCGCAATTGTTTCAAAATATGAAAAGCTCTTGAAAAACTTGAAAAAGAAAACGTGTCCTATTTTAAACAACTTGATCGAAAATCTGAGGAATGCAAGTATGACAAACTGTCGTATGAGCGTGCCTACAAGGACATGAAAGAGCAAAATGATCTTTTGAGAGCTCAGCTGGGATGTCAAAAAGGAAAGGTTGTGGATACTAAGTTTGCAAAACCATTGACTGAGGAGAAACCAAATGTTCCCAAACCGGTTTTCAAACCAAAAATGTCTATTTCTCAGTTTCGTCCAAAGGTCAATGAGAAAAATGATTTGTCAAAAATAGTCACTCCACAGTCTCTGCCTATTAAAAAGAGAATTGTCAAAAGTTTTGAAGAGGGAAAAGCAGTTGCTGAAACACCAAAAGTGATAACACCTGGCATCTCTAGGATTAGTTCACGGAATGTGACCAAAAATCCAGTTAAAGAATCTGTCGGTTCTAACGACATGGTCAACAATCACTATCTAGAAGAAGCTAGGAAAAAGGCACAGACTCGAAAAGATGGAATTTTAGGTGCAACATCTAGGGTGATGAATTCTACAAGATTTCAAGGCACTGCTAGTAGTAGTAAACCATTACCTAGGAACACTCTACAAAAGACTAGGGATTGGCTTGCATCTAAGAGTAGTTGCGCAAAAGAAAATGCTATGCCCTTAGTAAACAACACTAGGAATTCTAAGTCTTTTTCGAACAAGAATCAATTTTCAAAAGACTATAGTGACAAAGTTAAAGCTGCTGTTTTAAACAAGAATATTGAATTTGTCTGTACTACATGTAAAAAATGTGTCTTTTCGGCTAATCATGATGCATGTGTCTCACAATATCTCAAGAAAGATAATTCTCGTGCCAAGGCACAATCCACTAAGACTCCAAATAGAAACAAACCCGTTGACAAGATGAACATCAAAAGGAAACCTACTAGGTGGATCTCTTCAGGACGCAGTTTTTCAAAAAATGAGTCTTCCGCTGAATCTGATAAGAAACCAACTTCTAGATCTTACCTTAGGTGGATACCCACGGGAAAATTTTTCAACAAAATAGGTCTTAGATGGATTCCCACAGGAAAGATTTTTGATACTTGCACCAACACAGATAGTAGTGAAACTCATCTAGTTAAGGAAGTAGAAACCACTACAACCGTTGATAGTGATCACCCTCACCGTGAGGAATCGTATACTTCTAACACTGTTATTTGTGAAAACTCTTCTTCTTTGGTTGAAGGTGAATCAAATATCTCAGAACCCAGCTCATCAGAGGGTTCCAATTTTGTAAACTCTTCCTCTTCATTCTCTATATCTTCTATCTTTGATTTTCCATTTCTTTTATAAAACCAACAAAAGCAAAATACAAAAATAGAAAACTTTCAAAAAATACAAAAACATTATAAAATTTCTAAAAATCCAAAAATATTCTTCTCACGACATGTCTCTCGTATAATCGATATTCTATACGTTTCTAGAAATGTCATTCAACAATGATACGGGTATGTACAGATGCTTGAGCGAGAGTTCTTTAATGTTTTTCAAAACATGTCGTTTCTCAAAATTTCTTCAATAATGGCTTTCGTATACTTCAGTACGAAACCCGGACTTCAAATTAATGGCTTCTGAACACATCAGTTCAGGACCCGCGCTTCAAAGAAAGGAAAGTGTTTATCCAAATTAATGGTTTTAAATATTTTTCAAGCACTATTCCTAAAAATATAACGGCTTGTAAGTATTTCAGCTTGCAACCCGATCATTAAAGAAAGGAAAGTGCTACGCAAAATCGATTTTCATAAATATCGAGCACTTATCCTAAAACAAATGAAGATAATTCTTCTCTAATTATCTTCAAAAGATTTTCAAAATCTTCATCATCTTGAGTACCATTGATTCGAAATTTTTCAAAAAGATTTTTCAAAACCTCTCACATTTGGTACCAAGATAACTCCCTCTAAACCCTTAATTGATTCTAAATTTTCTGTATGAAAAATATGCTTTCGTTAAGGGGGAGTATTAAACCAAAGTTGTTCCAAAATTCATGCTAAATCAGTTTCTCTCCAAATGCTTTCCGAAAAACATATCTTTTAATCATTTTGTTTCAAAAACATCATAGATATGCTATTTTTGAGGGGGAGAAACGTGATTAAAAGGTGATCAAAAATGCTTTATGATCTGATTCGTTATTTTTGTAGCAAATGGCAGTTTTAAAATTTGTATTCCCGATTAAGAATCAATCACTACTTGAGGACAAGTAATAATCAACCTTCCGGATGTCGTATACCTAGGCGAGAGATGAATTGAATTTTATGTTTTTGTTTGTTCGTTTAAAATGATGCTTGATTATCGTTTTGGTTTTGTAGGCTAATTTATAAAACTTTTTATACTAATAAATAAAGCAACTATTATAAGAGAGATAAAAAATAAACTAATAGCAAATAATACCGACTAACAATATATGATAAAAAGCTATGCTTGTCAAGTGTGGTGAAAAGTTCATTAAGTGTGGATTTTTCCTTAAAAGCACTTATGTAATTAATACCCGTCGAAACAAATTATTTCCTCACAACATTGGCTTATATTGAAAACAATTATTTTTCGAGGTAAAAATTAGTGTACTTTAAATAATTAATTATACCAACGGCTTTTGCCCGTTAAAATAACCAACTACTCAAATCATCGATTATCCGAAAATTATTAATTAACAACCTTTAATTATCCGTTTAAAAAGTAGATTTTTCTCACAACGTTGGTTTATATTAAAATCCTACTTTTTTATCTAGATAAAATCTACTTGGTTAAATAGTTAAAATCCTTAACGGCTTTTGCCCGTTAAAATTTCTAAAAATCAAACCAAGTAAACCAAAGGCTACCAATTAATAATCTCTAATATTCCACACTAAATTTCACAATTCACCAATCACTTAACAAGCATAATAAAAATCTACTCACTAATAGTCATAAGTAAACCAACAAAGATAATAATAATAAGCTCAACAAACATCATTTTCCACAAGCTAAAAGAGAAAGTAAGGAAAATAGAACCCGATCTACAATACTAGACGAATAAAACCACCCGATTTTATAAACTTATCAAACCCTAAAGTTTACTTCTTTATAAGCTTTAATAAAACCAAATATTTAATAAAGTTTGTGACTTTATTAACTAAATAGCTTATTAAGACTAAAAAGCTTTAAACTTTAGTTAATAAGTAAGCTTATAAAACCCTTAAGCTCCTCGCCTCAGGTTGGAAATGATGAGAAACTAAGCAAGATCACAACTTTATCAAAGGTTAGAGAATAAGCAATATTATGGATCAAATAAGCTATGGAAAAGCTTATTGATCTAAAAAGCACTAAACTTTAAACAAAATAAGCAAAGAAAAAGCTTAAAGATTAGATCCAATATCCACCCAAAATTAAGAGGTTCAAATCCGAAGATTAAACGTGAGTTGGGTATATTTAAGGACTAGATCTAAATAAATAAGCTAGAGATAAGTTAAAAAGATTAATACTTTTTTTTTGATTTTTTTTTTTTTATAAAAGAAGTTGAAAAAGAAAATAAATCTAAGTAAATAAAAGAGTTTTTGAAAGGAAACTAAAATAAAAGTGCTTATTGAATTAGCTATATGAAAAGCTTACCCAAAAAGCTAGTCTTTTATATCTAAAAATAAGCTATAAGAAAGAGCTTATTCAAGATAAAAAGATATGTAAAAAGCTTAAAGTGAAAAAGCTATAAGAGAGCTTATCACTAAAAAGCTAATCTAATAAGCTACAATAAGCTAATAAGCTAAAATAGATTATTAGATAAGAAAAAGAAAAAGAAAAGGAAGAAATATATGAAAATGAAATAAGCACTTAAGTAAACTCCATAAAATTCATTATCATTAATAAGCTAAAAAGGTTTGGTACAATAAGATCTTGAAAATAAGCTACTACAATAAGCACTAAAAATATTAAGCTAAAGACTAAATAAAAATAAAGAGTGTGTGTGTAAATTAATGTGTTGAGAGTCTCCGATCATGTGATTATATACCCTACATATATTCTCGATTGTTCCCCAAGAAAAACCTCGGACCCGTCTTCATGAATGCCACGTGGAGCTCATTTAGAGGCTGGAGCAAAGTTGTAGCATGTGATTGAGATAGCTGGCTTCAATTTACAAGAATCCTCACGTGACCTTATGAGAATTTTTTTTGAGTAGCACGTGGGGGAACAAAAGCAATATCACTTGCAAAGTTGCAATTGCATTTACTTTATGATATCAAATCATCAGTGGGCTTGGGTGATTTCACTCTTCAAGATCTTGGAACTTGACTAGGCTTCGTGGGGTTGGACTGCACTTTGGGCTAGGTCTCCGTGGTCTTGGGCTTCAACTGATAAAAGACGAGCTGGGCTTGGAGCCTCGTGGGAGGCTGCAGCAATTAATAGTTAATACAAAAATTAACCAACAATTATGCCATTAGTGGGGATAGAACCCTTGACCTCTTGCTTAGCAAACATGCATCCACCCACTAGACCAAGAGCCTTTTTGTGTTAACTCTTTCATTTAATTTCCATTTAATACTCTTTTACTTGATCCAAATTTTAGCTATTATCTTTAAAAATAATCTTCGTTTGAGCTCCGTTTAATCTTTCAATTTTTCTTCTCTTTTATCGATGCTCCAAATAAAATAACCACTTGACTCGATATTTCGTGATCTTTCCAATGGTGTGCTCGGATAAATTTTTGCGACTTCTTTTGAACTTCGAAAAACATGGAAATATAGTCGAAACTCATCCGAAAATCACCGTTTTTGCTTTGTTTTCAAACCCTTGTACCTGCAAGACATAATAACACAAATCCAACATATTTGCAATATAATTTGACATATTTCATGGTTATTAGTCCGATTTAGCATATTTTTAGATATAAAATGATGTGTATTTTAGCACTCATCATGATCGGTGTTTGAATATCAAATTAGCTCGACTTAGTCGTAACCAATGAATTGACGATAATATAAAGTCAGTACTCGAAAAGACTTGTTCCTGGACGGGTAATAATTTCAAGCTGGTCTAACCAGTGATGTAAGCGTGTCTCGAATAGGACTTGTCTAAGTAGAATGTACCATTTCGAGAAACTTTGTTTGGACTTGACCAGGCCGGGTAATAATTTCAAGCTAGTTCACTAGTGATGTAAACGTGTCTCGAATCGGTCTTGTCTATTGAAAGTTGATCAATTCAAAAGTGCAAACTCTACCCTCTATATGCAGATTTCTGTCAAAACTTATGAGCACATGTGAAGGGGGAGTGTTTCTGAAAACAAAACTCTCAAGGTGTTAACAAAATGTTTTGATAATCATAAACACTTTGAGAGATTTTCAAAGAAATTGGTTTTATGGCAACAATAGGACAATCATGGAGTTATAAGGTGACTAAGGATAGGAAATTCGTCCTATGATCCGCCAGAGCCGGAGGGATCTACCCAAGGACATCACAAATAGTTTAGTATTAGAAGTCCTTAGGTATGATTGAAAAAAGGAGAATGTGAGAAGGTAGAATTGAAAAAAAGAGAAAGGCGAAGGGGTTGAAGAATTAAAAAGAAAAGTAAAGAAAGGTGAAAAAATAGCCCTCCATATTCAACCTTAGGGCAGAAAGGGTTCAATTCATCCTTCTTGGTTGTCACTAGATGACACCGGTATTGAAGACAAAGACGTCATGGACCCAGTGGCGCTGCTGGCTAAACCTTCTAGCCACTCAATTCCTCTTAAAAGGATTTGTTTCATTCTCCCTGGGAACCCTACATAATCTATCGGCTTTCTCTTAGAGATCGTTGATATTGAAGAAGGAGACCCTCCTACTCGCTTAGGAAAACTAAAATGCGCTATTGAGTCTAGAGCCACGAGATTCATCAATAGATCTCATAGGAACACTTGACATGACATCGCTTGTTGTTCATCAATAAGGGCACAAGTGATATATTCTAGAGTCCTACGCAGACCTTAGCAATCTGCCAGAACATTTATGAGGGGAGTTACAACTGTAATCCTCAGTGATTGAATGGAAATTCCTGCCAGGGTCAAGTAGCCACGTGACAGCAGGTCACTTATGTAATTCTCCGTGGATTACGCTTAGTGTGTCTCAAACGGTCTACAGTCGTGGGGTGATGCTTGGTGTACCTCAGCGACTCATCCGAACTGTGATACTTGGTATATCGCGTTATCTCACTTGTGGGACTCCATTCAGAACGGCCCTTGTGAGAATTAGAGGCGTGTTTTTCACACTATGCTTGTTAACACCCTCGAAATTCAAACTTGTAAGTGCGGAATCCTTATTACTAACCTTTTATGTTTTCTTCTTATGGAAGCTCGAGGGCGGATTGATCGTCGGCAGACTCTCCACATGCTCATACCAACAACACATGAAAGTTCTCATCAAAATCAAAGGTTACTCAAAGTTAAAGATGATTCTTCGTCAATGTCAAAGAATATACAAGGTTTAAAGACTCGAGAACTACATCATTGGTAACCAAAAGACAAATAGAAGTGTGAGCATGGTGGAGAAAGACGTGGAGACACCTAACCAATGAAGTTGACAACGGCAGAAAACCACATTAACTGATCACAAAGCATGAAGGAACATAGAATCAAGACTATTCTATATCTACACACAAAGTTCGAGCTCAAGAAAAGTAAAGACCTAATCAAGTGAAACATCATTTGAATGACCACCCCTTTGGGGGAGATTGTTAGCCTTAATAGTTTTTATTGGAAGTGATGGTCATTCACATTTAGGAACTTTGTAACGTGTGTTAGATATCGTGATAGAATAGTCAACGGGCTCGTGGATTGGACTAAGCTAAATGGGTATTAGTTTAGTTAAGCTAGCCTTATATCAATCCATGTCCAATCCAATCCAAATGAGCCCATGGCAAGCCCATTAGGGCATCTTCTTCTTGTACTATAAATACCCCTCAAGTATGTCATTTGAGGGGTGTGCTTGAGTGTGTGTGTGTGTATGTTTCATATGAATATTGTTTTCATCTTCTTTCCTCTATCTCTCTAAAACATTCATATCATCATCCAAGTCACCATATATTTTCTTCATCTATCTAGTTATTATTGTGTGAAATGGATAGATAAAAGGGTCCTAACATTTGTTCAAAGCCATTGAGACCAGATTTAGTGGGGACTCTGTCACCAAGAAAACTCAGAAGACTCTTTTGAAGCAAGAGTTTGAAAACTTCATTGCTGGTGCAACTGAGCCCATTGACTCAGTTTACAATAGGCTTCAAAACTTGTCAGTGGCGATGTGGATGTAGACATCTCCAAGGAAGATGTCAATCTCAGGTTTTTTAGAAGTCTTCCATCACCAAAATGGGACACTCGTGTCATTGTATGGAAGAATAAAGCAATTTGAAACTATGAAGTTGGACAATGCTTTCAATAGCTTTAAGGTGATTAAACAAGATATGAAGAAAGCAAGCTGCATTTCCAGTTCTGGTCACAAAACATAGCCTTTGTGGCTCACCCTCCTGGTAATGATAAGGACAGTTTTGATGTTAGTACTCCTAGTACTAATGTTAATACTGATGGCTCGGTAACCACTGCATCAGACATCAATGAAGGTACAATTTATGCTTTCATAGCTGAGCAGAGTCAAGGATCCCAGATCGCTTATGATGATCTAAGACAAATCCATGAAGATGACATGGAAGAGATGGACATTAAATGGAACATTTCCCTGATCAGTATGAGAGCAAGCAGGTTCATGAAGAAAACTGGAAGGCAGATTAAGATAAATGATGGAGATTCTGTTGGGTTTGATAAGGGAAATGTAGAATGCTACAACTGTGGCAAACTTGGGCATTTTGCCAGAGAATGCAGAAGCCCCAGAAGCAAAGGGAAGAATAGTGAAGCTGATAACTCTTCTTCTAAAGCAATGGTGGTTGTTGATGGTGCTGGATATGATTGGAGCTTTATGGCTGCTGAAGAAGAAAGTCCAATCAACATGGCTTTGGTATCTGATGTACTTGATTGTTCAGATACATGTGTTACATTAAGTAGATATGAGTCTCTTAAAACCGAGTTTGATAAATTGCGGGTGAAGAGCTTTCTGAAACCAGTTATAACTTAGCAAATCATAAAAGAGGCTTAGCAGTTTTAGAAGAACGAATTATGCATTATAAAGAAAATGATTCAAAGTTTACTGAAACAACTGTTGTGCTTAATAGGGAAATCTCTTTTAAAGACATCACCATAAATGTGTTAAAAGAAGAATTAGAGAAAGTCACACAAATTAAAGACAATATAGAGCTAAGTGTTGAGCATCTTAATGACATACAACATTATAACTCTAAGAGAGTGATAGATACCCAGGAAAAAGCACTACTTGGCAAAGCCAAATAAGGTATGGGCTATAAGACAGCACCACCACCTTTCAGAGGTATCCCTTCACCTCCTGGCATAGACCTTGAACACACTGGCTTAGAGGAGTTTAAGGCACTCACATTTGTCCGTGACCGTAAACCCTTTGAGACCAAGGCTGAAAATCCTGATGAGACCTTTGAAAGTGCCAGTGACACTTCTTTACCTGAGGTATATGTGTTTGAAAACAAAAAGGTAGAGTCTAGTGAACCAAAGCAAGAACAGGCCACTAAACCTGAAAAACCAACTGACAAACCTGTTAGGAAGCCAGTAAAGTATGCTGAGATGTATAGAAACAGGTCATCTAGTCCTAGAGGTAATAAAAGAAACTGGAACCAGTTAAAATCTGAGCAACTAGGAGATGAATTTGTCATGTATAATAAATCTTGCTTTGTGTGTGGTAGCTTCTCTCATCTGCAGGCTCAATGCAGACACCTTATGAGACCTCAACCCATCATGACCCCTAGAGCCGTTCTTCTTAAAACTGGCATAAAATCTTTGAATAATGCAAGGCCAGTTAATACTGCTAGCCCACAACCCAAAGTAGTTGATGAAAGACTCAAAAGAAACTTTTCAAAATCACCATCTACTTCACCAAGGCCCTTTAATGCTAGATCAGCACAAACCTTTAAGTCTTATGATGAACAACTCAGATTTTACAAGAACAAGGTTAATACTTATAAGCCAAGACTTAATACTGATAGGCCAAAAGTTAATACTTTTAAGCCTAAAATGAAAACTGTTGGCTCTAAAGTGAATGCTGTTAAGGGAATCAAGGGCATTGCTATTAAGCCCTCAGCTTGTTGGGTTAGAAAGACTACTCAACCCAACAGTGCATCAGTTACTCTCAAGAAATATGATTACATAGATGCACGAGGCAGATCAAAGTCAGTGATGTCTTGGGTCCCCAAAAGGAATTAATTTCCTTTATCTTGTGTGCAGGGACATTCCAACAATAATGATGATCTTGGCTATTCAGACAGTGGGTGCTCCAAGAACATGACTGGAAATCTATCTTACCTTTCAAACTTCACTGATTTGAATGGAGAATATGTTTCTTTTGGAGGTGGTATAGGTGGAAGAATTATTGGTAAAGGTACAATCAAGACTGGTAATTTGGACTTTGAAGATGTGTACTATGTGAAAGAACTCAAATACAATCTGTTCAGTGTGTCACAAATGTGTGACAAGAAGAATTTTGTTCTATCACATATACTGTTCTTGTTTTATCTCCTATAAGTTGCCTAGTGAAGATGAGGTACTTCTTAAGTTCCCTAGGAAGAGCTTGGTGTAGTTAAAAACATAGTGCCCAAAGAAAACCTTACATGTTTAGTTGCTACAGCTTCTTTGTGAATATGTTATGGCAGAACAGTCATGTGAACTTTAAGGTAATAAATCTTTTAGTAAAAATAACTTTGTAAGAGGTTTACCTCAAAAAGATGAAAATAAAACAGCACTGTATTCATGCCTCAAAGGGAAGCAGCATAGAGCCTCTTGTAAGCCCAAGGCTTTTAACTCTATCACCCAACCACTTCATATGCTGCACATGCTTATTTGGCCCCACCTTTAAGCGACCTAAAATTTAAGGTAGTTTTTGTGACTGAATTTTAGCAGATTTACTTGTGTTTTCTTCATGAATACTAAGGATGAGACTAAATCCTTAAGACTAACCCAGTAGAGAACCTCTTAAAATGTTAAAATCATTAAGTGTGATAATGGGACAGAGTTAAAAACCAAGTGGAATGTTTCTATCAACTTAAGTATTAAAAGAGAGTACATGTCTAGGACTCCTCAGCAAAATGGGGTCTGAAAGGAGAAATAGGACATATAGAGCCAGGACTATGACAGATTCAAGTTACCCACAACATTTGGGTGAGGCAGTAAGTTTTATGTTCAGAAACAGGTGGAAATGGCAAGACTCTATGATGTTTTTAGTGAAAGCCTATATTTTCTTAAACCTTTTGGTTCATGTCTCTATTCTCAATACCATTGCCACTAGGTAAGTTTGATGGAAAATCTGATAGTGGATATTTGGTTGGCTACTCATTGAATAATAAAGCCTTTAAGGTTTATAATTCTAGAACAAGAAGGATAGAGGAGAATCTGCACATAGAGTTTCTTGAGGACAAACCTAGCGTAGAGGGGCAAGGACCAAACTGGCTTTTTGATATTGATATGCTAATAGAATCTATGAACTATGTACCTGTTTCCGTGGATTCTAACATTTTTATAGGAGAAAAGCAAGGTCCTGATGCAGATTCTGATGATGATGATGATGATGATGACTGTGTCCTATTGCCCATTTGGAAGGACAACTCAGTTGGAAGCACTTCTTCAGGGGAGGCAAACAAAGATGCCTCAAAAGACTAATGATTCTAATGCTGAAGGGGGTGTAACCAATATAGATTACACAGTAATAGAACCTCAAGTGATCAGTACTAATCTGGTTAATAATGATAAGCCACATGTTAGTACTGATGAGCCAGATTTTAGTAGTGATGGTCCCCACTCTATTCCATCAGTTAATACAAAGGTTCCTGATCCCTATGGTGAAGTTGATGAGATTGATTTTACTAATATAGCTTCATCTTATGCTATTCCTGCTACACCACATAGAAGAATTAATCAGGATCATCCCTTGGAGAATGTTATTGGGAATGTTAATGCTGAAAGAACTACAAGATCTAAAGTTTAGCATAGTGAAACTGGTTTCTTTAGTGCCATTTATGAAGAAAGGATTCAAGGAGCCACACAAAAATGTCTCTTTGCCTGCTTTGTTTCACAGGCAGAACCTAAGAAAGTCTATAAAGCACTTGAAGATGAATCCTGGGTAGAAGCAATGCAAGAAGAGCTTCTGCAGTTCAAACATCAGAATGTATAGGTTCTGGTGGATCTTCCTGATGGCAAGAGAGCTATTGGAACTAAATGGGTTTTCAGAAATAAGAAGGATAAGAGAGGTGTGGTAATAAGGAACAAGGCTAGACTAGTGGCTCAAGGGTATACTCAACAGGAAGGGATTGATTATGAAGAGGTATTTGCTCCAGTCGTAAGGATTGAGGCTATCAGACTATTCCTGGCCTATGCATCATATAAAGACTTCACAGTGTACCAGATGGATGTGAAGAGTGCTTTCCTCTATGGGAAGATTGAGGAGGAAGAATATGTCTGTCAACCTCCTGGCTTTGAATATCCCAACTTTCCTGACAAAGTATACAAGGTTTAGAAGGAACTCTATGGTCTGCATCAGGCCCCAAGAGCTTGGTATGAAACTTTAGCCAAGTTTCTTTTGGGCAATGGCTTCAGAAGAGGGAAGATTGATCAGACTTTATTCATCAAGAATGTGAAGAATGATATCCTGTTGGTATAGATATATGTAGATTACATTATTTTTGGCTCAACCAAGCTGGATATATGCAGAGAGTTTGAAAAATTGATGCATGATAGGTTTCAGATGAGTTCTATGGGAGAACTCACCTTCTTTCTTAGGCTACAGGTCAAGCAGAAGCCAGATGGCATATTTATCAGCCAGGATAAGTATGTCAAGGAGATTTTAGTGAAGTTTGGCTATGAAAATACAAAGATTGCAAGCACTCCTATGGAGCATAATAAGCCACTACTTCCAGATGCTGATGGTGAACAAGTTGATCAGCGTCTCTACAGGTCAATGATTGGATCATTGATGTATTTGACTGCCTCCAGACCATATATCATGTTTGCAGTGTGTGCCTGTGCAAGATTTTAAGTCTCTCCAAAGCTCTCTCACATGCATGCTGTCAAAAGAATCTTTAGATATCTGAAAGGCCATGCTCACCTAGGCCTTTGGTATCCTAAGGACTATCCCTTT
>OU343219.1:56624623-56727800 GCA_910596185.1 Chrysanthemum makinoi | reverse complement strand
TTATCTCCGAGGTACTAAAAATTGTATATGATATGGCTGATGAACAAAAGATTCCCAATGAAGCACAACAGACAAAAGTTGTTGAGTCAAATACTACGAATATGGGAAATAGCAATGTTATCCCATATAAGCAGTATGTGAAACACAAAGAAGGTCAAGTTGTACCTAGTTGTGCATCTTCTGTTCTTGATGATGATTATATGTTGCATGAGTACACTGCATTCATTCTTGATGACTCATTGACCTCTACACTTAACATATATAAGGAACAAGTTGCCATATATGAACAACGTGCAAAATTTGAACTGACTGAACGTGAGCATAAAATGGATTGTCAAATGCGTATATTGATCACTAAATGTAATTCAAGGGAAGAAAATTTGAAACAGGAGTTACAATCTTTACAAGTGAAACTTAATCAAAGTGTTAAGCAAAAACAAGAAATACAATAAAATGTAACAATGCTTAAACAAAAATTCAAAGAAAAGGAGACAAAACTCTTGAATGATTTTTCCAAACATAAAACGTTAAAGAATACAATTGAAAACAAGTTGTACACACAAGACCATTCCATACAAACTGCTCACATGATGTTAAATCATACGAAATTAAGTGATAAACATAGTCAGAAAACCATAGATGACCCAAATCCAGCTTACCTTAGGAAAGCTAAAACTAAAGTGGCCCAAGCCTTATATGATGGAAGTGAAATCATTAAGCCTGCCCAGCTAGTGAACCAATATCAGAAGAGGATAGAGAGTTAGAAGAAATATATACAGATAAAATGGCTAAGATAACGAATGACCCTGTAAGTGTGAAAAGTCGGGTCAATCACAAACCTCTCAATTATTCTAAAGAGAACTTTTTAGCCACTTTCAAGCCTCAAACTTAGTTGACCCCTGAACAAGTATTTTGTAAGTTAGACTTGGAAAACAAAAAGGCCAAAGAACTTGTAATAAAAAATCCTCCCCTGATGAGATTATCGGCTGCAACGGTCTACCCATCGAATACCCCCATGCATTTAGTTCCCAAAATTCTTCCTACATAATGTAAAACGTTAATTAGCATTTATGTAATCTATCAACTATTTGCTGATTTCGAGAAAACATGTAAGAAGAGAATTACACCATCAGCCATTACTGAAGGGGAGAGGGAGTTTGATGAAACTAAAATGTGTTATCTTACTGGAGTTATGTCATTCTTTGAACTAGTCAAAGAACACTTTGAAAACATGATGCATGGGTTTGGGGTCGAAAGACTTCCTTTTCTACGAGCAAGCTTTACAACCCTCTAGACAGTGTACCTAATCGTTGCAGTGTAGTATGGGTAAGCCCAGGGGTTGATCGTTCTCTAGGTGAATAGAGATGCTAGGAAGAGAGGTATGACGAGAAGGTAAGGTTGATGGAGATTCTTTTTAGTATTTTTATGTTTTTTAGAAAGCAAGGTAAATATCTCGGGGTATAGGAGCGGGGGGTGGTACTTCTACCAATTTTAACTACTAATTAATTAAAATAATGACTAATTAAACAATAAAAAGGAAAGATAGGCTATGTTTTGTAGGTGTGCTCTTATGATGATTAAAAGTGTGTTTACTTAGATGTTCTTACTCCCTAGTTATCTCTTATTGGTCGGTTGAATTGTCACATCCTCATCTTAATTGGTGTGTTGTATTCCGTTTGGTCATAGGGGGTGCCTAATTCCCTGGTTCTATGAATTGTAACTCTCCTCTAGACTACCCGGGATCGCCAAGTACCGTAGTATCTCCCACGAATACTCTATTGTCCTAAAGCTACAACTCACGCAATAAACACAACGATGGCTCAAGTGCACTCTCAAGATTTTTGCTATATAGAACGTTCAAGCTCACAACAATTAAAGAAGAAGCCAGTTTTTCTTACTCTAGCCTCTACAAATCAAGACAAGAGACAACCTAACAATAATTAACAACTAGGTTTCATAGATCTAAGCAAACACAATAGTAATTTAGCTACTCATGATAAACAAGCAAGCATACACACAAACAATTAAACATAGGGTAGACATTATGATATGATGGATTAACTAACTTATCTTATGATGTAAAGAAGAGTTTGGAACCCTAAAATACTATCCAAGTCCGACTACACACGAGTTATGGTTTTCTTTCCAAAATTCTACCTCCCTAAATGCAGAAAAATCGAATTATATATATAGATTTACAAGTGCGACGGCGTCGCCTTTTGCTGGTGACGCCGTCAGGTCGCCATCTTTAGGGTTTCATTTTGGCCAAGTCATCGTTTGGACGGCGTCAGTTGATGAATGTGACGCTTTGTGATGTCTTCGAAGGACGTCGTTTTGAGATGGTTCTTGGGCGCCTGGTGTAGAAAATAAGGGAGACGCCTTCCAGATTTTAGGCGTGACGCCGTCATGCTTTAGAACCTCTTTTTCACCTGAGTCGTCGCTTGCATTCTAATTAGATTTCTTCCTTAGGGACGGCGTCTCCCTTTGGTTGGGACGCCGTCGGGCTTGCAAAATTTCCTAGGATATTGACTTTGCCTTTTTCTTCATGTTTTCGCTCCTTTTCGTCTAAATATGCTTCATTCTAGCATTTTGCTTCCAAAAGACCTAAAATATGAAGAAAAAAAAATGATTTTAAGTAGTGAAGAATATAAAATGTGTCGATTTAGGGCTTAAACGACCCTCTAAAAACCCATGTTTTAAATCCTTATCAGAACACTCAAAAGGCCCTAGAAACTGAAGTTAAAGAAATGAAAGATGTGTTCAAAGACATGGAAACCATGGTAAAACAAAATGAAATTGAGCTTAAGACAAATGAGATTGAGAGGAAGAATATTCACATCACAAATGAAAAGTTGATTGCTAGATGTATTGCCCAAGATGTATATTATACTGCCAATGATTCTGCATTAACTGCCTCTCAATTTCATGATTTGTCACTTGCATTTAAAGTTACTTTGACTCGTGTCAATGAGCTTGAAGCCGAGAATTCAAGATTGCTTGATAAAATCCAAAACGATGACCATGATAACATGGTTAGGCATTTTTCGAAAGTAGAGGTTGATAATGTTAATTTACAATTAAAATGTCAACATCTAAAGGAAAGAATTAAAACTTTAAATGCCAAGACATCTTTAGATGCTCCTGAATTTGATGCATATTTTGAAATAAGAAATCAAGATGAATGGATTCAACCTCACTGTAACACGATCCGAAAGTTGAAAGCTCAAATTTCTCAATTGAAGGGAAATAGGAGTGAAGTGGTAGGCTCCCATATACCACCGTCTCTAGATTCTCAGAATTTTCAATATCAAAACATCATCAATAAATTGCAACAAGAAAATGAATGTTTTCAAGCTGAAAATTCAAAAGTTAAATCGCAATACAAAGAATTATATGATTCGGTTAAGGTCTCTCATGACAAACACAATGAGAAGATAACTTTTTCGCTTAACGAGATTGAGAATCTAAAGACTCAGGTGAAAGGGAAAATGTCAATTCCCACGTATAAATATGTTGCTCCAAAGGTTTCTGCTTGTAATAATTAGGCTATTGAAGTGATGCATATTCCCCCTCCTATTAGGAATAATAAGATTGCATATCAAGCATATCTCACTTACCTTAAGGATAGCCTTGATAGTCTTCGTGAGATCGTAGAAGACGATAGAATAGAGAAACCACTAGATAGTGTTGTTGCCTATGCTTGTATGTATGCTAAACGATCTCAGGAAATTCTAGAATATGTCATTGGCACATGTCCTAAAACCGGTACCAAGCGAGATAGATTTGTTGCACCCCCTTCAATGCCTTAGATCAAGCATATCACCTTTGATGTACCTATGACAACATCTGAACCCAGCACATCAAAACCAGAAAAGAAAATAGCAGTAAAACCGACTAATGTTCCCATCATTACTTCTACAGGATTAAAATGTGACACTAAAGCTAGCAGGTCAAAATCTAGAGGCAATACCAAGAATGATCAGACTACGCAAGCTAATAGTGTTCACCAGAAGGAAGTAGAAGACCACCGTAGGAATCATAAGTTGAGTTGAACAAAAAGAATCGTGTTGATTCTAGTGTTAGCTATAAGCGTACTGTAATTAATTCGAATTCTAATGTTGTGTGTAAGACATGTAATGAATGTTTAATTTTTGGTAATCATGATCAATGTGTTGTGTCATTTTTAATGTCATCGAAACAATCCCCAGTTGAGATAATTGGAAATGCAAAACAAGTTAAGAAATCTTGGAAACCTACAGGGAAAATGTGTACTAATGTGGGCTTTCAGTAGAAGCCAACATGTCGAATGTTCACTCTAGGAAATATGCCCCTTAGCTAGAACTACCACACTTATAGTAAAGCTTATTAAGGAATGGAATCCAACTGGTAGACTATCCCTTTAGTAAGACAATGCCCTTTGACTAGGTCTTTTACATCTACTAGTGATGCCCCTGCTGCTGTCACCACGACACCTAGTGTTACTAATAATCCAGAGATTGTTTGCACTAACCAAAAGGACCCCATCAGCACATGGGGATCAATTGTTTCCAATTATCCATCTTTGTTTGTTTTCAAATGAAGGTCGTACAAATCGTCCTTTGGTATTTGGATTCAGGCTGCTCAAAACATATGACCAGTGATAGCTCACGGCTCAATAATTTCGTGAATAAGTTTATCGGGACAGTTAGATTCGGGAACGACCATTTTGGGGCAATTATGGGTTACGAAGATTATGTTTTTGGTGAAAGTGTAATTTCCAGGGTATACTACATGGAAGGTGTTAGGTCACAAGGTTTACCACACAAGCTTATATGAAAGATAGAGAGGCGATTGAACAAGTATCACACACACACACACGATATAAATAATACGGTTTAGGCGTAGAGTGTTTGTGAAAAGAAAACTTGAACAACCAACCTTCAAATGAAGGTTTACAAGGGGTATTTATATGAGGGAAGCTAGGGCAACACGCCTAGTTCCCTTCCTTTCCTTATTGGGCTAGGTCTAGGCTTATGGGCCTTCTACATAAGCCTAAGGCTAATAACAAACATAAAGGCCATAATAAGCTAACTATTACATATGAGTAACTAACACTTGAATAAGGTTTAGGAGTGATTCCAACAATCTCCCCCTCAAGTGTTATTACATATGAGTAACAAACACTCAAGTGTTTGTGATGAAAAACGGTGAAGGCGTTGATGTAATAGTAGCTTTTGACGTCTTCTGACATTCTTCTTTCTTGTGAGAAGAATTGCCTTGATTTAAACAATCTCCCCAGTGTAGAGAGATAGTTTATTTTGAACGGTTATGCTTTGACGTCATCTTTAAATTTTGTTCGTTGATCATTGTTCTGTGTGAAAGTGATAGTATGTTGTTGTTGTCACATCAAGTCTGTCCTCAGGTCTGCTTCGCTGCTACAGTGTCTCCACGTCGTTCTTCAACATGCTCGCACGCTCTTTGACGTTGGAATTCAGTATTGATGGAGTTCTTTAAGTCATTAACTTTGTAGATTCTCTGTATTGACGAAGAATCATTCTGAGTGTTGTGTTGCTTTAGGATAGAACTTCCATTAGTGATGATGTTGGCGTGAGTATGAGAAGAATCTGCACGATCATTCCGCTCCAGAGCTTCCATAAGAAGAAAACATTTAAACGGTTAGTAATAAGCGGATTCCGGCACTTACAAGTTTGAACTTCGAGAGTGTTAACAGCATAGTGTGAAAACACAACTCTAATTCTTACAAAGGCCGTTCCTGAATCGGATTCCCACAAGTGAGATAACACGATGTACCGAAGTACACCTACGATTCAGATGAGTCGCTGAGGTACACCGAAGCATCACCTCACGACTGTAGACCGTTTGAGACCACTAAGCGCAATCCACGGGGATTTGCCGAAGCGACCTGCTTCAGGCTGTTTGATGTTGACCCTGTCAGGAGTTTCCATTCAATCACTGAGGATCACAAATGTGAACTTCTCATAAATGTTCTCGACAGATTGCTAAGATCTGTGAAGGACTCGATATGAACCACTGATAACCTTATTGTTGATCATCAAGTGATTAAATGTCAAGTGTACCTAAGAGATCTTTTGATGAATCTCGTGGCTCTAGACTCAATAGTGCGTTTTGGTTTTCCTGAGCGGAGACTAGGGAGAGGGTCTCCTTCTTCAATACCAGCAATCTCTAAGAGAAAGCCGATAGTTTACGTAGGGTTCCCTGTGAGAATGAAACAAGCTTCTGTTAAGAGAAACTTGAGTGGATAAGAAGGTTTAGTGCATGCGTCACTGGGTCCATGACGACTTTTAATCTACAATACCGGCGTCACAAAGTGACAACCAGTAGCATATGAATTGAACCCGGTGTCTGCCCTAAGTTGAATAATCTGGAGGGCTATTTCTTTTCACCCTTTTCTTTGCATTTCTTTTTAATTCTTCAACTCCTTCTTTCTCCGATTCTCATTTTCCCCTTTTTACAATCATACCTAAGGACTTCTAAATACTAACTATTTGTGGTGTCCTGGGGTAGATCCCTCCGGCTCTGGCGGATCATAGGACGGTTATTCCTAACCTTAGTCACCTTATAACTCCATGACTAACCTATGTTGCCATAAAAACCACTGTTGTGAAAAATCTCTCAAAGTGTTTGTGAATGAAAAACATTTTAGTACCACTGTTGAGATAAGATTTTGCATAAATACTCCCCCTCCACATGTGCTTAAGAGTTTAACGGTTAAAATGCACAGTGAGGAAAGAGCGCGCACATTTTGAATTGATTCACTCAAGATAGACAATCCCCCGCGAGACACGGTTACGTGGCATAGTTAAAGAGTTGCATTGTCAGCTTTTAGGTGACAACTAGCTCTAATAACTACCTTGAAGGTGTAGACAATCCTCGAAAGGTCGTCAAACCCGTCAGAGTTCATGTTTATCAAGAGTTTCTCGAATGGTACATTCTACTCAGACAAGTCCTTTGTGAGACACGTTTACATCACTAGCGAACTAGCTTGAAATTATTACCCGCCCAGGACAAGTCTTTTCGAGTTACTAACAGTTAAGCATCGTCAATTCGTTGGTTAAGTCTGAAGCACACAGATTCATTTGCATTTTACACAACATATTTCTTATCACATATTTTCTCCCCCTCAAAATGGCATATTAAAGTGTTATTTTTGAAACGTTTGAGAATAAATATGACCATTTCGAGTGTTGCGGGAAGAATGACCACTGAGAACAATTTTTGAACAAAGTTTTGATTCAAGTACTCCCCTCAACGAGTGATATAAACGGTTGAGGTTTTGAAAATCATAAGGGAAAGTACTTGTTCTTTTGAGCAAAACCTGAAAAGTGAAAGGTTTGATAGGTTTTACTCAAAAGTAAGAAGCTTTCGCTCCTTTTATAAGGATTGTGGCACTGAAGCGTACCACATGGTCCTTTATTTACAAGTACGGGTTGTACACTGTAATGTGTGCACAAGCCATGTACATAAATAATCAAACATCCAAAATTATATGAAGAAAACAATTCAAGGGGTACCAGGAAGTGCAGTGATGTTTCCAGGAGTGTGCATGGGCGTTGAAATCCGGTTATGTTTCTCCTGGGTCGACCACTGACATAACTCTCCAATCGTCTGAACTGATCCCTTCGAAACAACCGTTCATCAATCATTGTGATGATCCGCCTCACATCCTCCTTTCCGAGAATTCCAGCGCTTAGGAGACCCAATTTTCTCGGCGTATATCCTTCAACCTGTATGCCAATCCATCCCTAACCAGCTTCAAAGTATGATCCCCGAACTTGTGGAGTTCGCTACACGCCATTAAGCAGGTTCTTTGAAGTTCACTACGGTAAACAACGCCGAAAGGTTTGCTGATGAGTGTATATTGAGATAGCTGGTTGATATCGGGAAGATCAAGCTTTGGAGGAGTGAAGTTGACACGTTTCTGATAAGATTCAAACAGCCAGCGGAGATCTTCTACACGTTCCTTGATGACAATTCGTCTTATGAAGATGAGAAGTGACTTGATAAATTCACGTTGTACTGCAGTTGAGAATTGTCTCATGCGAACCTGTACCTTGGCAAGGTACATGTCTTCGATGTCATTGAGAGACAAATTCTCAAAGTCAGCCTCAGAGAAAGCATAGTCCCGTTCATCTTGTCGTTTGACTACGATCTTCTTTAGTAATGTGTAGTCCCACTTAGACGAAAAGTTCAACGTATGATGGCAACGATATCTTTAGAACTATGTACAGCATGTTGAGACTTCTGAACCTGACAGCTTTATAGTAGATTCGCGGCGTTCTGGCCAGTGATGAATCCCATACAATGCATCGCGGCGTATGCCTTCCACTGTGTTGGAGAACAAGTGATTGGCACGTTCCTCAATAGCTATGCAGTTTGAGTAAACAGTGTGGGAATGGAAGTGTCAACGATGTAGCATATTTTCTTGAATCATCGTCACCGTGTAGAAGAAAATCCAGGTCTTTGTTGAAGAAGTATCTGAAAGGAATCCTTGGTTCAGCTGTTTGTCCAAGTGTTGGTAGAGGTTTGGTCCAATCGGTGTAGTATGGAGGGTTGTCCCTTTGTGTGAAGTCAATGTTTGCTTCCGGGTTGAGCCAATCCATGTTGTTAGACATAGCTCGAGCAATGTTTTCAAGGTGATATTCAACCTCGAGGGCACTTTCATAGCTGTCTTTTAGAAGTTGAAATGCTTCATTTTATTCGCTTCGCTACCGATTTCGTCATTTTCTTCACATGGAACTTTTCTTGCAGAATTTTTGCATGCTCCAATGTAGAACCGTCTACCTAATTCTGACCTTCTTCGGGTAGGAGTGTTGTTAACAAGATTAGCAAACCATTCAAATTCCTCTGGTTTATCGTCATCTAGCCATGATACGACGTCAGTTTGAGGCGTCTTCTTCTTCTTCTTTTTCCAAGGCCTAGATGATGATTCTGGTTTCTGAACTTGTTTGGGAGAGGTGGGTTGTTGTTGAGGCTCAAGGACCTCTTCATCGTCACCACCCGTATACTCAAAGTGATCATCGGTTTTCTGAGTCGGGGGTGGTAACTCGGAATCGTCCTGAGGTTTTTCAGTAGAAGAACGAGGAGGAGATTTTTGTTGAACAGGAGCCCGTTGTGGAGGAGGTTGCATCAAAGAAGATTCACCAGACTGCTTCTGACGTTTAGGTGTAGAGTCTTTATCCTTATCCTTGTCTTCATCGTCTCTAGGACGTTTAGACTTTTCAGCTTCAAATCTACAAGCTTCTTGAAGTTGGTAGTCCAGAAATGCTTGAAACATCTTTCCTTCATCAGAAGCAAATGTCCCAGATCGTGCAGACATTTGTGTAACAAGCTTGGCCACCAATTCATTAACCGAGAAAACTATCGGATCGGTTGGATTGATTGTGACGGTTAAGGGTGTTGATCGAATAGTTTGCTTGGCGATCTGCATAAGATTTGGATAAAGTTGTTTGGTGAACAACTCCTTTGTGACTTTAGGAACGTACTCCAGAAGGTACTTTTTCGCGTAGCCTTCGATCATTTCGTTCAGTTCCTCTTGACGGTGATTTTTCATGAATTCCTTAACAAACTTCCTTTCTCCTTTCATCTTTTCATGCTCGTCATACATATGCTGTATGTGATCAGCAAAGAAATTCAGCTTTTGTTGAGCACGTTTTTCTTTCTGACTTGTTTGACAGCTTTGGTAATCCGTTCATGAGCCTGAGAAATCCAAGATTTAGATGGTTTCTTCACGGATTTGGATGATGATTTGGTTGACTTCTTTGGTGGTGGTGGCGAGGAGTGAGAAGACGAATCTGATGATGAAGAGATATGAGGAGACTCCGGATCCTTCGGAGGTTCAGAGGTTTCTTCCTTTGATCGCGCAGGACTATCTAGAAGAAACGTATCATAATCAACATCTTGATCTTTTTCGGACTTCTCAGTTTCCGGTTCCTCAAACTCATATTCGATAGAATCCTCCACAAGCCTTTGTTGTTGCATAAGAGTGGTGGCACCAGCTCCCTTATCGGGTTGATTAACCGCATCAGGAGATGGTTCAGAGGGGGCAGCACCACTTGATCCTCCGGGACCACCCATTTGGTCTTTAGCAAATTCTTCAGCTTTGTGAAGGTGTCTAACGATATTAAACTTCTTCCTGTATGATATATCCAGTTGCTCTTCTTTTTCATCTGAGCTTTCATCATACGGTACAAGTACAGGAGTCTTTCCTTTTCCTTTATCAGCTGGTGGAATTGGAGGTTTAGCTGCTTGAAGAGGTGTTACGGTTGCAGATTCTGAGTAGGTAATCTCTTCATCTGTGTCAGTATCTTCAGAGCTTTCGTCCACAAGCTTTCTTTGCGGTTCAGATGTGGGAATAGTTTCAGCTTCCTTTACGGAACAACTTTTACGAGGAGGATTCCTTTTGGGAAGCTTCCTATAAAGATCTGTACTTGTAACACTTCCAGCACTGCCTTTTCTGGTCCTTCGAGTAGGTGTACCAGAAGATTTTTCATCCAGATGACCAACTTTGCCTTCTTTCACGGCTAACCGATACCTTTTATATGTTTCAAGCTTTTGATTTCGGAATTCGAAGGTGATCGGTAATACCGTACCCTGTTTCTTTGTTGACGATTCTTTGATTCTGACAGATAATATGGGTTCAGTCAATATGTCGTGATTATCTGGGTCATTGAGCCTCATGGGGATGTCCGGATGAAGTCCAAGTGCTCTCTGGATCAACAGTTTGGTGTATCCGACATAGGGAATCTTGGAGCCAAGCTTCTTGTGAAATACCATCATGTCTTCCCATATCAGTGCTTCGATTTCAATGTCCTTCTTGTTGATCAACGACCAGAAAATTTGTAGTTCCATGAGCTTGGGATGCTCATAGCCCCTGTCACGACCAGAGACCGATTTGGTGATGATCATGTAGAGTGTTCTCCATGGTTGAGGAATATACTTCAGCTCCACGTGAGAGTGCTTAGTAATGATTCCTGAAGCTTCATCATAACCAATATCTATCAAGAATTTCAGGACTGTCTCTTCAGTAGGGGTAGCAAAGAAGTCGGTTGGAGCGATGTCAAGAATGATGAGAACAACCCGTAAGTCAGCAGGAGTGATAGTGACTTGTTTATGATTAAGTGTCACATTCTGACTTTGACCAGTGATCCTCTGCATAGAATCCCAGAATTGTTGAATGTAGACCTCTCGAACTGTGGCAGAGTGTGAGAGCATGTTCTGGTAGGGATGATTCCTGAGAATATTTACAGCAATCAAGCAGAAGATTCGAGCAAGTGAGGGTATCAAAGTCAACCCTAAGGTTGTTCTTTCCGATCTTTCTCGGATAACCATTAGGGAAGATATCAGCAATGGTGAGAACCTCAGGTGCATCCACATTCATTTGTTCAACCATGTCGTGATCTGAAATAACATTAGCCAAAAGAACCAACATATCGAAAGACATAGTGTTAGTCAACAGAAGGTCTTATTGTCTAGTTATTGAATGTACGGTGTCAATGATTGTTACGAGTCCTAAGTCACTTGTTTGTTCAATAGTCCAATGACGTCGTGAAATGTTTTCGTGAGTTAGTTAACTTTAAGTTTTAAAGTTTATGTTATCACTTATTGTTCACAACATATCAAACGATTAAGTTTATTAGTGACATTAATGGATTCGTGACGTTATGATTAGTTTATTTACAAGTTTGTACACGTAACAATTCATTATGAAGGTCAATCCAGGCTTAAGCGTAGTTTTGGCAAAGTTAAGCGTAAACAGAGATGATATACGCATAGACGAAAGCTTACGCGTAGGATCCTAACTTACGCGTAAGAAATGTTACGCGTAGGAAAAGGGGACCTTATGCGTAGCTTACGCCGTAGGCGTATATATATACCTTACGCGTAAGGCTTACTCGTAAGAGTAGACCTTATGCGTAGAGGTCACTGTTTACGCATATCCTTCACAGGATACGCGTAGTCCCATTGTAGAACCTTACGCGTAATGTTATGCGTAGGATTATTCTTACGCGTAACATGACTACGCGTAGGTAATCCTTATGCGTAGAGTTGCAAATGACCTTGATTCTGAATATTAAGCGTAGCAAAGCCTAAAATAAGTTCATCAATCATCAACATTAACACATAACTTCATTTTAATAACAAATCATGGCATGAACATTCATAGGAAGTTACGCGTAAGTAAAGTCATACGCGTAGGTCAAAACCCTAAGGGTTATGATTACGCGTATGAAATTTAACCATGGGATTTGCACAAGACTTTTTCTGGTAGTTTAAGAGTGTTGTGGGAGTCTTTGTACCAAGTTATAACACCTAACACGTTGTGAATCAAAATTACCCAATTATGAACATTAAACCCTAATTCAAATTGTTCAACAATTAGTGTTTCTGGGGGTTAATAGCAATGGGAATCATTAATTCAACAACTTAAGACCATAACCCAACAATCTTTTATACCAAAACACTTCACATTTGGAAAAACCCAAATTGACACATAAACCCTAATTTTCAAAAATCGTTGATACGTGTTTCTGGGTGGGTTTGGTTGGTTAAAGTGGTATCCTTGATGTATAAAAACGCTTTGACACTATCCATTTAACCAATAACATACACACACTGATTTTGTGTTCATATGCTTAAGCGTAGAACACAAAATTACTTGAAAAACACTTTTTAGCCGTTGGATTTACATGAAATTAAAAACCTTATCTTAAAAACATGTTTTAATCACAAAATAACTTACAAAGTGATGATCAAAACAACGGATTGCTCGAATGATTCTTAGGCGTAGATGTGTTTAGGTTTAGAATTAAATGTGAGGTGAAAGTTAGGTGGGGAGGTGTTTTATTTAAAATAACTTTAACATTTTGACAGTTTTGGTCCCTCCACCTTTTCCTTTTTCAAACAAAGCCATTTAACTTCCATTTTGGTTATCAAACAAAGATTTTTAGGAAAGAAACTTGACGACACTCCCCCTTGACTCGAGAAAATAATGAAAGGTTATAAATTTAGTCCGAGGAGTGTCATTGTACCAGAAAATTTACCACCATTTGTTAAAAGAAACAACCGAGATAAGATAACATGCAAGTACACAGATGTTTTGAAACAGTTAAAGTTTTGATTTCTCCCCCTCAACACTTGATCGAAAAAATACTAAATTTTGAAAGATTATAGTGTTGACGGAAGAAACGTACTTGCAATGTTGAAAGAAAATAGATAGAAGAATATTTTTGTTGTTTTATCAGATTTTATACTTTTGTATTTTGTTTTTGAAAAATTATTTACAAAAGAGATTTTGGTGTTTGACAGGTTTTTAAGACTGTTTAGGAGGTCATCCAATTCCTCTTGAGTCAAACACCTCATACCAATCCCGTGGACCAACTCATTAAACCTAGCGGGAGGCAAGGCTTTGGTGAGAAGATCTGCCAATTGGTATTCTGTACCCACAAAATATAATTCAACAGTACCCTGCTCCACGTGATCCTTGATGAAATGATATCGAAGATCGATGTGCTTTGATTTCGAGTGCTGAACCGAGTTGCACGAGATTGCAATGGCACTCCGATTGTCGCAGTACATCGGGATTCCGTCAAATACGTAACCATAGTCTTTGAGTTGTGTTCTCATCCAGATGACTTGAGCACAACACGCTTACATGGCTACATATTCGCTTCGTTGAGGACAGCGATGTACAATCTCGCTTCTTCGATTGCCATGACACCAGTTTATCACCAAGAAATTGTAAAGCCCCTGAAGTGCTTTTCCGTGAGTCTAAGCATCCTGCGTGGTCAGCGTCTGAAAAAGCGATTAGTTCAAAACCAGAATCCTTCGGATACCCGATCCCCAAGTTAATGGTTCCCTTTATGTATCGGAGGATTCTTTTAGCCTAAGAGAGGTGGGTTTCAGTTGGTCGCGACTGATAACGGGAGCATAGATAAACGGCAAAGACAATATCACGTCTGCTAGCTGTTAGATACATGAGAGACCCAATAATACTACGGTATTTTGTAGGGTCCACCAATTTCCCATGTAAATCAGCGTCTAGCTTCTTGGTATGAGCCATTGGAGTGGCATAGGTGTCACTGTGTTTTCATTCCAAATTTGTTTAACAATTCAAGGGCATATTTGGACTGACTCAAGAAAATACCACGGGGTGATTGATGAACTTGCAGTCCTAGAAAGAGTGTAAGTTCACCCATCATGGACATTTCAAAATTTTTCTTCATTAGTTTTGCAAAAGCGATTGAAAACTTTTTATGTGTAGACCCAAAATGATGTCATCCACGTAAATTTGAACAATTAAGATATGTGCCCCGTGATATTGTATAAAAAGAGTTGGGTCAACCGAACCTTTGGTGAAATTATTAGCAATGAGGAAGGATGATAGCTTATCGTACCATGCCCGAGGAGCTTGTTTGAGACCATACAGAGCTTTGTTCAGTATGTAGACGTGATTCGAAACTCGGATCAACGAATCCATCTGGTTGGTGACATAAACCGCTTTCTTTCAGTTGTCCATTGAGAAACGCAGTTTTGACATCCATCTGATAGACCGTCATATTCATATGAGCCGCGAACGCTAGAAATATCCGAACAGCCTCAAGACGAGCAACCGGAGCAAAAGATTCTTCAAAGTCAATCCCTCTTCCTGACGATAACCCTTAGCCACCAGACGTGACTTATTTCGGTAACATTTCCTTCAAAGATCCAATTTGTTTTTCCAAATCCATTTTAGACCAATGACGTAGACCCCTGTTGGTCTTTCAACCAGTTCCCATACTTCAAGACGTTTGAATTGGTTGAGTTCTTCTTGCATGGATTCAATCCAGTTGTCTTTTGTCATTGCGCCTTTGATGTTTTTAGGTTCAGATTGGCAGACAGTGAGTGCATAAATGCAATGTTCACCGTCTGTGTGAAGACGTTGTCTTGTAACGACTGGTTGATTCGGGTTGCCAATAATGTTTTCCAGAGGATGGTCTTTCGTCCATCTATGTGTGGAGGGTTGATGTTGGTATACATTGTGCAGATTCCGAGGATTCAAATGGTTTGTTGAAGATTCCGCGACATCTGGTGCAGCAGTCTCATTAGCAAACGGGTTGAAGAACGCATTTGGATCAAAATCTGCAGGGGGGTACTACATTCAGAATATCATCAGTAGCGAGTTCATCATTGTTGGAAGCGGTTTGTTCAACTGTTGTGGTGGAGTCAACTGGTGTAGGTGCATCTTCAACAGTAGTTGTTGTAGCAGGTGTATCAGGTAAAAGAGAATTATCAGGTTGAGCAAGCGGAAACAAGCGGATACACCTGGAGCACGTTCATCAATATCGTCACTCAACAGCGGAGCAAATAACCTTTCCATTTGTTGACGAGTAAGTCGGGGGCTTTGTTCAGCTGATGATGGGGTTTGAGGGAAGTTTAAACGGTTGTGACCGGGTTCTAAGCTGTTATACTCCGAAGCCATTTCCGTAAGTTCATCGAAATGAGCATGAATCGTTTCCATCACCTGCTTTGTACGACGATTCCAGATTCGGAAACCTTTGGAATTATCACAGTATCCGATAAAGACTCCAATGTCAGCTTTGGCTTTGAGCTTTCCAAAGTCATCACGATCATTATTCGGATAGCAAAGAGATCCAAATACATGAAAGTGTTTTAGATTCGGTTTTCTGTTATGGACGAGCTCGAAAGGTGTTTTGTTGTGGCGTTTTGTAATCATAGAACGGTTTTGAGTATAGCATGCAGTAGATACTGCTTCTGCCCATAAGTAACTGAAGTTTAGCATTGATTAACATTGTTCTTGCAGCTTCCACTAACGCTCGGTTTCGTCTTTCGACAACTCCGTTTTGTTCTGGTGTACGTGCAATAGATGTCTGATGCTGAATTCCCACTTTCTCATAGAATTCACGAAGAGTTTGATTAACAAATTCAGTCCTTTATCTCTTCTCGATTAGTCGAACGGTGTTTCGTAGCTGAACTTGTATTTTCGTGAGAAAGGTGATGATCATTTGTGGAGCTTGATCTTTGCTTCCAAGAAAGTAGACCCAAGTCCAGCGTGAATAGTCATCAACAATTACTAAGATGTAGCGTTTGCCATTGATCGTTTGCACGCGCATCGGGCCACACAAATCCATGTGAAGAAGATGAAGCACATGCTGAGAGCTGTGTTCCACCTTTGAAGGAAAATGAGCACGAGTGCTTTTGCCTTGTTCACAAGCTGAGCAAAGGTGATCTTTAGAATACCGAAACCGTGGAAGTCCTTCAACTAGTTTGTGTCGAGCAAGGTTGGTGATGGTTTGAAAGTTTAGATGTGAGAGACGACGGTGCCATAGCCAGGATTTTGTTGATGTTGCCTTTGAAAGTAAACATATGGGAGATGAAGCAACCATGTCTTTCATAGAGATAGTGTAGAGACTAGAATTACGCGATCCAGTCATAAGGTCATTTCCGTGTAGATCACGAATGAAACAAGTTTTCTCCCCGAAAGCAACCTCCAAATCTCCATCACAAAACTGACCTACTGAAAACAGATTATGACCGAGGCCTTCCACATAGTAAACCCTGCTAATTTCGATGTTCCCATTGACATAGTCTCCGTAGCCCATGATAGCTGCGAAGTGATCATTCCCGAACCTGACAGTGCCAATGAACTTTGCAATAAAGTTTGATAACAGTTTAAGATTGCCTGTCATGTGTCGGGAACATCCGCTATCAACAATCCAGAGAATGATCTGTATCACCTGCATTACACACAGACGGCACAGATGGAATAGAAGTAGATTTGGAACCCGAAATGTTAGAGGGTTCCGTAGCAGTTATAGTAGATATACACACATCAATAGCTTTAGGTATCCACTTAAATCCTAGTGTGTTATATATCCATTTCTGCCATCTATAACTACTCTTTGCTTTAGTCTTAGTGAATGCACTAGGTGGTACTACATTCTTAGGAGGTGAAAATGGAGCTACAGGGACAGCAATGCGTTTTTTAGAATCTAAAGATGGCGGTCTACCAAGCACAGACTTAGAAAGATTAGTGGGCCTAGAGGTATTTCTGTTCTTAGGATTCCTTAAACGAGAGATGATAGCTTTAGCAACACATTTATCATGACAATCAGAATTCATACTTTTACGACAAATATCACAAGGTGCATTAGAATGAATATCAAAAGTACTTAACGGTTTAGCATTCGTTACATCACTATTTCTATTACATTTGCCAGACGCAATATCTATAGTGGAGGCAACGTGAGTCTTATTCATAGTCCTAGGGTGTTCTTCTACTTTAGCATTCCTGATTGATCTTTTCATAGGTCGCAACTTCCTATTCTTCGATTTAGTGCTCCTAGGCTGTGAAGTGCGGACATTTGGAAATGATGCAACTATTCCTGCTTCAGAGAAGGAGGCACGTTAGCAACTTGTGATTTGGCAGTAGGGATTCTAGGTTCATGAGTACTAAGTGTTACTGGGCTAATCTCTTAATGATGGTTGGCGGAAGTTGTTCATACTTTCCTAACATTTCTCTTAACTTGAGGATAGTGTGAATCGATCTTGATTTTCAGACCGAACATTTCCAGAAAATGCATAACTTCTTTAGTGTGTGCAAGATAATGATCAAGTTCATTTGATGCTTCATCACGAGTCTTTTTGAGTAAATCAAATATGACACCATATTCCTTTTTAACTTTTAAAAGTTCTTGTTCATATTTTGAGATTTGACACTTAAAAGACACGTTTTGATCATCCAGTTGCTCAATTTAGGATCGTAAGATTTTGTACGCAACCGGGCGATTTTATGTTGAAAAGCAATTTGTTGATCGTGAATATCTTTTTGACACCAATTAAGACGACGAATTGCATTTGAAAGTTCGTTTGACAATCGCTTGTTTTCAACTTTTAAGGACTCGATCTGAAGCACATTATCAGTGTTCTTAACATTTATCACAGATCAACAGTATCAGCAGAGGTATGATCAAATGCATATGACAAAGAATTCAATAGCACAACATTATGGACATCAGCACAGATGACATCTTCCAAGAGTCGATCAACATCTTTTCTCAACAGTTTCTTTTACGTTTAGTATTAGAAATAGATGTTTCTGTTTTCTCGAAAACGACCTTCATCACTCCAAGTTCCTTATGAAAATCCTTTTCCCAGGCTAATGCACAATTTTTCAAATTTTTAACATTAGGTAAAAGATTTTTCTGAAAAATGTCTCTTTGTTCTAGCGCCAGAGGCGATTGAAATGATCAATTTTGATTTCAGAACGATATTCTATCTCATGTTGTAAAATTTTGAGGTCAACCATGAAGATGTCAAAATATCTAAGAATTTTTCGATTTTCAGGTTTTGAATTTACTTCACTGATGGAAGGTAAAGGACCATAAATTTGTGCATAATCTGGTTGGGGATTAACATTAGAAGACTCCGGTGTTTTGATGATAACCCTTGGTGTGTTAGAAGAATCCGTTGGTGTGACGAAAGTGACCGCTTTTGAATAGTTAAAAGGTTTGTTGTAAACAACTTTTTCTAATTTTGATCGACTCTCGTCTTCTGCATCTAATTCCTCTTGACGATGATATTCAACAACATTCATAAAAGAATTATCAACTTTATATTCTGCACTGGAAACTTCAGGATTTGGTTTGAATGCTTTTGTTGAAAGCTTAGGTTTGTAATCAGCAAGATTCGGTCCATATCCATTTGGATTGGGTTTTAAAGTAAACTTTTCAATGGCTGTGACCGACTCGCCATGTTTGTAAACAACAGTTTTAAACTCTTTAAGTTTGTTTTGCAAGCCGATGATTTCTTCAAGATGATCATCTATTCGTTTCGTTGAATGCTTTTGTATGCAGAGAACTGTTTTTGACAAGTTAACAACTCAGCCTTAGCTTTTTGATTTTCCAAGGTGAGAGCGTTAATTTGCTTTTTATGTTCATGTTTCAGTTGTTCTATTTCAGACAACAAAGCATTCTTCGAAGCGGCTAGATCACGTATCTGTCTTTCTAAATATTTTTCATTTTGATAAGATTTGGCAAAGGTCGCTTCAAAACCGTTTTCACGTTTTTCTTGAGTTTTGAAAAAGTTGAGTTGCTTTTGTAAACATTCAAAATCCTTGGTTAACAGGGCATTTTTGCATTTCAAGTCCTGATTAATGGCATGACATTTTTCCACTATGGTCTGTTGGTCTTGTATTAAACGAGCAAAAACTGGATGAGGCAAAAGTTCGGCGTGTTCAACGTGAGTCTCAACATGATCATTACTGAGATCCTCAAGTATAACCACGGAGTCAATTTGATTATCAAGGGAAACCGGTTGGTCATCTTGATCGTCAAATATAACTACGGGTCTAGTTGAAAATCGTCGGAATGAGATGTGGATGACTCATTTTGAACATTCCGAGCCTTGCCGGATGCAGATGTTGGCGGAGATATGAGATCAGAGATAAATATGGTTTGTTCGGGTACCTGAGACAAGCCATCAGTGTCATACACTGGGCCTGTGTCACTCATGTGTAACTCATGCATATTAGCCATCAACATATCAGCTGCATTGGCCTGCAAGTCCTCCATATCATCATCTGAGTCTTCATTTGCCATAAAGCTCTGTTCTTTGTCTGTGAGAGTTCCACCAGCTTCATCCTTAAGAGCCAAAAGAAGAGCCTCTTTGAAATAAGCACTGCCCCTAGTCCTTGGCTTTGGGCATGCATTAGCCAGGTGTCCCTTCTCATTGCAGTTGTAGCATCGAAGACCATTCAACCCATTTGAGCATTTCCCTGTTCCACCACTTGAGCTCTATTGTTATTCCTACCCACAAGCATTAAACCCTTGACCACCGCCCATCTGACGACCATAACCACGATTCTGAACTTCAACTCGTCCATTGTTTACAACAGCTTGATTCCTTGTATTGGATGAGGAACGAATACGGTTGTTGGATTTGTTGGTATAACGGCTAAAGGCATTAGCAATCATAGCAAATCCTTGTTGCAATGCTTCGAACGGATCGGATTCCTCATTATGAAGTGCTTGATCATTGTTGTTGTAAGGAACCAATTGATTTTGTTGAGGTTGATGTGATTGATCGTTTGGTGGGTTTGAAGCAGTTGGTTGAGTTTCTGGTTGAGGAGAATAATTTTGTTGAGCATATAAGGCAAGTTGTTGATTTTCCGGATATGTGGGTGGAGCAATTTGAGCACGGAGAATCCTTTCCCTATCAACTTCCTTTTCATGAGGCTTCAAGTAATCGTACAACAATCCGTAGGTAGACTGATGCATGTTTTTAGCTTGACGGAGAAAAATGACATACTTCTCCCATTCAGGACCAAGACTACTTAGGAACTTAGTATTCCCTGCAATTCTTGGCATGTGGATGTTGTGTTTATCCAAATCATTGATGATGTCTGAAAATCGTGATGATAGGACTCGAGTGTCTCTCCAGGTTCAATCATGAAGTGTTCATAAGCCAAGTAAATTTTGGATTCCAAATCTTCCTGATTGAGTACCGATCCTTCCATAAGAAGACGAATATGATCCCACATTTTCTTTGCAGTCTTTTGAGCATCAACACTACGAAGAATGAGGTTTGGTAATCCTAGAGGATATATTCCATTGCAAGCTCATCTGCTTCATAGTGTAGAAGTTCTTGAGGATTCAAGTCTGCAACAAGAGCAATGTTCGTTTGTTCATCTCTTGGTGGAATGGCATTTGGATCTCCGGGTACAATGACAGTAGGCATCTCAAAAGGACCTTCCAAGATAACCTTCTTTAAGAACTTTCCATGTGGCTTCTTTAGATCACAAAATCTAAAGAACCTTATCACCCATTGATCGTAGTTTCCTGGAGTGAGCATTGGAGGTCTATCAAGTGATCCAGCCTCATGAATTGATTGTTGGCTGCTTAAAGTTTCAAACATCTTTGCAAACCAAGTGGGTTACCTCATAGTGATCCTTGATGGATGTTGATTAAAGTCATTTGTGTATGGTTGAGCTTGAAGACTTTGTGGTGGTTGAACCATTTGAGGTTGTGGATGTGCAGCAAGTTGTGGAGTATGTTGTTGGTTAAATTGTTGTTGATAAATTGCTTGTTGTTGATTCCATTGTTGATGTTGTGGAGTTAGTTGTTGTTGACGTTGAGGATGAGGATAAGTGTAAGGGAAATAGTTAGAGTATGGTGGTTGTGACATGTTGATAAACTTGTGTTGGTAAAATGGATCTTTGTAGTCGAATGAACCTTTGTTGATGAAGTATCCTTAGGCGTAGAAAAGACAAGAACCAAGTAGCACTTATGCGTAAAAACACCAAAGTTACGCGTAACAACAAGGAGTTACGCGTAGGATTTAGCTTACGCGTAAGTAGGAAAAGACACTAAAGTTAGGCGTAGAAAAAAGTTAGGCGTAGAAAGTTAGGCGTAGGATTTTCTTATGCGTAAGACTAAGGCTTAGGCAAGAAAGATCTTAGGCGTAGGATTTCTACGCGTAAGCTTATGCTTATGCGTAATTTTAAGGTTTTGCCCAAATGATCTTTTACACTATCACAGTGCAAAAGATATCCAAAGTCGACGTATTTTCAGACTTATCCAAGTAAAAAACACGGAAATAAACCACGAAAATGAAGATCAAACCAAGGATAATCTTACGCGTAATTTTAGGGTTTCCATACGCGTAGGATTACTCGTAATTTTGATTTTGCCCAAAGATGTTTCTAAACCAGTGTTTGTGTGATGAAATAGCTTCAATAACACCAAAATAACACAAAAGTGTGAAACTTGATGATCCAAAGCACTCAAAACAGTTATGAGTAGAATGACACCCACGAATAAAAACTAGTTCAAAAACAATGATCCACGCATAAAGTTTGAAACTTTTGCCAAAAACAAGTATTTTAACACCTTAAAACGTTGAAAGTACAAGAATCTTGGATTAAAAAGTGTAAAAACAAGTTTTTAAGAGAGCCAAAGAATGCGTTATCTTTACGCGTAAGACCCAAAACCAAAAACTTCAAAAAACAAACGAGTACACCCAACTATTTGGCGATTGATACCACTGTTAGGTCACAAGGTTTACCACACAAGCTTATAAGAAAGATAGAGAGGCGATTGAACAAGTATTACACACACACACACGAAATAAAAGACGGTTTAGGCGTAGAGTGTTTGTGAAAAGAAAACTTGAACAACCAACCTTCAAATGAAGGTTTACAAGGGGTATTTATAGGAGGGAAGCTAGGGCAACACTCCTAGTTCCCTTCCTTTCCTTATTGGGCTAGGCCTAGGCTTATGGGCCTTCTACATAAGCCTAAGGCTAATAACAAACATAAAGGCCATAATAAGCTAACTATTACATATGAGTAACTAACACTTGAATAAGGTTTAGGAGTGATTCCAACAGAAGGACTTGGTCACAACTTGTTATGTGTTGGTCAATTCTGTGATTCTGATCTCGAAGTGGCTTTTAGAAAACATACATGCTTCGTCAGAGAATTAGATGGTGATGATCTTCTTAAAGGCTCTCGTGGCACAAATATATACACCATCTCTATTGAAGACATGATGCGGTCATCTCCTATTTGCTTGTTGTCCAAAGCTTCAAAGAAAAAATCTTGGTTATGGCACCGTCGTTTGAATCACTTGAACTTTGGTACCATCAATGATCTTGCTAGAAAAGACCTTGTGCGCACTCTACCTCAATTAAAATTCGAAAAGGGTCATCTTTGTTCAGCGTGCCAACTAGGAAAAAGCAAGAAGTATTCTCACAAACCCAAAACTGTCAACACCATCATGGAAGTTCTTCACACCATTCACATGGATCTATGCGGACCAATGAGAGTGCATAGTACATACGGGAAGAAATATGTTCTTGTTGTGCTAGATGACTATTCTCGGTTTACATGCGTGAAGTTTTTGAGATCTAAGGACGAAACTCCATAGGTTATCATTAAACTGATCAAACAACTACAAGTTAGACTTAACAAAACCGTCGGAGTAATCCGAACAGATAATGGAACTGAGTTTTTGAACAAACAACTCATTCAATATTATGAGAGCATTGGCATTAGTCACCAGAAGAGTGTTCCACGTACTCCTCAGTAGAACGGCGTTGTTGAAAGACGAAATCATACTCTTGTGGAAGCTGCACGAACCATGCTAATATTCTCTAAAGCTCCGATGTATCGTTGGGCGGAAGCTATTGCCACTGCTTGTTATACTCAAAACTGATCCTTGATACATACTATGCACAATAAAACTCCATATGAGCTGATACATAACCAGAAACCAGATCTATCTTTTCTACGTGTGTTTGGTGCTATGTGCTACCCAAAAAACGACAGTGAAGATTTGGGAAAGTTAAAGGCTGAAGCAGACATTGGAGTTTTCGTTGGTTATGCACCTAATCATAAGGTATACCGAATCTACAACAGATGAACCCAACAGATTATGGAAACTATTCACGTGACATTAGATTAGCTGACTGAGCAACCGACTCCTGGTCATACGAGTTCTAGTTCCACGACTAATATTTGGTCACCTGGGCCAATTAGTTTAGGTCTTGTACAGAATCCTACGCTTGCAGTTCCTTATGCACCTCCTTCTAATGAAGACTTGAAACTCTTGTTCGATCCGATGTTTGATGAATATTTTGAATCACCAACTGGTGATACTCCAACCTTACCGGCTGCAACTGCTCTTGTTCCAAACATTATCAATAGTCCATCTGTGTCTACCTCTGTAGGTCAAGATGCTCCATCTGCTAGTGAGTCACATCATCATCGGATATTCAATCTTCTTCGGTACATTAAGGTACTGTAGTAGAAAATTCTTTAGAAGTAAATCCTTTTGCTCCTTTAGAAGATGCTCCGTCCAAAAACATATTTGCTCCTGAATCCCCTTCTATGACATCTTCTTCAGGGGATCTAAACATGGCTACCTCAGTTCCCTACCATCAACCACATGAACATCTCAGAAAATGGGCCAATGATCATCCGATTGATAACATTATTGGGAATCCTTCTCATCCTGTATCCACGTGAAAGCAACTTGCCACCGATGCCTTATGGTGCTTTTATAATTCCGTACAATCCAAAGTCGAACCCAAAGATTTCAAAACCGCTATTGATGAGGATTGTTGGTTCGATTCAATGCAAGAAGAAATTCACGAGTTTGACTGACTTGAAGTATGGGAATTAGTACCACCTCCAGACTGTGCAATGATTATTGCTCTCAAGTGGATCTATAAGGTAAAGCTTGATGAGCATAGTGATGTGTTGAAGAATAAGGCACGTCTCGTTGCTAAGGGATATCGTCAAGAGGAGGGCATAGACTTTAAGGAGTTATTCGCGCCAGTTGCTCGAATAGAGGCTATCAGAATCTTTCTTGCTAATGCAGCCAACAAGAACATGATAGTCTACCAAATGGATGTGAAGACTGCCTTTCTAAATGGCGAATTAAAAGAAGTAGTTTTTGTCAGTCAAGCAGAAGGATTTGTGGATCCCGATCATCCTACTCATGTCTACCATCTGAAGAAGGCTCTTTACGGGTTAAATCATGCACCTAGGGCATGGTATGACACTCTGTTAAAGTTCCTATTGGCAAACGGATTCTACAAAGGTGTCACATCCCACGTTATTCACTCGGAAAACAGGAAAACATTTACTTCATGTTCAAATTTATGTTGATGATATCATATTTGCCTCAACCGATCAAATGGAATGTGACCGTTTTTCAAATAGATGAGTTTAAAATTTCAAATGTCTATGATGGGACAAATGTCTTTTTTCTTAGGATTACAAATTTCACAAAGTCCCGGAAGCATTTTTATAAATCAATCTAAATATGCTAATGAAATTTTAAAGAAATTTGGATTTGATTCTAGTGACCCTGTTGACACTCCCACGGTGGAGAGAACAAAACTGGATGAGGACCTATCTGGGATCCCGATTGATCAAACTAAGCACCGTAGTATAATTAGATCCTTGATGTATCTCACTGCCAGTAGACTAGATATTCTGTTCGATGTATGCATGTGTGCTCGGTATCAGGCTAAGCCTACCAAGAAGCACCTTGAAGCGGTTAAACGAGTCTTTCGGTATCTCCAAGGAACCATTAATATGGGACTCTGGTCTCCGAAGGACATCGCCATGGTACTAACAGCCTATGCAGATGCTGACCTTGCAGGGTGTCAAGATGCACGTCGAAGTACGTCGGGAGGTGCTCAATTTTTGGGTGATAAATTAGTGAGTTGGTCTTCAAAGGAGCAAATGAGTACATCCATATCTTCCACAGAGGTAGAGTACATTGCCATGTCAGCATGTTATGCTCAAATCTTATGGATGAGATCCCAACTATCTGACTATGGCTTTGCATTCTATAAGATTCCTCTGTACTGTGACAACAAAAGTGTCATTGCTCTTTGCTGCAACAATGTCCAAAGACTCTCGATCAAAGCATATCGATATTCGACATCACTTCATCAGGGAACAAGTTGAGAAGTGTTGTGGTTGAACTGTACTTCGTAAGGACTGAGTACCAGCTGGCGGATATCTTCACAAAAGCTCTTCCAAGAGAATAGTTTCAATTCATTCTCCCACGCCTTGACACGATTAGTCTGAAGCCTGAAACACTTAAATGTCTGCAGGAACACACTGGGGAGTAATGGAGTTGCTTCTCTTGTACATAGTTAAAACCAAAAAGAAAAATAGAAAAATATAAAACCTACAAAAACCATAAAAATCAAAAAATCAGAAAATACCAAAAATAATTTTTCAAGGCATGTCTTCTGACATCGATAACATTTACGGTCCTAGAAATGTCATTCAATAATGACACGGGTATTTAAATGAAGTTCGAGCAGAAGTTCAAAAAGGTTTCAAAACATGCCCACTATGGCTTGCTATTATTTCAGATATGCAACCCGTTTGTCACAAAAGGAAAGTGCTTCACGAAATCGATTTTCATAAATATCGAGCACTTATCCTAAAACAAAATGAGGAAAGCACGTCACCAAAAAGACGATTTTTCTTATACAAACGTTTTTCCTTCTATGATTTTTTAGAAAAATATTTGTATTTCACATGGTGGTAACATATTGTTTGGAAATAAATCGGACTCAAACTTTTGAAAATCAATCGGACTCAATTTGAAAATCAATCGGACTTGGGTCATCGATTGAGGGGGAGAGTGATTTCAAATTTCATATTTTCAAACGATATATCATCAAATGAGTCCATTTGTACGTTATAAGTGGTGAATAAAAATTTGGTGTTATGTGTCAGTGTATGATCTTCCTTATACTCAAAGATCTTTCAAAATGAATATTTTATTTTATTCAAAGATATCTCAAAATTATCATGCCTGACACTAACACTCTCCTTCATAGATTGAGGGGGAGCGGTGTAATGTTCCTTTATCAGTATGTATTAAAACAGACCACATTTTCTCCCAAATTTTCTAACTTATTTAAATCAATTGAGATCACAAATCTCAAAAGGTTTGAAAATTTTGATCGGGGGAGAGAATGTGATTTAAATATAAAATCTGATAAAATTGTGATTGTTTAAGACTCAAACAGGCACCCCTCCCTCCATGTGCTAAACGATTTCAAATACCGATGCACATGTTGATGGGGAGCATTTCTGAATAATAAAAAACAATTAAGGTACAAATGCTTTGATATCAAATATCACAAGTACCTTGATTGAGTTTTCAATTGGTTTTAAGGCGGAGAGAATAGTACCAAAAGACTAACCTTGCATTTACTATACTGTAGTTATAAGGATGGTAAGGTTAGGTATTAGTTCCCACGATCCCGCCAGAGCAGGATGGATCTACCCAGGGACAATCCGCTAGTTAGTATAGAAGTCCTTAGGTATGATTAAAAAAGGAGAAAAGTGAGAATAAGGGAAGAGTGCCGACTGAGATGGAGCTAGGACTTGAACAAACCCAACAAGGTTCTAGTGATGAAGTTTCGGTAAGCACTGAAGGGGTTGAAGAATGAAAAAGAAATATAGAGATAAAGGGTAAAAAGAAATAGCCCTCCAAATATTCAACCTTAGGGCAGAAATCGGGTTTAATACATATGCTACTTGTGATTACCAAGGTAACGCCGGTATTGAAGACAAGACGTCATGGACCCTGTGACGCACTGTACTAAACTTCCCAGCTACTCAAGTTCTCTTAAAAGGACTTGTTTCATTCTCACGGGGAACCGATGTAATCTATCGAATTTCTCTTAGAGATGGTTGATATTGAAGCAGGAGACCTTCTCCCTAGTCTCCGCATAAGAATACCAAAGTGCACTATTGAGTTTAGAGCCAAGAGATCATCCATAAATCTCATTAGGACATACTTACACACCGTGAAAAGTAATAAAATATACATTAAGAGTCCTACGCATTATCCTTGTGGTAATGCCGGAACATCCGAGCGATACGTAAAGTATTCACAATGAAGATGGAAATCCTTCTAGAGCCAACATCAAACAAGCTCTTAGTGGGTGACATGGGAGATCCTTCATGGATTGAACTTGTGACAACTGGAAAACAACGATGGGGCGATTCGCATTTGAATCAACCTTTTTCCAGTAAAGGAATTGACGTATACTTTTGGAAAAACCCTTCGATGTGCTCAACAGATGTTTTCAAGCACATCGACTGCGCATAAGTTTTCAAACAAAAGTATTTATGATTGAAACTTGATTTTGCTCACAAAATTCTCATCGTATTGCAAAAACTCTTTATTCAGCAATAAGCGACTGTGTTTCAAATCAATTTCTCATCAATCAGTGAATCCTAATTCGTTGGTTCACTCACTCCGTGTTGTCTACTTTGGGACGCTCCGGTTTGAGAACGGCTAGTACAAGCTGCGAAACCCTGTCAAGGAGATTCTTCGAAATTCTACCTGATCACAGGCAGTATTTATACTGATCAACAGGGAACTATGGTTCTTGCAACCCTATTCAATGAAAGTGAACAAAGACACTTCATGTGTTTATTGCTAACTGTTGTTTGCAGGAACACCCCGACGGTTGCAGCCGATGGCAAATGAGACGTCAATTCACAACCACATGCTCACCCTACACACTCCCAATCAAAGAAATCATGATAATCAAAAGACATACAACAATGCTTCCGCAACTTTGATGCAAAATATCATGATCCAGAAAAGTGTGAGCACGTCGGTCCAAAAGTCACAACATCACATGAAGGCGATACAACGAAGGATGAAATGGAGATTTATTGTGGCTGATGATCTCAAAGAAAGCTCAAAGATTACCAAATCAAGGAACATTCAAATATCACTACTCGAAGTACAAAGATTGCGGACTTTGAAGAATCAAAGACTTCGAGCTAGAAGATTAAACTCTTGTAATAGAATGCTAGAATTCAAAATGTAATTTAGAGGGTGACCTCCCTTAGGGGGAGATTGTTAGGATTTATAAAATCCATATGAAAGACTCGGTCACCCCGACTGTTAGTTAGTACAAGTTAGTTCGTAGTCTTAAACGTAGAATAGTTAGTTTAAGTATCACCTGGAGTCGGGTTGGGTCTTTACCCACTGTCAGCCCTCTCTACAACCCTTAGGGGTGTTTATGTGTAAGTATAAATACCCTCTACCCTCCAAGGTAGAGGTTTGGAACTTCATTTGGTTTAATCTAATCCAATTTACTTTCTCTCTCTAAGAAGTCTCCCATCCTTTCTTTCTCTCACTAAAACCCACGGCCCAAATCTCAAATCATACGTGTTTGTGTAATATTAGTAGCCTACAAATTAAATTACTTACAGTTCCATATGCTTTGTTTTGCCATAACGAGAAGCATGATTATAGGATCTTTTGATGTGGCATTCGTCTTGATAAAGTTATATGATTTAACAGCCAGGTCATTCCAAAGTGTACATGAGACTCTTACACCACTGAAAAACAAATATAACATTATTGACAAAACCTAGGTCATTCCAAAGTATGTATTTAATAACATTATTTACATTTACAAAAACGATGAACATTGTAAATCACCTAAGATCTTGTAGCTTGAACTCTAAAAAATGTTTAGGTTTATTATCTGGATCAATAATCCTGATGTTGTTGTTCTCGACTAATTGACTAATAACATCTAAGAAAGATAAATCAAATTAAATATTATATCAGAAACACATATAATTCTGATACCCTGCTCAATAACATCTGAGAAAGATAAATCAAATTAAACACTATATCATAAACACATATAATTCTGATACACTAACTAAAACACAATTAAAGAAAATAAAACTTACCAAATGAACACTTAGGATCAATCTTGTGCACTAAAAAAATTTCAAAAGACAAAAAGCTCAAAAACTCTTATATATCAAAGAAAATCAGAACATCGTCGAACACTTAATTTTTTTATAAAGTTGATTTTCATGCATGAGAAGTTAGTTTAAGCATATCTGTATTATTTTTAACATTAAAGCTTGATATAAAATGATAATTATCTTGGCGAATGAGATTTTGGAAATGAGAAACCACTAGATTACCAATGGTTGCATCGATCTTGGTACCATGTTACATAAAACATATTATCAAGATAAATATTTACAGCATGAATATAATTTCAAACAAAGGATTTGGTTATAAACAAATAATTATACTTGTTCGTCCATCAGAATCATATCAATACTAGCAACTTTAGATTGTTTAGTAATGCCGTAATACTGGTTCTATATAGAAACGACTTTTACCTTAATGTTGCACTTACCATTCGTGCCATCGATATCTGAAAGTGCGGTGATCAACATAGTTTTGCCTGCGATAAGAAAACAAAGGCACAAGGGTTCAGAGACCAATGAACGATGAACAGCCGCATTAACGCAATTCAAATATAGAAAAAATATCGGTGATGATGATCATAGTTTTTAAAACCTTCTAGAACACGCCTTTCATATTTGGAAACACGTCCCTGATATACCCAAGAGTTTCACGACACCAAAGTTTCAAAAAACATACCCGGTTCCACAAAGGTTTTTCTCTTCGCGTTTTCGACACATTTATGTTTGGGGAGCCTTTTAGAAAACCTCAAAATTGCCCCAACTTTTTGTCACTTAAATTTTCGATTGCCTAATGAGAAGGCTCGGATTCAAAACTGAGCCATCTCATTAATTAATCAAATCCCCCGATTTAGCCAAAAATGAGTTCTCTTATGATATAAAAGATTTATACCTTTAGTTTAATCCAACTTTGTATAAAAGAAAAAAATCCGTTTTAATTCTTTACCTTGAAAATAAATAAAAGAGTTAATTGCATTTTTGGTCCCTTTGGTATGGTAAAATTGCAGGTTCGGTCCCTAAAACTTTAAAAGTGCAATGATAGTCCTCAATTTGAAGTTTGGATTGTATTTTTGTCCCTAATCGGTGTGAAATGACCAAATTACCCTTGTCTTCTTTGAATAAGACAAAGGGTATTTAGTCATTTCACTTTATCTAGTAACTAAAATTGCAATCCAAACTTCAAAATGAGGACTATCACTGCACTTTCAAAATTTTAGAGACCAAACTTGCAATGTGACCATACTACAAAGACCATTTATGTAATTAACTCTAAGGAGCCGTTTGGTTGGGGGATATTGGGGCCATTTACATTTTAATTCCTTTCAAATATCCTGTTTGGTAACTCAAATGAAGTAATTCCCTTAGGGCAAGGTTTAAGGTGTTTAGAAAAGGAAGGTTTGAGTTTATTAAATTACAAATCAGATTTAATTATGGTAATTTGTAAGTTTAATTAATGTGTATTAAATATAATTTGCAATATAAAAGGAATGTCCGTGCTTAATAAATGTACTTTAACCAATGCCCTCGGGGCACTGGTTAGACAATCCCTTTACAATTTCATGAATTGCCAAAATAGAGAGAATTAGAATGCCTCCAAAAAGTGAAGAATTTTAATTTACTTGGAAAATTTTTTTATAAACATTTTTTCTTATTGTTTTTTTATAAACTTTTAAATAGAGTATTTATGAATTTTTTTTAAACTTTTTTTATTAATTTTTATAAACTTTTTTTATAAATTTTTAATAAACTTTTTTTTTATAAATTTTTTATCAACTTTTTCTTATAAATTTTTTATAAACTTTTTTTATAAATTTTATTTATAAACATTTTTTTTATAAACTTTTTATAAACCTTCTTTTATAAATATTTTATAAATTTTTTATAAACTTTTTTTTATAAAATTTTTTATAAATTTTTATAAATTTTTTTATAAACTTTTTATAATTTTTTTATAAACTTTTAAATAGTATATTCATGAAATTTATATTAAAAAAATAAAAAATATTTATAAATTTATGTCAACCAAACGTGCGAAGGTATTTAAAATTCAGAAATTTTAAATTCTCAATAATTTGAATTTTTTAGAATTTAAAATTCCAAAATTTCAAATTCACCAACTAAACGCCTTCTAAATAAAATTCCTACCCCACATATAAATAGTTATCCATGGTTGAAAAATGGACAAGTAAACTAAAGTGGATAGGTTTGTTTTAATAAGATTTGAGGTTCTTGTCTTTGTCTTTTTTCACAATGCCAATGGCTTCTTCTTCTTCTTGTTTGCTGAAAACAAGCTGTTTAATTCCCAACAAAAAACCCTTGAAAGATAATCATCAAAATGAAGCATTTTTAGCAGGATTACCCATTTCTGTTTCAAGAAGATCAGCCATTTTAATATCAACTGTCATTCCATTTCAGTTCTCAAGTCCTCAAGAATCTTTGGCTAGAGAAAGGCGTAATAGAAAGATTATCCCTCTTGAAGATTATAAAACTACCTGTATGTAAATCTCTCTAATATATTAGCTACTCCTTTTACTTTTCTTGCTTCATTTATTATTATTATATTTGTGGTGCATCTTATGTGGAGCTTGACCCTAAATGATACTTAGGAATTTTAAATATTAAACATATATAATACGTTGTGCATTTGTATTATTGGTGAGGTTATTAACGAGCTCAATAACAAGCTTATTCGTGAGTTCAAAACAGATATACCACGAGCCGAGCTTTCTAAAACTTAAACGAGCCGAGCTCGAGCTCTGTCAGCTCGGCTCGTTTCCACCCCTAGAACTCACATTATAAAATCAATGTGAAAAAGCATGTCCAAACACCCCCTTACCATCATTTTGGAAGTATGAGACTGATGTTGACTTTTGTTGTCAATATAGTCTTTTTTAGAATTCAGAAGCTAGTCAAGGGATACTCCTATTAGTCTGTTACATAGATTGCAAATCTTGTTATAATTTCTTCCCTTGAAGAGGAAAGCCAATGCAACTTTAGGTGTGGGTTTGGATATGCGTACTAAAGCTGTTTATTATGAAAGAAGAAATAAATAATCATATGTGAACATATAATTCTATCGTCCTTATTATATGGATACAAGTGACCCCACTTTAGTGAAACGGGATTATGTCTAAGAAAAAAAAAGAAGATTTTTGTTGCTAATAATTTAATGTTGTTTGAAACAGCTGATGGGCTGAAATATTATGATCTCATTGAAGGAAAAGGTCCAACTGCTGAAAAGGGATCAACGGTTCAGGTTTTTCTTGTGAAATTTGATTGGGATTGTGTTTTTATTGGGTAATGGGTCCTCATTACAAGTATATTGGCTTTGTGCAGGTGCACTTTGATTGTGTTTATAACAAAATTACAGCAGTTTCAAGCAGGGAGTCTAAAATTTTAGCTGGAAACCGTACCATTGCACAGGTCTGTTTCTAATTTCTTTATTCACACTCTTAATGCAGACAATACATTTTGACTTTTCTGTCAAAAATTATACGCACTTCTACCCAAACACTCCAAAACCAATAATCGTGACTTTGAGTTGCAATAATCAGCTTAAACGCACATCCAAACACCCCCAACGTAAGAGTTCTCACTTGACAGTTGACACTTAATCTCAAATGTCAAGATTCTTCTGGGTTGTGACGATGGGCGTATTGTTCTTTTTTTGCACAAGTTTGTAAACGCTTCTCTAGTTCAAATAATCAAATAAATGATGATTTAACTTTGTATATACTGTTGACACTGTGACATGGATGGTTTGATGTCCTGACATGTTCCTTTTTATAACCTTAAGTAGCCTTACGAGTTTAAGGTTGGAGCTACCCCTGGAAGGGAACACAAACATGATTTTGTAGTCAACCCAAATGGTTTATTTTCAGCTCAAGCTGCACCAAAACCTCCTCCAGCCATGTATTCCGCTGTTGAGGGGATGAAAGTTGGTGGACACGTGATCTTTAGTTATTTTAATTATCAAAATAATTCTCTCTTCTTCTCTTTATGATAAAACTTGTAAATTCATATTGTTTTGTTGCACAGAGGAGGGTGATAGTTCCTCCAGAGGCAGGATATGGTAAAAAGGATCTTTCTTTGCTTATGTTACAAAAAAAGGTTGTGTTTTTAGTGAAATTCCAATATGTCTTCACATAAAAGTTTTGTGATGGCTTTCTTGGTTGCTTTTTGTACATATTCACGTCTATTCTAAAACCTTAAGAAATTTGAACTTCTAGTGAATTAAATTGGCATTCTTGAACTTCGGTTGTCGTAAAAAGTAGACCTTTTTGTTGAGTTAATGAAAAACCAACTTTCAATGCGTAACATTGTCTCATGTTTCCAACATGCTTGTTTTGCAGCCAAGTACAACATTTGAGTTGAACCTTGAGCTATTGCAAGTAACTCGACCTGAAGGAAAGTAGCTTGTTCCGAAGACTGCTAGTATTTTTGTCGACTCGAATAAGTCTGCAAGGGTAGTTTTAGTATGAAAAGCAATTTTTTATTTGTTTTCCCAGAAGGCCAAGGTGTATGAAGCTTTGTAATATAAAGTTGTACATGACATGATACTACATTACAAATCCTCTTTGTAACACTTGTATTTATATACCAAATACATTTCTTTCTTTTTTGCAGCGCGTTGACACAGATGCAAAATTAGATTTATTATCGCTATATTTTAAATTCAATGGTACTGCATTGACATAAATTGATTGAAAGTATTTGAAGAGCTACGAATGCTAAGATAGGGTGTCATGCTTGTGTGAAAGGGTGCGTGTTTGAGGAGGTTAAGGGGTGGTCATTGATCATGCGTGGAACATCTTTACAACTCAAATGGTTGGCTTAAGTAGCTGTGGCCATCGGGTGGTGTGAGTTTTTTTTTTTTTTTGGTGCAAAGGGTGGTGTGAGTTATTTTTGCGTGTGTTTTATATTATTTGAAACATTGAGGTGTAGATAAATGGAAGAGTAGGGACGGCAATGGGGATGATAAAACCTATAACCCGTGGGTATCCATCCGCGATGAGTGGGTAGTCCCGCCAAATTTTACCCGCGGGTGGATCGAACAGTTGATGTGTTATGTAATATTTACCGAATAGCATTGAGATGCATATTAAACCATAAACAATAAGTATGTTAACCATAAACCATAAACCATAAACAATATTGTACAATCCTATGTGCTATGTCTGTGCTTGAATGGCATTAAGGGGTGTTTGGGTTAGTATGAGAATTGGCAGATGGATAATATCTTCGGAATTTTGAGCAGTTTCTATGGATTTTCTGGATGCTACAATGTGAAAGATGATGTAACAGTGCTGCATCAAGACTCATCCATGGTTTCTTATTGAAATTTCCATAAAGTAGTTTCCTGCCTACGAATCCAGTGTTTTCCCAGACACTGGTTTACATCAAAGATACAAGTAAATAGGTTTGTATCAGCAAAGATAAAGTTCTAATTCTCTGCATAAATATGGTTTTACCATGTAGTTTCAGATCCTTCTCTCATATCTTGAATCTATGCTTTAAAGTTCTCTACACAATGTGAGAAGGGTAAGTGAACTTTGGTGGGCAGTGTATGAAGATAGGAAACGTGAGGAGTGAAAGATGAACCTACTTGGTCCTATCTATACACTGCCAAGGAGGTAATGGTTGGTACTCACTGCAACGTGTGTGTGTTCCCACTTGTGTGAAGCAGTTGTAGTAGATGGAAATGTATCACAACTGGTATAGCCCTTGATGTGGAGAGGTTATGGGTGCCTAGTGATGCCAATCTCCTTTTCTGCTTTAGTCATTGTGGTGGCACGTTGAATGATCTGGGTGGAAGGAGAATTGGAAATGTAGATAGATGGTATGGTGCTTAATAAGGTGAATTCAATTGTGTTTGAATGAGTACTTGATATAGGATATAAAAAAAAAGTGTACTTTTGTTGTCAGGCTGAAATGGTCATTTTCATGGCTGAAATGGTCGCGAAGTACACACAATAGCACGAATTCAAAAGATTGATGTCAAGATGAGAAAAAAAAAATACGTAACATACAATAACAAAAAATGACAAGTATGATGCATAACCCAAAAATAAACAAATTAAACAAGTATTTTGCAAAAGCCTTCCTGTTTGGTCCAAGTTTTATGACAGATCAGATAAAAGATTAAGACCAAATCAGGGTTTGTATATATCAGACCAGGTCCAGGCAAGGTTAGACGAACCAGGTTCAGGATATATTTCGATAAGGTCCTGGCAGGTTAGAGGAAGCAGGTTCAGGATATATTTCGTTCAGGTCCAGGCAAGCTATACGAACCAGGTTCAAGGCATATTTCGACCAGGTTCAGGCATGATAATGGCGAGGACCAGGTCCAGGTAAGATTTTAACCAGGTCGTCGATAATTTTGACAGGTTCAAGTATGATAATGGCTAGGTGTTATGGATGAATTTTGACTTCATTTGGTGTCATTTCACGACGATTAAAGGAAAATCCATATGGCATAACATACTTTTTCACCGAAAGCTAATTTTCATGGACTATATGGATTTGTACGAAACTTTATTGACGTCTTAAAATTGTGATACATGAAATATTATTTTATTTATTTTTATTTTTTTATCTGGGCAATAATAGTGACCCACTGTAATGAAAATGAATTTTAATTATGTTCTCAAGTTTTTTAAATGAAAAAAAAGAAGAGAAAAAAAAAAGAGGAGATAAATGAAATTAAATTTTTTATATCATGTTCCCGAGTTAGGCGAGAAAAAAAGAGATAACAGATGATTTTACAATTATACCCTTGGTTATATATAAAAGTTATGTTTTATATTAGGTCATTTAATTAACTTTATTTATTTAAAGCTTCCTAATATAACTTCTCTCCAAATCATCCTACTTTTGGAGAGAAAGTTTTCGAAAGAAGTTTAGCCAAAATTATTATCCTCTTCTTTTCTCTTCTCTCATAAAAAAAAACTCAGTAACACGAATTTATTTTGTTTTCTACCCACTTCTTTTCTCTTCTTTCAAAAATAAAACTCGGGAACGCTGAGTTTCTAAAAAAATTTAATTAACTTTGGAACAGCTGATGGACTGAAATACTATGATCTTGTTGAAGGAAAGGTTCCCACTGCTGAAAAGCGATCAACGGTTAAGGTTTGTGTTGAGCATAATTTGATTGCGATGGTGTTTTTAAGGGGTAAAGGGCGAAAATAGGTTTGGGTTTGGAACATGAAATTTATTTACCACATGGCAAAACGGCCAGGCTGGGTTGATTTGCGATTCTTTTTGAATAAGTTGTAAATCATTAATGGCTTGTGGTTTTATGCAGGTTCACTTTGATTGCGTTTATAACAAAATTACAACATTTTCAAGCAGGGAATTTAAAATTTTTGCTGGAAACCGTACCATTGCACAGGTTTGTTTCTACGTTCTTCATTCACGCTCTTAATACAGACAAATAGACAATACATTTTAGCTTTTAAGTCAAATCTATTAGTTTTTGAGTACCAAGTTAATATCTAAAGCTACTGTATTTTGATAATAAAGTATTTACAAAGCATGATTTGAGTTTTTCTTCAAGATTAAAAGCTCCATATCAATTTCAAGGTCCAGAACTAACCTGTTTGACCTAAAAGAACAGGGAGGGCCATAGATAAATATACCGTGTTTCAAATGCCATTGACAGTTTCGTCTAGTCTATTTTTAGACGGGAAGTTGATTCAGCCATTAAGTGGATGCTTTTTACATTCAAGGATTGACTTATAGGTCCCCCCTAAACATTTTTTATATCCAAATAATGAGAGATCTGATTATCAAGTTAGTGTTAACCTACTTTGAATATGTGGTAATTTTCGAAAGTTAAATGGCTTTATCAATCTTAAACTCAGGGCCCGCTTGGTTCAAAGTTGGGAAAGGGAAAGGGAAAAGGAAAGGGAAAGGAATGCAAAGGAATAGTGAGGTGGGTAATCAATCCCTTACCTTTCAATTTATTCTATAATGGTTCATTACCCATTACGGGGTAATCAATCCCTTACCCCTCCTTTACCAAGCACTATATAATGAGAAAGGTGAGCCCTTTTGAATACCTTACCCATTCCCCACCCCCCTTATCCCCTTAACCAAGCATGCCCTAAAGTCAAGGCATGTATACCAATTTTGAAGTTGAGAACAGTACACTTAACAGATGCGATCAGTTAGAAAGTGAAAAAAAATACAAAGTCTATAAAGCCACACATAAGCTAACACGTGTCCCTCATCTTTCCTCCATCATTTGTTATTAAATTTTAAGTTAAAGGGTATTTTTGACATTTCAAATGACAAACTTTTAAGAAAAACCGATTTCACTATAATTTCTAAAATTCAATTCTCTTTAATTTATTATGCATTATGATGAATAAATCGCAACTTTTTTTTTCAATTTTTTAAGTGAGCGTTGATTTTCTTGAAATTTTCGGCATTTTCGGCACTAATTTTGACTAGTTTAAAAGCCGAATTTTACAAAACTTAAAACATGAAAATTGTTGGCTTTTGACCATTCTTTACCCAAAATTTTGAATCACTCAAATCCGATATGATATGAGTGAGATATCGCACATTAAAGATGGTGTCATAGACATATTTAGTGCACACAAAGTATTTGATAAAATGCCTAAAAGAGATTTTTCTTATAAAAGTACATTCAAATGTACTTATTGGTATACCAAAATAAATCTTTTGTTATTTTTGTTATTTTCGATTTTTTTTAACTGATGAACAACCAAATGATAAACTGATGAACATTGTGATTATAACTGATGAACATTATGATTTTTTTCGACAACTGATGAACAATATAAAAAATAACCGATGAACTAATGAACATTACTATTTATTTATTTATTTTTAAAAAAACTAATGAACATTATGATTTTTTTTAAAAACTGATGAACATTATAATTTTTTATTTAGAAAATTTATGAACGTTAAGATATTTTTAGAAAACTCCTGAACATTATGGTTTTCTTTTAGAAAACTGATGAACAATATCAAAAATAACTTATGAACAAATTTTTTTATTGATGAACAATACTTTTATTGATGAACAAATGAACAACTATTTTTATTGATGAACAACACCTTTTATTGATGAACGATACTTTTTTGTTACAAAATTGATGAACATTATAATAAAACTGATGAACAAAATTAAGAACTGATGAACAACTCGTTTTATTAATGAAAAACATTTTTAATTAATGAACAATACTTTTTTTGTTAGAAAACTGATGAACAACATGACTAACTAATGAACATTAAACTAACTAGAAATTAAAAAGACAACCTTATCTTTCAAAGTACCAGTTTACATAACCAAAACATTAATCAACATAATCACGCTAAAACCAACTTATACCTTGTGCTAACAAATTTGTACATTCATCATAAATAAATATAATTCTAGCTAATTTCAAATAAAAGTAGCTTTATATTTCAAAAAAATACCAATTCACTTAACAAACTTGTACCATATGCAGACCCATCAAACTCCGATTATGTCATCACTGGTTGAAGCATTTCGTCGAGCACTTGGTTTGCATCATTATATCTATCACATTTTAACAACAGATCTTCTATGTTTACCCGATTATTATGAAGTTGAAAAGTACAAAAAAGAGTTTTACTAGTTGGTACTTGATGGTGACGGCGTGAAGACGGTGGTGCTGACGGCGTGAAGACGGTGATGGTGATGGAGACGGTGATGGTGATGAAGATGGTGTTGTGTTAGATCTGATGATGATGATGGTATGAAAGAGGATGGGGTGATTGAAAATCAAAGAAAGAATAAAAATGAAAATAGAGAACTGAGAGAAAAAAATATATATATAAAAAGAGGTTACAAAATTACGTAACTATCCTTTGGTGGAAAAAGAAAGAAGGACATGTGGCGGCACCAAATTACTTTTTAGACTTTGCAAAGTTTTGTACTTTGCAAATGATGTGGTGCCGTACACTTAATCACTTTATCTCCGATATAAACTCAAGACGCTTTCCTACCACAACATATAAGAAGGAAATAAGCATATCCCTCCCGTGTTAATTAAATATTCCAATTTGTAAGTAATTTTCTTTTAGGACTCTCTAATATGATTATACCTAACGGTGGTGTTTGGATGTGCACTATCAAAGTGATTATAAGGACCAGGAGTCACGATTTTTAGTTAAGGGGGTTGGTCGTGCTTAACACAAAAAGTTATATAAATATCGCTTCAAACATTAATCTGTAGTGTTGTTATTTATTGTTTAAGTTATTCATTTATGAATTTTGTAGACATGTCTATAGAATAAGAGGGCTGAATGTAAAAAACTAGTAGAAAGTAGCTGCTCCTTTGAAAACCGGATCCGTAATCATACTCCCATCGTCCTTGAAGGCATCAAACCAGAATCTCCTACCCCTATTCTTTGTCAGCACACATAATGTCCCGGCTTCAAGGCCAACTGTTGGGAATTATGTGAAGTAGGACTCTGCTGTCATTACTGCCGAAGGTTTATGCTGAAGTAGAAGCAGTTCCGCCAAGAAGTGTTTCTATCAAGAGTACAAGCGCTACCATGTTATGCGAAGAGTGAAAGTCGACTAGGATCAAGATGTTTTATGAATTAAATGCTAAACTCATTATTATCTTTTAACCGCCCAAGGTCGCATGGGTATTATTGTACTACTCTATAGTTGTTTTAATGTATTAGACATTAAATGCATGCAAAGATGTTTAGTCGTTTGGGTAGTAAGAGATTAGGGTTCCTTGTATACAAAAGGAACCATATAGTTTGTAATAGGTATCGGAAACATAGAGTTTCAGTGAATAAAAGGATCCATAGAGGATCTAAGTGTTCTTAGTGATAACGCCTTGTGTTTACATTCCGCTTTAGAACACAAGTTGTAGAGATTTTCTATTAGTTTGCTTATGATTACATAGGCAACACTAACGATCCACGAATGCTAGATCTTTCAAGGTCTGAGTGTGTACAACGTGCATAAAGCCTTCTACAAGTGGTATCGAGCTCTGAGAGTCTCTACGATATCGAGAACCTTATTTTCCTCACTCACATACAACCAAAAACTTATTCACAATGCCTCGAATCGATGATGAATCGGATGTCACAAACACCAACAACAACAACATCATCAAAAACACCACCTCTATGCAACAACTTAGTCTCTCCAACAATAATGGCAAGTTTCCTTATCTGAAGAAGGAAGAATATGATCCGTGGACAATGAAGATGCGTAACCTGGATCTCCAATATTGATTGGAATCTATGGGAAATAGTAAAAATGGCAATGTTTAAAGAAGACCATCCTGATCTTGATGGTAAGTTCACCATTGCTCCTCCCAAAACTCATCAAGAGGTTTTGGTGCAAAGAGAGCACAAGGTAAGAACCATCCTCCTTCAATCAATTCCTGAAGATCACTTAGGTGATTTTCACCACATGGTTGATGCAAAGGACATCTGGATGGCTCTTAAAGCTAGGTTTGGTGGTAATGAAGAGTCCATAAGAATGAGGAAGTCCATGCTTAGACAACACTTCCAAGAGTTCAATATTTCTGAAGAAGAGGGTATCCACAAGGGATACGTCAGGTTTCACAAGATTCGAGTCACTAAACCAAATTTAATGCAAAGCCCGACAATGATGATAGCAACTCTAAGTTCCTTCGATCTTTGCCTCCATATTGGTTGCATGTGAGTATAGCCCTGAAAGCTAAAGGTGGGCCGGACATGCTCACTTTTGACGAGCTATACAACAAACTCAGATCTCTTGAACCTGATGTCAGATCTCCCTACCGTGCAACCTCCTCTGGTCATTCAGCCTTTGTTGGGACATCTCACTCGAATATGATGATGCATGCTTCAAGTCCATCTTATTTACCATCATCATCCTATCGTCCCACTCCTTCAGATCCTCAAGCTAAGATCGAAGTATATTGGAGGATGTCCTTCACTCCTTTGTTGCCGACATGACACTCAGCCAAAGATCCGTATATGAAGACTTTGACCAAGTGGACCCACTTGAGATGGAGGAAATGAAGTTGAAATGGCAAGTGGCCATGCTTTCAGTGGATATCAAGAGGTTTGAAGAGAAGGCAGGAAGGAAGTTTGGATTTAAGGGAAAGGATCCACTCGATTTGACAGAGAAAGGTCAAGTGTTTCTCTTGCCACCGATGGGTCATTTCTCGCGGAATGCAAAGACAGGAAGAGGAGAGAGTACCGGCTACAATACCTATCACAGAATCGAAAGGAGCTAGCACTTCAGCCTCTAGTCACCTTGGATGAACAGTCAACTGGTTGCTCATGAACCTGTGAATGAGGAAGTCTGATACGAGAAGCTTGGTCTGCCGGCAAGGTGCACTTCGTAAGATAGGCATGATCAGTTTGCCTTCATGGGTCTTTCTCATGTACACAACTGTATATTTGGTTGTAGTGAAAGATATACTGAACCGAAGAAGCCTATGATACTATGAAACCTAAGTACAATGCATGCTATGTTGATAATGAAGCTTATAAACTTTCGTTAAAAACATTAGAAAGACAAAAGGTTTGGTTTCAAAATAATCAGATAGCTTATGAAGAAAAGATTAAGGTTCTTCAGTTTGATCTAGAAATTGCTAATATTAACTTTAAACTAATGAAAAAAAAAAGCGATACTATTGCCTGAGAATCTAGAGCTTAAAGAGAAACTTGCAGAGGAGATAGCTAGACATAAACAATGGTTAATATCATGAGACAATCTAGCTCAAGCTCTCTATAGTAGTCAGCAAAGGAACTCAGAATAGGATTAGGCTTTCAGAAGTATGTAGGATTGGAAGCTAGGCAAGATGGGCGTAAATCTACACCTGCAGGCCTAGAACACTTTAGAAAAGAAGGTGATTTACATGCCTGTCCCCCCTCGGTCCTATTAGAGGAGAATTCATGCCCACTAACCTATCTGTCAATATTGACTTTGATGGATCACACCATCTCGTATGGCAAAAGTCAAAAGACTTGCCGACAACGATGCTTCATCTTATGACTTTGTCTCTTTCTCTGACAAAGGACAATTCATCGGATCAAGGATCTACTTACATCTGTGATTCAAGTGATAAGTCAGATCTTGTCAAGCCCTCACCTGACCTTACACACAAGCCTGCACCCAAGTCTATCTACAAGCCTTCTAGGATAGCTGCTGAGGAATCCACTTCCAAGCCTATTTCCCTTGAAGACTTGTCTTTTAAATCTTTGAATAATATGTCTATTAAAAACAATCCATTTACTGTTACTGGTTTAAGTCCTTCTACATGTAATCGAACATCTTCTTTGTTGAATCCATCTTCCTCCAAAAGGAATACTTGTTTTGTTTGCGGAAGTAAATTTCATTTAATTAAGGATTGTGATTTTCATGAGCAAATATCAGGTGCATGTGCTCTTCAGCAGAAACCAAGACCAGTGTGGACCAATGTTAAAATTATTCCACCATATGTCCCACAAGCTAGAACTGACCCTTCTTGGAGGAAATCTCCTAATAGACCTTATGTGCGACCCACTAGCCCATACTTTAAACATGGTTATTGGCCTGCATATGTTGACTCTATGAAAAATGGGAAAGGATGTTGGGGCATTGCTGTCAAGTCCTCAGCAGGTTGTTCTTGGAATAATAAAAGACCTAACTATCAATGGAAACCCAAGAACAATGGTGGATCTTACTCTGTTGCTAAACCTAAATCTAATGATCCACAAGGCGTGTTCAAGTCAGAATGACTTGAGCCTCCTCAGATACTAACATTCATTTGTAAATATGTTTGTTTTATAGGATCATCCCCTTAAACATAAAGATATTGGTATTGTTGATAGTGGCTGTTCAAGAAGTATGTCCGGTAATAGAGATATGATGCACAATTTTGTTCCTATTGAAGAAGGAGGGAATGTGACCTTTGGTGGAAGTGATGGTAGAATTACTTGAAAAGGCACAATCAAGACACCTCTTCTGAACTTTGAGAATGTGTACTATGTTAGGAGCTTCAGAACTTCAACTTGCTCTCTGTCTCACAAATTTGTGACACCAAGAACAAGGTACTCTTCTCTGAAAATGAATGTCTTGTGCTTTCTAAAGAGTTCAAGCTTCCAGAAGATACCTCAATTCTGCTGAGAGTCCCTCGAACTCACAATCTATACACATTCAACCTCAATGAAGTTCACCCTGTAGGTGACCTCACCTGCTTGTCTGGCTAAAGCATCATTGGATGAGTCCAATAAATGGCATAGGAGAATGGCTCATGTGAATTTCAAAACTATAAACACTCTCTCCAAAAGGGGTCTTGTCAAAGGTCTTCCCACCAAAGTGTTCTCCAATGATCATAATTGTGTTGCATGCAACAAAGGAAAGCAACACAGAGCTTCCTACAAAGCTATCACCGCAGTGAGCATCATCTCTGAACCTCTTCACCGTTACATATGGATCTATTTGGTCCAACTCAAGTCAGAAGGATTGATCACAAGTTCTATTGTTTGGTCATCACGGATGGATATAGCAGATTTTGCTGGGTGTTCTTTCTAAGAAATAAAGATGAAACAACTCAGTCGAAAGACTTCATCACTCTCGTTGAAAATCGTTGAACAAGAAGGTTAAGGGAATTCGTGTGATAATGGGACGAGTTCAAGAATGCCATTATTATAGAACTCTGGAGGTCTAAAGGGATAAAGAGGGACTATAGCAATCCAAGAACCCCGCAACAAAATGGGGTGGCTGAAAGAAAGAATAGGACCTTGATTAAGGCTGCAAGATCTATGCTTGCAGACTCCAAACCGCCCACTATGTTTTGGACTGAAGCTGTTGGCACAGCTTGCTATGTGCTTAACAAGGTCTCCATTACTAGACCTCACCTCAAGACACCATATGAACTTCTCTTTGGGAAGGTTCCAGCCATTCATTACCTCAAACCTTTTGGTTGTCAAGTGACCATTCTAAACACCCTGATCCGTTGGGGAAGTTCGATGAGAAGGCTGATGATAGCTATATTGTGGGTTATTCAGCCAATAGCAAGGCTTATAGAGTGTACAACTTATCTGCCAAGAAGATTGAGGAGACGTTGAACCCTGAGATACCGGAGGATAAGCCCAATGTTCAAGCGAGTGGTCATGTGTGGTCTTTTGACCTCGACTACCTAACCGATTATCCGGGGTATACTAGACATATGGCTAACCAAAGTGCAGACTCTCAAGAATATCCCACTAACAATGCAGGTACCTTGATGCTGACTGAAGTGAATTTGAAGATGATGAACATCCCATACTTGTGCCTTCTTTCTCCCCTAACAATGTTGCAGGTAACTCTTCAAGAGATACTTCTGCTGAGCGTGAAGATGAATCACACTATGCTGAGGACCTTGCTAGGCTTCAGACTCAAGAATTTTCAGCTAAGCTTGAAGTCAAAAGGTGACTCGGGAGCTTGCAAATGAGGTCGTCATGGAAACCATTTTTCTGCCGACACGATGCAGCCTCTCCCATCGTCATCATATCTAAAGCTCGCCTGTTACTACTCCTACTCCTACTAGAGTGTCCACAGACTTTGGGGAACAGTATACTCGCTTCCAAGTCCTTCGATCTTGGAAATCATCAACCCAAATATGGCATTTTCTCCTCACCTTCCTATGACACAACTTTTGTACCAACTGTGACGAATCTTGAACCTACCATTGAAGTTAACCCCACTGCTACTAAAAGAATCAACATTACTCACCCTCAATCCAATATCATTGGAGACATTCTAGCTCCTGTTAGAACTCAAAAGGCTATCTCTAGCCCTAAATTTGGACAGGTTGCTTTTCTTTCCTATGTCTCAAATCAGCAAAGAGACAATCACACAGACTACAAGCATTGTCTGTTTGCATGTTTTCTTTCCCAAGTAGAACCAACCAGTGTCTCTCAAGCTCTTGAAGACTCAAGCTGGATTGAGGCAATGCAAGAAGAAATGCAACAGCCAGAACCAACAAGTTTGGATCTTGGTACCATTACCAGATGGTAAATATGCTATTGGAACTAAATGGATTCTCAAAAAAGAGATGCACGGGTGTGGTGATTAAGAACAAAGCAAGATTAGTAGCTCAAGGTTACAGGCAAGAGGAAGGGATTGACTTTGATGAAGTGTTTGCACTGCTGCAAGAGTAGAGGCCATTCGAATTTTCTTGGCATATGCCTCTTACATGGGCTTCATGTTATATCAGATGGATGTTAAAGGTGCCTTTTTGTATGGAGAGATTGAAGAGGAAGTTTATGTCACACAACCCAAAGGATTTGAAGACCCGTGATCATCCTAATCATGTTTACAAAGTCGTTAAAGCTCTCTATGGACTTCATCAGTGCACCAAGGGCCCGTATGCTAGGCTTTCATCATTTCACTAAGCATGGCTACGTAAGAGGTGCCATTGATAAAACTCTTTTCTCAAGAAGAACTCGACAGATATCATACTTGTGCAAGTGTATGTGGATGACATCATTTTCGGATCCACTAAAGAAGCTTGGTGTAGGGAATTCGAGGATCTAATGAAGGGAGAATTTCAGATGAGTGCCATGGGAGAGCTCACTTTCATTTTGGGTCTCCAAGTTCACAGAACAGGATGGGATATTTATCAGTCAGGATAAATATGTGAGGGACATGTTGAAGAAATTTGGCATGGAAGGTATCGGACCGCCACAACACCCTATGAAGCTCCAAAAACAAAAGCCAACAATGATCCGCATCTACCCGTGAATGTTCATTTATACAGATCTATGATTGGTTCATTAATGTATCTAACAGCTTCAAGGCCCGATATTACCTTTGTCGTAGTGTGTGCTCTCGACACCAAGTCACTCCACTTACTTCCCATCTCAATGCAGTCAAGAAGATCTTTAAGTACCTCAAAGGCCAACCTCTTTTGGGCCTTTGGTACCCAAAAGAGTCTCCTTTTAAGTTGGAAGCATATAGTGATAGTGATTATGCCGGTGCAACCGATAGGAGATCCACAACTAGAGGTCAATTCCTTGGAAAGAGATTGATCTCGTGGTAGTGCAACAAACAAACCGTTGTGGCTACCTCAACTACCTGAAGCGAGTATGTTGTCATGCAAAACCGCTATGGGCAAGTACTATGGATCCAAAACCGCTTGTCGGACTATGGGTATAACTTTATGAACACAACTCTTTTATTGATAATCGAGTACCATATGCATTGTCAAAAATCCAGTTTTTCACAGTAGAACCAAACATATTGAAATCAGACACCACTTTATAAGAGATGCATATGAAAAACATTTGATAAATGTGGCTAAAATTCATACAGATGATAATGTGGCAGATCTGTTAACTAAAGCTTTTGATGGACCAAGGTTTCAACACCTAGTGGTCAATATTGGGATGCTTAACCCTTAACTGCCTAGTTTAAGGGGAGGCATAGGCCTCAGGGGAGGCATATGCCTCAAGAGAGAGTTGTATTTGGTCTTATTTGTTTTACTTTGTAGTTCTTGTATTGTTTGTTAGTTTCTTAGTGATAAAAAAAAAAAAAAAAAAAAAATTTCTTTTGCAGTTTTGTCTTTGAGGGTTATTAACTCACCAGATATACCTTGTGTGTATCAAAGAGTTGGCTAGTCCAAAGGGTACAGCTTTGGTAAAGACATATCAAATCTGTTAATAGCTGTAATGGTTTGCTCAAAATCATAGGGTCTGCAACCACCCATGCTTAATTGCTGAGAGTTGTATGGTCCTCAATTCACCATGGTCTATTCCTTTTTGGAATCCAAGAATTGGCTAGCCCACACGTATATGGATTGTGGTAAAGGCAACTATCTCTATATTTGGTTATCAATTCACCAATTCTAAGAATTGACTAGTCCCGAGCAAACGGCTACAGGTAAAGACACCTCAAATCCGTTTATATAGTTGCTGATTTGCTCATAAATCAGATGGTTATCAATGTACCATAGTTTACTAACTTAAACATCTGCTACTCCAAAGTAGTAATGGCTATGGTAAAGAGACATCAAATCCATTATTTTCAATGATTCACCTCTCTCAGATGTTAACACACCTGGATGTGATGAGAATAGTATGCAACCGATAAGTATTGATGTACATTATGTCATGTGTTGCTGCAAAGACCTGGCGTTTCAAAGTTTGCTCATCATAGAGATGATTTTGGTTTTGGTTCTTTGCTACTGATGCTTGAGAACAATCCTCTAGTACTGAAGTCTCTAAGATCTATCAAGGTAGGAAACTGGAACTTAACCCACCAAATTCCGGTTTAGGGAGGATTGTTGGGAATTATGTGAAGTAGGACTCACTGTCATTATCGCCGAAGGTTTATGTGAAGTAGAAGCGCACGAAGAAGTGTTTCTATCGAAGAGTACAAGCGTTACCATGTTACTGAAGAGTGAAAGTGACTAGGATCAAGATGCGCCTTATGAATTAAATGCTAAACTCATTATTATCTTTAACGCCCAAGGTCAGATGGGTATTATTGTACTACTCTATAGTTTTTTTAATGTATTAGACATTAAATGCATGCAAAGATGTTTAGTCGTTTGGGTAGTAAGAGATTAGGGTTCCTTGTATATAAAAGGAACCATATAGTTTGTAATAGGTATCGGAAACATAGAGTTTCAGTGAATAAAAGGATCCATAGAGGATCTAAGTGTTCTTAGTGATAACTGCTTGTGTTTACATTCCGCTTTAGAACACGAGTTGTAGAGATTTTCTATTAGTTTGCTTATGATTACATAGGCAACACTAACGATCCACGAGTGCTAGATCTTTCAAGGTCTGAGTGTGTACAACGTGCGTAAAGCCTTCTACACCAACTGATTCAATCATCGCGTTAAATGAATCAGCAACCGACTATAAATCAGTACTCCCGGCTTCACGTCGCATATTACACCCAAAAGAAACACCATTTACCACAACTCTTATTTCATCTTCGTGTCCTTATCCCAACATTAACTCACCAGGGATTGTCTGTAAACGACATAAAACCAAAACATTAAACAAAATCTTATAATTTTCAGACACAATAACATACGTAAAAATAATGTTTATAAAATTAAAAAGCATATAACATTAAACTACACCACTGGCATGCGTGGGTACGGCAACACTGAAATCTTAAATCTAGAAAATGAAGAAAAAGGCCCTTCATAACCACAAGCTTCTTTTCTGTTGCCATAGTAGCCAGTCACGTAGAAGCAATCATTCCCTTCTTCGACAAAATGTAAAACTTCGACCTCCTCATCAAGGTATCGGTTGCAACACTCCTCCATTTCTCGCCATACAGTACCATTGGCCATAACGTGGTGTCTTCAAGTTGACTCGAAACCATAACCATCCGAAGCTTACAATATAGACGTGGTCCCTACCATTATAACCTTCAAAATTATAAACAAACGGAAGGACCTGCAAAACCAAAAACAACATAACTTAATCAAATTATTAAACAAACAACACCCGACCATAATCAATACCAACGTACTAAAAAAAAATCAATACCTGAGAATCAGGAAAAGTGAAAACGTCCAAAGATTGTAACAAACTCAATAGCCATTTTCCTACAAATTTTTAAAAAACAACGTAAACCAACATAACAAACCATGATACAAGCAAATTAACAAGTTGTTAGAATCACATAACAACAACCAAATTATTACAATAAATAATAAACAAACAAACTAAAAACAATCTGGTATTTTCAATTTCAACTACATTTTTAAAATCATCTTTATAAACTAAACAAAATTTGACGGGTATCTTATTAAAATGGTTCATCTCACCATTGTGCTTATCTAAACACAAGAACAAATACCTCATACAGGTACTTACAAAACTGCATAACTAAACACAAACACACACTACGTGACCATTGACATTCATGGTCAACACGATATCTAAGTCATATTCCACATTTCAAACAACAACGTATCAAACTAATCAATTGCATATTACATCAAACTACATAATCGTTTAAAAAACATGTACCATAACTACATGTATTGTAAATTATAATTTAACTTCTAACTTAAGACATCCCAACTTATAGGCTCCAAATGACCACTTATAATCACTCATCTTGGACCTTCGTAGAGTACAACTCAAATTAAAGACATAACATACGGAATCTAAAAGTAAACTTCACAACCTCAGTCATCTATCAATATTGCAGTATCGCTTACGATAAGCTTGTTCTATGTATAACAGCAAAATGAGTACCGCCATTCATATATCAGATTAACCAAAAACACTAAAACAAAAGTCAACTAATCGGTCAAACTAAAACACCAACCACTCCCAGGGCACTACTTAAGATTCTAAACTGACTTACATCAACAATGAAAGCATTCTCTACACATAACAAGTGAATAACACAAAGTTTCACAACAACAACCGAACAAACCACTCAACATTAATTAACTAAAAATAATATACAAACAACAACATATGTTCAAACAACAGCTGTCAACAAAATAATGTTACAAAAAAATAAATCTTCAATTACGAAAACTCACTACATACTACAACAAAGAAAATAAAAGCAACTATTTGTATTCAAAACATTATTATATCAAACACTTTCCACTCATTCAAACCAAAACAGATACAACACCAGCAAAAATAGCTTCCATTTTAAGGATTAAAATAATTAGGCGTTTTTTACAATAAAAATCAAACAACCATGCAACATAAAAATCTAATAACAAACCATTTCAAAACATCATACCGCACCTACTATCTTAAAAAAAACACAATATTCAAACCGGTAAAGAAAAACAACGTAACCTTTTTCAAAACAAAAAATACTACTAAACCAAAAACATAATAATAGTATGAATCAAAACACATTTTTGTTTTTAATTGTTAAAAATTATATCGCTAGATACCTGGATTGAGAGGCGGCGAAGTATTCGGAAGAAAATTAGGTAAGGGATTTTTGATTTTTGAGAAGCACAAAACAAAACAGACTATTTATTAAAAGAAGTTATAATGGCTGAAAAAATATAGGTGAAATGATTGCCTATCTTTTAAATGCAATGCAAATTGATATAATGTGTAACATGCAGAAATACATTGCATAAACAACTAATAAAAAAAACATTAACATAACTAACCCATTTATTTCCATTTACAGACTTAGAGCTTACAGACATTGAGAGGAAGAATATATGTCTCACATATATTGAGCACATGCTACTTTGTAACAACAAAAGCTTAAAAAGTATACCAAACATGCCATACCCTAACGAGATGTTGACAATGTGCAATTACAACATATTGGTGTATGCTGAGTTGAAATACCACAAAGGCGAATTACGAAAACAAAGACGGAACGCTCTACAAGACATTGACACACAAACAAAAAGACATATACTGAACCGTAATGGACGCTGTAACGCATGAAAAAGGAGGTATGTACTTTATCTACGGATATGGTGGAATCGAAAAGACATACCTATACAAAACATAATCCGCCGCATTAGATCACAAGGTGAAATAGTCATAAATGTTGCATCCAGCGGCATCGCATCACTTTTGTTAAAAGGTGGAAGGACATCACATTATCGATTTGCTATCCCTATAAATGTGGTGGAAGATTCAGTATATCATATTCCAGCAGACAGCGACCTCGCGGAATTGCTAAGAATGTGTAAACTGATAATATGGGATGAGGCTCCTATGACACACATAAACTGTTATGAAGCATTCGATAGGACACTAAGAGACATATGTAGAACATCCACATTCGAACCATCAGAAAAAGTCTTTGGAGGTAAAGTGGTTTTCTTTGGCGGAGACTTTAGGAAAATATTACCCGTTGTTACAAACGGTAGCCGACATGATGTCGTACTTGCGTCGATCAACGCTTCATATCTGTGGCAACATTTCAAAGTCATGCGTTTTACTAATAACATTACGCTCGGAATAGGATCCACTAATTATGAAAGAAAAGAAATCCAAGACTTTACGTATTGGATATTAAGCATAGGAAACGGCACAGTTGGTGGAAAGAACGACGGAGAAGCGACAGTTGATTTCCCTGATGATATGTTGATACCCGATTCAGACGACCATATTGCTACAGTTATAGAAGAAACCTACCCAGATTTGGTCCAAAACCTCTACAACCCAAAATTCTTCCAAGAAAAAGCAATCCTCGCACCAACTCATGAGCTTGTGGATATGATCAACGATCGAATGCTACAAAAAATACCAGGAGATGCAAAGACATACGACAGCTACGACTCAGTTGGTATTATCGATATGGATTCAAATTTTAATGAGTCACTTTACACAACTGAGTTCCTAAATAGCATTCGAATTGCCGGCCTTCCACAACATTCTTTAACATAAAAATAGCGCCCTATTATGTGCATGAGAAACATAGATCAAACGGCCGGATTATGCAACGGAACTAGGCTTCAAGTGCTGAGGATGGGTGTGAATATAATAGAAGCCAATATTATATCAGGCGGAAGTGTAGGTACAATTTGCGCAATACCAAGGATGGTCTTAAGCCCTTCTGATAATAAGATGCCGTTTAAATTAAATAGTAGACAATTCCCAGTTGCATTGTGTTTTGCAGTGACTATTAACAAAAGTCAAGGACAAACATTAACACAAGCAGGATTGTTTCTACAACGGCCGGTTTTTTCTCACGAGAAACTGTACGTAGCTGTTTCAAGGGTCAAAAGCAGAAAAGGATTAAAGATTTTATGCTTTGATGAAGAAGGGAAGTGTAACACCCCCAAAATGGCTCAGCGGAAGCAAACAAGTATTGGGGTGCTACTAAATTGATATCACAACATAAGCATAGAATAACTGATTTTCATAAAGAACTTTCATTCATTCTTGAAAACAATGTTTACATTATTGTTTAAGTGCGGAAAATGGCCCATTATAAATAAGTGGTCTCAATACATAAATTAGAGTCATCTATGACCATGCCATGCCTTTGCCTTGCGCCTCCAAAGATAAGCTATCACTTCAAAACCTGAAGATACATGCTAAAGGGGTCAGCTTACACTGGTGAGTTCATAGGTTTATTTAAAAAGTGGACTTCAGTACACTATTTCACATTTGGTTTTTGATGATCATTACGTCTTGCATAATGTCATAAAATTTATGATTACATTTCATAAAAGAATTTCATAAAAGAATTTCATTAGTGGACCATAAAAAGAGTATATGCACATTACAATGAATATAATGCCATATATTATAAATTTATTACGCTAGCACTAAGGTCATGCAACCGAAATTTACGCTTTTGTATGCACAAAGAAGTCATACAAATAAGGAGCCCATGACGAGTGTTTATCCCAATACACTCGGTCCCGACATGCTATATGTTTCGCCTTGACCCAAGCAAGGTCAACCGAACATGGGAGTCACCCCCAATAGATCTATTTATAACATTCGCGCTTCCCAACAGGAATTGACGGTTCATGAAAAGGGCAATATGAGATCTAAGGACTTAGGCTACATTATGGTATGGTCCATAAAACATCTATGTATGATGTATCTTAAAACATATCAATCAAAAGGCATAGTATGCATGGAAATGCACCATTAAAATCATTTAAGTAAAATGAGCATGTATCTTCCCCCAAAACAAGTATACAACAGATTAAAGAAGGGGCTATGAAACTCACCTTGGCCATGTGCAATATGAAGTCTAAAGGGAATTAAATCAAGGAGTGATAGTGCACGGCTCCGACACGCAACCTAATTGTTAGCCTTAATAGTTTTTATTAGAAGTGATGGTCATTCACGATTAGGAACTTTGTAACGTGTGTTAGATATCGTGATAGAATAGTCAACGGGCTCGTGGATTGGGCTAAGCTAGTTGGGCACAAGTTATGTTAAGCTAGCCTTGTCTAGTTCGTGAAACCCAAGCCCAATCCAAGCCCATCTCAAGGCCCATGGCCAAGCCTTAGGGCATCATCTCTCTTACTATAAATACCCCTCAAGTATGTCATTTGAGGGGTGTGCTTGAGTGTGTGTGTGTGTGTTTTTCCTTGAAGCAATATACAACTTATTGTTTCATCTTTCTTCTCTCTTCCTCTCTAACATACACACGAATATACATCAAGTCACCATATCTCATCTTAATCTTTCTCTTTATTTACGCATAACAGTTTGGGTTTAACGTGGTATTCTTGTGTTCATAACGTGGGTATTTGATAAGGTTGGTATATCTTTGGTCATAACAATTGGTATCAATCGCCTAACAATGGTTTAGGAGTGTTTGTGTTTGTTTTGAAGGGTTACGCATAAAGCTCTCGTTTTACATCTTTGATACGCATAAAGCTTTAATTTTTGCACTTAAAAATTCAAGATTCTTGTGGTTTAAGGTATATTTGGTGTTAAAGTTTCAGTTTTTTGCAAAAAGTTCGTAGCTTTACGTGTTTTTCTTCATTTTTAAGCTCGTATTTGGTTATTGGTCATTTCTACTCATAACTTTTCTAAGCACTTTGGGTGAAAAAGGTCAACATTTTTGTGTTATTGGAGTGTTTTTAAGGATATCTGTGCAAGTGAAATCATTTGAATCGTTGGAAATTTCTTACGAGTAGAAGTCAAAAAGTCAAAACCCTAGTTTTCTACTCGTAACTTTTCTAAGCACTTTGGGTGAAAAAGGTTAACATTTTTGTGTTATTCGAGTATTTTTAAGGATATCTGCAAGCGTTTAATTTGTTTGAATCTTTGGAAATTTTTACGAGTAAGTCAAAACCCTAGTTCTACTCGTAAGAAAGTCAACTACTCATAAGTTTTCTACTCGTAACTTTTTGGTGAAGAATCTTCGAGCTATAACGGTTACTCAGTGCTTCCCTCACTTGGATAAGTGTGTGGAAGACTTCGACTTGTGGATATCCTTACACTGTGATAGTGTAAAGGATTTTTGGAATCTACGCGTAAGCCATTCCTACGCGTAAGCTATTCCTACGCGTAAGCACTCTTGCTACGCGTAAGTTGGGTTCTACGCATAAGAATTTCCTACGCCTAAGGATTCCTATGCCTAAGCATCCTACTAAGGAATCCTACCTAAGCTTCCTACGCATAAGATCCTACTCAGAACTACATCCTACCGTAACTATATCCTACTGTAACTTCTTTGGTCTACGCCTAAGCTCTTTCTACGCCTAAGGTTTAAAAAAAAAAAAATTCAAATTTTTGGCGGGAAAACTTGAGTAAAATTTAAATTTTGAGGAGACTAAACGTTCAATTTTTACGCGAGATTCAAATTTTGGTTTAACTGTGAAAATTTTGGTCAAAAATTCAAATTTTTGGGCCTAAATTCAAATTTTTCGGGTCAAATTTGGCATCAAAATTGTCATAACTCAAAATTTTCATACGTCCTTAGAATTGAATTTTATAGTGAATTTCAAATTTTGGGCGAAACTTTTTAGAACCAAGGTTACGAGTACGACTTTCAGAAACACCTCAACCGAGCTTAATCTTCATCAACCACAACTCCTTTATCGTTGAATCGATCCTACATCAACTTTATCATTACATACCTTCATCAATGGCAACTCGTGAAGATCGCCTCATAACCGCTTCTTAAAAGGATTCTTCAATGAAGTAAACATTAGTCCCACTACACCAAATAACAACAACCAATGGATTTCATCGTATAATCCGCAGTTTGCTCAACCGAGTATGCATATGGGTCAAGAAGGACAAATGGTTGATGTTATTGGGAATCAGAATGGATTTGCTACGGGTATACAAATGGGGAATCAAATGCAATATGCAGGGCAGTTTGGTGGACATCAAGGGGGTCGATTATGAATCGAATATGGGATATCAACATGGGAATAACTGTTATATGACTTCTGTTCAGAATGCTACCTCAGAACCTCAAAGCCAAAATTCAGGTTATTTTAGTTCAGAATCTAGTGTCAAACGACTGACGAAGCTTGAAAGGCTCCAGTACATGTTGATGTTAGCACAGAAAGAAGAGTCGGGAATTGAATTGACTGATGCAGAATACGCTTTCATGAATCCAAAACGGGCAGATAAAGCAAAAAATACTGCAACCTCCAGTCATAGAATCAATCCGCAGGACACAACATCAAGTGGTACTTTTGATACACCTCCAGTCTATGACACAGATCCACTCAATGAGGTACCAAATTATAGTAATGTTGCTAATCAGTTTACTCATGATGAACAGCATTCTGTGACATCAGCACCTACTTATGATACATACCTGGACAATCCGAGTTGTAGCAATACGAAATCTGAAACTCCAGATGTGGATCCTAATGGAGGCTGTGTGGCACAAAATACTGAGACTGATGAGGAAACCCGTGCTTATTTTGAAAAATTAATTAATAATTGTGGCATTGAAATCGAGAAAGTAACAAAGGTCAATCGCGAAGTTAAGGCCGCGAATGTTAAATTGACCACTGAGCTTGAGAGTTACAAGGAGAACGCAAAAGCCTTTGAATTTCAGAAAAACAAAGAATCAGAATTAGAAATTGGTTATCGAAATTTGGTTTCTAAAGAAAAAGAATTGCAAATCAAGTATAACACACTTGATGTGAATTCGAACTTGAAAATTAAATCTCTAAACAAGGAAATTTCTGATTTAAATAACCAACTTTCTAAACAAAAAGAAATGTTTTCTAATCTTGAAAAAGAAAAGAAGCAGTTGATTACTGATTTTTCAAAACGAGAAGATTCTCTTCTTGATGAAATTCTTGATAAAAATGAAAAAATCCAAACTTTGGAAAATTTGCTTATTAAAACGGGTCATTCTGCTCAAACAATCAAGATGCTTTCTAATCAAGTAAATCCGCGTTTTCATACTAACAATAGAATGGCACTTGGTAACGACCCTTCTTCGTTCCTCAAGAAAGCTCAGAAATCTCAGAAATCTCAGAATGTGTTAAACGATGGACAACCTTTGCATGAACCTATAATTGTTCGTGATTCTCTTGAAACGTTGGAACTATCTGAGGAGAGTAGATCAAAAATGAAACAAAAGAATCCAGATCTTAAACCGATTGATTATAACAAATGGAACAAAATTAATGGAATTACTTTTGTCAATCAAAAAGAACAATCAACGTTTTCCACCACACCAAGTGTTTCAAACAAAGTGTCAACACCAGTTTCAAAACCAGTTGCAACTCCTGTAGTTGTCTCAAAATCCTTTTCGAAAATCGAACAAATGTCTTCAAACAATCCTTTTAACACAAGTGATGCAAGAAGCATTTTAGATGATGTTAAAACTAGAATTGGGTACCTTCAAGAGACTGTCAAATCTAAAACCAATATTACTACTAACATCTGGTTTACTCGTCATGATGACGAAACGAAAAAGTTTATTGAAACTCAAATTGCCCTCACCGACCGCATCAGTCGAGGGTAATTCATTTCGAACAAGCATTTTTGAAAGAAACAAATTGACTTTGTCAAGGACCATAAATCCCCGGTAAAGCAAGCTAATGAAAGTGTTGAACACATCAAAGTTTTGGAAAATATGAATGATTCTCTCTTCAAGATGTTCGACTATGATATTATGTCCATTATTTTGCAAACATATTCTGTTGAAGATCATGAAAGACTCCACCGAGACCTCCTCGCAATTATTTCAAAGTATGAAAAAGCTCTTGAAAAACTTGAAAAAGAAAACGTGTCCTATTTTAAACAGCTTGATCGAAAAACCGAGGAATGCAAGTGTGACAAACTGTCATATGAGCGTGCCTACAAGGACATGCAAGAGCAAAATGATCTTTTGAGAGTTCAGCTGGAAAGTCTAAAAGGAAAGGCTGTGGATACTAAGTTTGCAAAACCATTGACCGAGGAGAAAACAAATGTTCCCAAACCGGTTTTCAAACAAAAAATGTCTATTTCTCAGCCTCCTCTAAAAGTCAATGAGAAATATGATTTGTCAAAAACAGTCACCCACGTCCCTGCCTATCAAAAAGAGAATTATCAAAGCTTTTGAAAAACCTGTTTTTGAGAAAGAAAAAGTGATTACATCTGGCATCTCTAGGAATAGTACACGGAATGTGACAAAAAATCTTGTTAAAGAATCTGTCGGTTCTAACGACATGGTCAACAATCACTATCTAGAAGAAGCTAGGAAAAAGGCACAGACTCGTAAAGACGGAATTTTAGGTGAAACATCTAGGGTGATGAATTCTACAGGATTTCAAGGCACTGCTAGTAGTAGTAAACCATTACCTAGGAACTCTCTACAAAAGACTAGGGATTGGCTTGCATCTAAGAGTAGTTGCGCAAAAGAAAATGCTATGCCCCTAGAAAACAACACTAGAAATTCTAAGTCTTTTTCGAACAAGAATCAATTTCCAAAAGACTGTAGTGACAAAGTTAAAGCTGCTGTTTTAAACAAGAATATTGAATTTGTCTGTACTACATGTAAAAAATGTGTCTTTTCAGCTAATCATGATGCATGTGCCTTACAATATCTCAGGAAAGATAATTCTCGTGCCAAGGCACAATCCACTAAGACACCAAATAGAAACAAGCCCGTTGATAAAATGTCAAACAAAAAGAAACCTAATAGGTGGATCTCTTCAGGACGTAGTTTTTCCAAAAATGAGTCTTCCGCTGCATCTGATAAGAAAACAACTCCTCGATCTTACCTTAGGTGGATACCCACGGGCAAAGTTTTCAACAAAATAGGTCTTAGATGGATTCCCACAGGAAAGATTTTTGATACTTGCTCCAACACAGATAATAGTGAAAATCATTCGGATAAGGAAGTCAGATCCACTACAACCGTTGATAGTGATCACCCTCACCGTGAGGAAACATATACTTCTAACACTGTTATTTGTGAACATTATTCTTCTGTGGATGCAGGTGCTTGTAAAAGTGTTGAAGATTCTTATACCCCGTGTGGTAAAGAAGAATTTTATGCCAATTTCGCATGTGGAAATCCTTTTCTAGTTCCACTCTTAACTCCACTTTTACTTGTCCCAACTTAATTTCTCTTTCTTCAAATCTTTTTTGTAAATACTTTTGAAAAACAAAATACAAAATTTGAAAAACCAACAAAAGCAAAATATAAAAATATAAAATTTTCAAAAAATTCAAAAACAATAGAAAATATAAAATCCAAAAATATTCTTCTCACGACATGTCTCTCGTATAATCGATATTTTGTACGTTTCTAGAAATGTCATTCAACAATGATACGGGCATGTACAGATGCTTGAGCGGGAGTTCTTTAATGTTTTCCAAAACATGTCGTTTCTCAAAAATTTCTTCAAAAATGGCTTTCGTACACTTCAGACAAACCCGGACTTCAAAATAATGGCTTCGAACACATCGTTCAGACCGCGCTTCAAAGAAAGGAAAGTGCTTAACAAAATCAAAGGTTTTAAATATTTTTCAAGCACTATTCCTAAAAATATAATGGCTTGTAAGTATTTCAGCTTGCAACCCGATCTTTAAAGAAAGGAAAGTGCTACGCAAAATCGATTTTCATATATATGGAGCACTTATCCTAAAACAAATGAAGATAATTTTTTCTCTAAATATCTTCAAAAGATTTTCAAAATCTTCATCATCTTGCGTACCATTGATTCGACATTTTTCAAACAGATTGTTTCAAAATCTCTCACATTTGGTACCAAGATAACTCCCTCTAAACCCTTAATTGATTCTAAATTTTCTGTATTAAAAATATGCTTTCGTTAAGGGGGAGTATTAAACCAAAGTTGTTCCAAAATTCATGCTAAATCAGTTTCTCTCCAAATGTTTTTCGAAAAACATATCTTTTAATCATTTTGTTTCAAAAACATCATAGATATGCTATTTTTGAGGGGGAGAAATGTGATTAAAATGTGATCAAAAAGGTTTAATGATCGTTGTGTGATTCTCAAAAGAGCTCGACTCAGTCGTAACCAATGAATTGACGATAATATAAAGTCAGTACTCGAAAAGACTTGTTTCTGTAATAATTTCAAGTGGTCTAACCAAAGTGATGTAAGCGTGTCTCGAATAGGACTTGTCTAAGGAGAATGTACCTTTTCGAGAAACTTTCTTTGAATTGACCGTGCCGGGTAATAATTTCAAGCTAGTTCACTAGTGATGTAAACGTGTCTCGAATCGGTCTTGTCTATTGAAAGTTGATCAATTCAAAAGTGCGAACTCTACCCTCTTTGTGCAGATTTAAGTTAAAACAATATAAGCACATGTGAAGGGCGAGTGTTTCTGAAAATATAAAACTCTCAATGTGTTAACAAATCATGTTTTATAATCATAAACACTTTGAGAGATTTTCAAGAAAAGGTTTTATGGCAACATGGGACAGTCATGGAGTTATAAGGTGACTAAGGATAGGAAATTCGTCCTATGATCCGCCAGAGCCGGAGGAATCTACCCAAGGACAATACCCATAGTTAGTATTAGAAGTCCTTAGGTATGATTGAAAAAAGGAGTAATGTGAGAAAGGAGAAAGAAGGGGTTGAAGAATTAAAAAGAAATATAATGAAAGGGTGAAAAGAAATAGCCTTCCATATTCAACCTTAGGCGTAAAACCGGTTCAATTCATCTCGCTATGGTTGTCACTAAGTTGACACCGGTATTGAAGACAAAGACGTCATGGACCCAGTGGACGACCGCACTAAACCTTCTAGCCACTCAATTCCTCTCAAAAGGATTTGTTTCATTCTCACTGGGAACCCTACATAATCTATCGACTTTCTCTTAGAGATTGTTGGTATTGAAGAAGGAGACCCTCTCCCTAGTCTCCGCTTAGAAAACCAAAATGCACTAATTGAGTCTAGAGCCACGAGATTCATCAAAAGATCTCATAGGAACACATGACATGACATCGCTTGTTGTTCATCATTAAGGGCACAAGTGATATATTTTAGAGTCCTACGCAGATTTTAGCAATCCGCCGTAACATTTATGAGAAGTTTCACATCCGTGATCTTCGTGATTGAATGGAAACTCCCCGCAGTGGTCAACATCAAACACCGACAGCAGTCACTTCGGTAATTCTCCGTGGATTACGCTTAGTGTGTCTCAAACGGTCTACAGTCGTGAGGTGATGCTTCGTGTACCTCATGACTCATTTGAACTGTAGATGTACTTCGGTATATCGCGTTATCTCACTTGTGGGACTCCAGTTCAGAAACGGCCCTTGTGAGAATTAGAGACGTGTTTTCACACTATGCTTAACACTCTCAAATTCAAACTAGTAAGTGCCGGAATCCGCTTATTACTAACTGTTTTTATGTTTTCTTCTTATGGAAGCTCTGGAGCGGATGGATCATGCAGACTCGCCACATGCTCATACCAAAAACACATGAAAGTTCTCATCATAATCAAAGGCTATACAAAGTGTAAAGACTCGAGAACTACATCATTGGTAACCAAAAGACAAATAGAAGTGTGAGCATGGTGGAGAAAGACGAGGAGACACCTAACCAACGAAGTTGACAATGGCAGACAACCACATTAACTGATCACAAAGCATGAAGGAACAAAGAATCAAGACTATTCTATATCTACTCACAAAGTTCAAGCTCAAAAAGATTAAAGACCTATTCAAGTGGAGCATCTTTTGAATGACCACCCCTTAGGGGGAGATTGTTAGCCTTAATAGTTTTTATTAGAAGTGATGGTCATTCACGATTAGGAACTTTGTAACGTGTGTTAGATATCGTGATAGAATAGTCAACGGGCTCGTGGATTGGGCTAAGCTAGTTGGGCACAAGTTATGTTAAGCTAGCCTTGTCTAGTTCGTGAAACCCAAGCCCAATCCAAGCCCATCTCAAGGCCCATGGCCAAGCCTTAGGGCATCATCTCTCTTACTATAAATACCCCTCAAGTATGTCATTTGAGGGGTGTGCTTGAGTGTGTGTGTGTGTGTTTTTCCTTGAAGCAATATACAACTTATTGTTTCATCTTTCTTCTCTCTTCCTCTCTAACATACACACGAATATACATCAAGTCACCATATCTCATCTTAATCTTTCTCTTTATTTACGCATAACAGTTTGGGTTTAACGTGGTATTCTTGTGTTCATAACGTGGGTATTTGATAAGGTTGGTATATCTTTGGTCATAACACTAATTAATATGGCAATTTAGTCTTTATGTTTAAGACTCGATAAAGTTTAATTAACTTTATAAATTTTTAATGTTTTTTGTTGTTGTTGTTGTTGTTGCTTATGTGGCATCATTTATCTTAAAACAATATACAAAGATTTGGGTGGATCTCGGCTTAGAAGAGTATGACATGGAAGGAATCTCAAAAAAGGAATTACGATTTGGTGTAATGATGACCATATGATAATACTTGGAAGGGTACACGCAGAAAAGATATCAAGGGCGAATAAGACTTCGGTTTGATGATAACTGAATGACGATGTATGAAAAGTATGTACATTTATTAGGACAACAACGGACTAAGTGGATATCATGAAGAAAGTATTAATATTTATATCTATATTTATGTTGCTACTAAAAGATTTATGTACAATATGACTTGTATACATTAGTAAATTTCCAATTACATTTCATGTGTCATTTATATAAATAAATACACTTTAAAAGAATGGTTAAGCAAAATGATCAAGCTTGTACTTACAAAATAAAGCAAGTGTCGATATAATTATTTCAAAAAAATATACATTATATTTGTAGAAAATTGGGCGTGACCCGGATGTATAACCTTTTTATCCTAGGTGACAATCGTCAAAATTTCATAAAAGTATTTGTTATTGAGATTGAACAATAGGAGTTTGAATTTGTAAGTATATATTTACCAATTCTATGTTTTCATCAATTTTTGAATATAAAGATTTCCATTTGAGTTATATACTTAGCTTTCAATTTAAAATTGAGGCTTGTATATAAGAGAAATAGTTAATCATATGCCTTTGTTATAGTAATGTAATAAATATGTTTGTATATTTAATAAATTGATAAAAGTTGTATATTATCTTTATTCAAAGAGATAATTATCGAAAGTTGTATGATATGTTTCATCAAGTTTATTGCCCGGTCTTAGTGGTTTTAGTGGTCGAAAAAGTATGTTTACAAGTTTATATTGAGAAGCTTGTCAAGTAGATGTATGTCTCATTTTAGCCTTAAGTCTACGATACATTGTGAGTTTCTTTGTAATTAGATTGAGTCGAGTGTAATAGGATGTAATGGTTGGCGAGTTGATGAATTGAAGGAGACGGAATTAAGTCGAATGAAACGGACATTTAATTTAGAAGACTGGAGATGATATGAATTCTATGCCCGAGTGGGATGCCCTAAGCCAAATGGACCTTTATGGAACTGTATGGGCTTCGGCCCAGTCATGGTTAATACCCAAAATCCAAATGTATTCTTATAAACTAGATGGGCTTTTTAGCCTTTTTGGACACTAAAACAAATTCACATAAGTATAGTTGGCAAAATCTTGCTTACATAGTTTTAAGTTTTTTGACGTAAAAAAAAAATAAGTAAAGCACAATAAGTAGGTAAGCCGATTAAGTAAGCTGAAAAGATTAAATATAATCCGAAACTAATTATTTCGAACACAATCTAATACACATGAGAGAAAACTATCAAATGGCCGAACACCCTATAGACGAGTAGGCTTGGAATCTAAGTCGTGACTAAAAGAAGCTACTAGTGAACTGATGGTCACGATAAGCCGAAACCAAATGGGTTAAAGTTGGAGACTAAGACAAGCCAAGACCACCTTAGCCTAAGGAATGTCTAACATCTTCAAGAATAAACCAAAAGTATAATGATCCGAGTGAGATGGGAGACTTAAGCCGAGGATATCAACTAGCCATAACACAAGGTTTTTAAGTTCAATTTTTTTTCTGTTTCTTTTTCCACGGATACGCAACAACAACAACGACAATATATAAAATTTTAGAACTTCCAAATCCAAACCAATCCTTCTGGCAATATAGCTAAAATTAACCAATCTCATTTTTATCAATATTAATCGGTGGAGAAGAAAGAATACAGAATCGAATTTATAACAGATTGAAAATAAACAACAAATATTTTCTTAAAAATTTCTTAGAGTCGAATGGCCTTAACACCGAAATCCATGAACTCTAATTGGAGAGGACTCGAAACGAATTGGTACGATTAAATACTCGAAGAATCTTCCTTATGTTTCCAAGAACGAAACCCCTCAATCAATTTTGAAAACCCCTTTGATATGATGGAACCCTAATTTCGATATAACCCTAAGTTTTGGTGTTTATGTGTGAAAGATGAGATACCCTGTGATTACTTACTCCCATATGTAGGAGAATAAAAAGAATGGAGACACTAGCCCTCTTGGTCTCGTGTAGGTAGCATTCCTTTCTTAGCATGCGTCATTGTGACAGCTATGATGGTAGGGGGAACGAATTTGGCATATGAGGAAGATAGATTTGGACTTGACTTTCAAAAAGAAGAAGAATTAGCCATTTCCATGTTTGGTGTTTCTGGCTTTTGTCGACAAGGGAGAGAGAAGAAAGAAAAACATAAATGAACATGGGAAAGAGAGAGAGTGACACTAGTTTTATTTCTTTTTGTTTTATTATACGAAACAGTATAATCGGTACCCCGTGTTTTGTCGAATCCTCGAGTAAACGTACCTTCCCGGTACCCGAAAAATATAGAAATTGTATTTTCGGAAACGATTTCTTAAACGTAATAATATGAGATTTTTATTATGTGGTCATTTGATTATAACTGTTGGCCGTTATTAATTTGGTGTCGGTATGTGTGCGGTGTCGTGACTTTCTAAATTCACGAGATAACTTCTCGTTTTCTTCCGTAAATTATCCTTGAATGATAAAATGTGTATATTTCACTTATCTCATTTTAACTTGGATGATAATAAATTTCACTTATCTCATTTTAACTTCCGTAAATTATCCTTGTATGCTACTGCGCTGCAGTATGCGGAATAACTTTTCGAGACAATGGATTAAGCTTATGTATGCTTAAATTTTAACTTGGATGATAATAAATTTCACTTTTATTATACAGATACTTAGTGGACAAGTATCGTGCTTGCGGTGACTTATTTCTAAAGAAGCGAGATGACCTCTTGTTTTTGGATTTAAATATTGACAACACTCAGAAACTAATGTTGTGTACAAAGAAGCTTTGTTTAGAATTTAAGTTCATTGTTATATCACTTTAATACATTTTCATTATCTACAACTTTACAAACATGCGTACATTAATTAATGGAGTAAAAATTTTATATGATGTCTTATTAACCATCCATTAAAACCATTCAATTATTTATAATCATTTATTTTATTAATTTTTTTTGATATACACTATATTATGGTACATTGACAAAAAAAAAACTAAAAACTGTTTTATAAACAATTCTCAAAAGCTTATAATTAACTCCATAACAAAGTCTTAGTTATAACATTAGGTTACTAACATACTATTATATAATATTATTAGTTGCCATCTAAGGCCAGCCTAAAGCTTCAGTACAAAACACAAAATATCAAACATAACCATTCCTAATAGATAGTGTTAAACATGTCCAACCATAACAGATTTTAGTGATAAAGATTGACACAAACTTTGTAGCCAGTCATCTGATGTCTTAGCACATGTGAAATACAGGGATTACAACTTTCTTTCGGGAAGCCAACGAAGCACGGACGTCTGGCACACGATCTACGAGCTTGAACCGCACCATTTTATTGGCTTCCCAGCGACAGTCAAGAACAACGTCCCTCCACCTGCAATTCATTGTCACATGGTTTTTGCTCTTTGGTCTGTCACTGTGGTGTTCGATGTCAACATCCACATAGAACTCCATACCTCCAACGTATCGAAGTATTGCATTTTGGTATTTCCACATTTTACGTGCCTTCACAAAGTCATTCGGTATGTTCTGTATTAATATGAAAAGTATTGTGAGTAGCCATATGTAACTCTAAATAACAATCAGCTGAATAACAACATGCATCAAAAGTCATTAAAGACTCCTAACATCTGATGTTAATTAAAATTCTGGTCTATACAATACAAAGGTATTTTATGACTTTACGTAATATCATGTTACGCCGAACATAACTTATCCTAAGCATACCAGCAAGATTAGTTACTAGACAACCACACTGTTTCCATGCCATTCGGGAATCCTTTCTTAAAAACTATACGGAGAAAGGAAGATTCATAGAAACTAATCGCACTTCCTACTCATCAAAACTTATGTCTTATCGTTAACTGGACTATAGTTACCATAAATGTTTCATACTTGTTAGGTCACCATATATGTAACACAAGCATCAATAGAAGAAATAGATGAAGAGATATAGATCGGTTGAACAACTACACACACACACACACGTATGAATATGCACGGTTAGGCGTAGAGAGTGAAAGAGTGAATAAATTGAACAACCAACCCTCAAGTGAGGGTTATTACAAGGTATTTATAGGAGAGGGAGCTAGGGAAACACTCCTAGTCCCTTCCTTTCCTTATTGGACTTGGGCCAAGGCTTATGGGCCTTCTACATAAGCCTTAGCTTAATAACAAATATAAAGGCCATATTAAGCTAACTATTACATATGAATCACTAACACTTGAATTAAGGTTTAGGAGTGATTCCAACAATCTCCCCCTAAGTGTTGGGGATGAGTGAAAGAGTGATAAATGTTGTAGGTGCTGATGTAATAGTAGTTTTGACGTCTTCTGACATTCTTCTTTCTTGTGAGAAGAATTGCCTTGATTTGAACAATCTCCCTAGTGTAGAGAAATTGTTTCCTTTGAAAAGTTCTGCTTTGACATCATCATTTTCTTTGTTCTTTGATCTTTGTTCTTGATTGTACAATAATTTGTACGACCAGGCCTTCGATGGTGATCGAAGGGTATGAGGGGTGATATGCTTGCGCCAAACTTGTAGCCAATCTGCAATAAGAAATAGTAGACACTTCGTTAAGTGATTGCGCAGGGGTTGGACCCTGCGAACCACCTCCGGCGTGAGAGTAAGTATATGATATGAGTTGTGAATAATGTGATGTATGTGAAATACTGTGTTGAGTGAACATACCATTGAAATGACTCGTCCAATCTATTTATATGTGATGAAAATAGCTTGGAGAGTGTTAGCACACGTTTAGGAGATCATGGGGGGCGTCCCCTGATTTGTGGTAACCGCTAGGGCTTTATCCCCACTATCTCGGACTTGGCGGGGAAGCTAAGGACATAGTGGGAACGTGGGGGAAGACCAAGTCAAGGTTCTTATTTGTCTTGGCATCTTCAAGGGAAGACACCGAAGGGCATAGGCCTTCGGCTGGCGGATTCCCAACTGGTAACCATGTCAATAATGAATGGTTTTACGCCACCAATGACTTATGAAGAAAGACTTGGATCTTCGTAATGCAATTTCGACTGAGGCCGAAGGGGGGGGGGGTCCTTCAACCTGATCGGAGGGTACGTCATCAAGCCCCCCATTCGAAAGTGATATGTACGCACAAGAAATATTGCTTACGACTCAGAAACAGAGACGAAACTACCTCTTCGTCACAAAAATGAACGAAGATGAAAAGTCTTTGCATCTGTTGACCGTAATTAATGCCAACAATTATCCTAACCACCCCTTTTCCTCGGTAAAAGTAAACGTCCTTTCGAAATTTAAACCAGTTTTGAAATCCGGTGATTAGGAGATAATTGTGACACGTGTAGGGCCAAGATTTATCATGTGTAGGGGTATATAAGTTTGAAAAACAAAAACCCTAACATAACTTTAACTTCTGCCCAAGTTTTTCACCTACTAAAACCTCTTCCGATCAAGCCTTCGATCAAACAAGGTAAAGTGCTCCTTCTTTTCTGTATTGCAAATACATTATTGTGTTCTTTAGAAAGCTCCATGTCTACCAATAAAAAATTTGTGATAAAACAACAAAGTTGCACACTAACAAGGGAGGAGCTTAAAGCGTTCCTCACTGATTACCCCATTCCAAAGGAACATAAAATCATGCTACCGAGTAAAAATCAAGGGATATTTGATGCTCCTGAAAATTATGTAGGTCTCAGATACCCATGCTTTCACCACTTCCAACCTTAGGATACCTTTGCATCCTTTGATTTTAGAATTCCTCCGGTATTATGAGGTACACATTTCTAGGTTCAACCCCTTTGGCCTAGCCAAACTTACGACATACATTGTTATGTGCAAAGCTTATGGGTACGAACCATCATTGACTGTGCTTAGGGGTTTTTTGAATCTATACCCGGGAGGAGATTGGTTGACCTTAGCCAAAAGGGGTGAAAGGGACGTGCCCATTCTGATAGATAGACCTTTTACGAACATAAGGAACTGGAAAGGAAAATTCTTTTATATCCAAAATACCATTATCCCTCCAGCATACTATGCATTGTTAAACCCAGACTTTCAATATGATGAGAAAAGATTCAACGATCCATTGTCCTATACTGTGAGAAGAAACCCTTTGTATCAGCGTTTGGCTCGTCATCCAGCTGATTGCCAAACATTCCCTAAGCCAATCCTGTTCATGACTGGCATTGCTGAAAGATGGGAGGGGTCTCCTTTGGTACCTGAGATAATTTGTGATGGAGAAAGTATGTACTTTTTTGATTAACATAAGAATTTAAAACTTATCTTTCTGATATTTATCTTATTTTCTTATTTGTGCAGAGATGTCTTTCAGGAACTTTGTTGTAGCTGGTGGTGCAAAGGAGGTGAGCTTCCTTCCAAAAAATCCCCAAGAGACAAGCTATGGCGTGGGCTCCCCATCAGTGTCCATAAACAACAATGATGTGGAAGCCCAGCCCATCGAGCCTGTATCATCTGCTCCTCCGTCAAAGGAACCCATAGATGTAGAAGATCAAATTGTGGAAAACGTTGCTGACTCTGACGAACCAGTCTCCGAAGGACAGTTGGCCATCGTAGGACCCTCCGGCATAGGTGAGAGGGTCCGAAGCAGGAAAAGTGCCAGTGCTAAAGTTGTGAAGTCTGCTTCGAAAAGGAAGCTCATCCTACCTACTCCTCCCTCTCGAACTACCCGGAAAAAGAGTGCCCAGGGTAAGGCTGAGGAATTTCCAGCCATCAAAAGGCCCAGCGGCGATGATATCCATGGTAAAGTTTCTTTCCTGCGAAACAAAATTAGGTACCAACAATAATATATTAACGAATGTACATATGTTGCAGGACTTCCTGATACGAAGGAACTTCCTTCTCCCCTAGCTTGTCACCAACTCGTGAGCCATGTAATCCCACCCAAGTGGAAGGGGGTGATGGATAACATGTCTATAGAAAGGCTCTGCAACCTTCATGATAAAAGCTATGTCCGCCAGTGCATGCTAGACAACCAACTCAATGCTAGGACAAGGGAATTGCTCCGTGCTGTCACCAAAGCTCGAGAAGAAATGGATGTTATGCTGAGGAGGGAGAAGGCTAGGGATCAGAAGTATGCAGACTTGGAGAAGAAGTGTGAGGATGCATTGGAGGATTTTGACAAGAACCCCTTGGTGCAAGATCTCAGAGCTGAGAATGAAAAGCTCAAAGGTCAGCTGGCAACGAGTGAGGCTAAATGAATCAGGCTAACTGTCGAAGGCTCACTGGTCGTTGGCTATAAGGAGCAGATATCTGTCCTTTCATCCAAGTGTGGAGGCCTCGAACAAGAGAGGGCGAAGTTGTTGGACCAAGAGATCAAGCTCCGAGAAAAGGTGGATGGGTTAAACCTTCGTCTGAAAATGCTGAAGAAGGACAGGGTAGACTTGGTAACCAAGGTGATCCCCTATGTTGCTATGGAACTTTACCATAGCGATGATGTGGGGATTGCCATTGGGAATGTGGTGAATGCTGCCATTTTCCATGGTAAGTGTACCACTTTGGAGGAGATAGCCAAGACTGGGGAACCGGTGGTGCTGGAAAAAGTTCCTTACTACAGGGCAACCCATGAAAAAGCGTATGATGATGCAGGTAATTAATTAACTGCTTTAGAGTTCCCTTTCCTTGCAGATGTGACGAAGGACCCAGCGGCCCCAATTAAGGACCTCACGGGCCAAGAAGCCAAGGACACCCAAACTCGACTTCCTCCAAGAAGACTCGGCCCCCAAGGTTCCTCTCCGTGTTCACTGATCCCACTCATTCCAAGGTTTGATGAAGGCAACCATGTGGTTGTAATTTGATCCCTAGGGTGGTATGTACCCTGTTTAAAACAATTGTCTGTGTTCCTTTCCGGGCTTCGTGCCTGATGAAACAATTAACTTGTGGTAAGTATGATGTAGGCTACGGCCTAAGACAATATTTTATTTTGTTGGATCATTAAGGCTACGGCCTGTTTTAGACTAGTTAGACTAGTCATTAATCTACATTGAAGCCACTAGGGCTCAAATTTTGCCATGCGTGATTCTTCTCTTTTTATTTTTACTTGCGTAAAAAATATTTTTTTACAACCTAAGGCGTATGGTAGATGCATAGCCTCATTGTGTGTAGTTACTTCACCAAGAATATTAGGAATCGTATAATTTGATGCGCTGATGAGGGTCATGACCCACTCCATCTTGATCCTTTGGGCAGCGAAAGGCTTAGAATACCTTAAGGCCATATAGGAAAGTTAATGTGAAGTTGAGATGGATGTTATGCATATGAGCAAGACATGTTGTTTAGTCTTTGTACATCCCTTCGACATTCAAACTTATAAAGCGGCTTGGTGGGTAAATCTTTGTTGTATTGAACGAAACAAGAGATTTGAGGGAAATGTGTTATTATCATTAAGTGGGTAGGGAGGATTACATCATTTTAAGAAATGAATACTAGACACCTACCATTAATGCTTCTTTCCCCGAGTGAGAAGAATGCAAATACATTGATTGAAAGCAAATAAAATTTGTCCTTAGACATTGTAAGTTTCATACGTAAAACTTACGAAGAGTAGTGCCATTCCAGGTTCTATCAATAACGTCTCCTTCCAAGGTTTCCAGCTTGTAGGCTCCGTTGCCATATGCTTCCTTAATAACGTAGGGCCCTTCCCATGTAGGTCCTAGTTTACCCTGGTACTCAGCCTTACTTGCACTATTGAGTCGGAGGACGTATTCCCCTGGTTTGAAGGTCGAAGGCCGAACCCGACTGTTGTAGTATTTTTCAATTTTTTGCTTATGGATAGCTTCTCTAATTGAGGCTATTTCTCTTTGTTCTTCGAGTAGGTCTAGGTTACTACGGAGTCTTTCTTCGTTGTCGGCTGCTTCGAAGTTCATGACCCTTTCTGTTTCGACACTCACTTCCGAATGGATGACAGCTTCCGTGCCATATGTCAAGCTAAAAGGTGTTTCTCCGTGACTTGACTTCGTATGCGTTCTATGAGCCCAAAGTACTTGAGGTAGTTCATCTACCCAACCGTGGTGACTGTATCCCAGCCTTTGTTCTATTCCTTGTACGATGTCTCTGTTGGTAACTTCTACTTGACAGTTACCTTGAGGATGGTAAACGGAAGTGAAAGATTGTTTGATATTCAGACCGCTGTAAAACACTGGGAATACCCCTTCGGCTAACTACTTCCCATTATCTGAAATGATGATGTGAGGTACTCCGAACCGACATATAATATGCTCCCATACAAACTTTTCCATGTGCCTGCCTGTGATGGATGCCAAAGGCTTCGCTTCCACCCATTTAGTGAAGTAGTCGATGGCTACAACCAAGAATTTTACTCCTCTGGGAGCAATTGGCATTGGACCTACAATATCTATTCCCCATTGACTGAAGGTCCATGCGGACGTTACAGAGGTCATATCTTGTTTTGGTAGCCTTGGGACCCTTGAATGTACTTGACAGGCTTCACACTTCTGAATGATTTCAACAACGTCCCCATTGCATCGAAGGCCAGTAATATCCAACCCTCATGATTTTGGAGACAACAGAGCGAGGCCCTGCATGGAGTCCACAGGATCCTTCGTGTACTTCTTGAATGATGTTGGTGGCTTGTCTAGGTCCTACACAACGAAGCCATGGAGACAGAAAGGATCTTCTGTATAGATAATTTCCCATGATTCTGTACTGTGGTGCTTTGATGCGGACCTTTCGAGCTAACTTCTGATCTTCCGGCAGTATCCCACTTATTAAGTATTCTCTAATTGGAGTCATCCAATTCGAGTCTTCCTCCTGTATCACGTCAGACACCTCCTTTCGGACGATGGACCTATCTGCCAACACTTCGACCAAAACTTCCTTAGTTAGATGAGCAAATGCCATTGATGCCAGTTTGCTGAGTGCATCTGCCTTCTTGTTTTGATTTCTCCGAACATGCTCTATTTTGTAGGATGAGAACCCTTCGAGCATTTCCTTGACCTTATCCAGGTATTGCTTGATCACAGGTTTCCTTGCTTCGTAGGAGCCTTTTATTTGATTGGCCACGAGTTGTGAATCAATGAAGATAGCCAAATCTTCTACCTCCATATCTTTGGCCAATCGAAGGCCTGCTAACAAGGCTTCGTACTCCGCTTCATTGTTCGTAGCGTCGAATTCAAAACGGAGTGCATAAGTGTACTCTTTCCCTTTGGGATCAACAAGCATAAGACCTGCGCCGGAACCATCGGAGCTGGAATCTCCGTCAGTATAAAGTTTCCACCCTTCGATTGCTTTATCAGGCTTCTTTTCAACAACCTTTGTGTCATGCTTTGGTTCGGAGGGTGTTTTACGCTAAAAAAAATCTTCCAATATTTGCCCTTTGACTGAGTTTCTGCCTTTGTATTCAATATCATGCTCTCCTAGCTCGATAGCCCATTTAGCTATCATTCTAGATTTCTCTGGCTTCGAAAGTATCTGCTTAATTGGCTTGTCAGTAAGTACAGTTATGGGATGAGCTTGGAAGTACCTTCGAAGTCGTCTCGCAGCATGGACCAAGGCCAAAATTAGCTTCTCCAGTGCTGGATAATTTAGCTCAGCTCCCTGTAGAACCCTGCTAACGAAGTAGATAGGGATTTGCTTCTTCTCCCTTTCTGCCAATAACACAGCGCTGATGCTTTCAAAGGAGGCTGCGATATACATATACAACACTTTGCCTTTGATTGGGGCAGTAAGTGTAGGTAGAATAGCCAAGAAATCCTTTAGCTTTTGGAAAGCTGCTTCTGCATCTATGCTCCATTAGAACGACTTTTTGTCTGTACATCCTTTGAGTGTTTTGAAGAACGGCAAAGATCTGTCTGCACCCTTCGATAAGAACCTGCTGAGGGCTGCTAGCTTTCCGTTCAAACTTTGCACTTCCTTTAGGGAATTAGGAGGTTGTAGATCCGTGATGGCCTTGACCTTCAAAGGATTGGCCTTAATACCTTGCTTGGTGATCAGATGCCCCAAAAATTGTCCTTCTTCCACACCGAAGGAACACTTATTGGGATTTAGCTTCATGTTGATGGCGCGAAGCTGGTCGAAGGTTTCCTTAATGTCGAAGAGCATATCTTCCTCCAATATACTCTTGATGACCATATCATCTACGTATGCCTCCATATTTTTACCTATCTGCTTGTGGAAGGCTTTGTCCACTAAACGTTGGTAGGTGGCACCTGCATTTTTCAAACCAAAAGGCATATTTTTGTAACAATAAACGCCTTTTCCTGTAAAGAAGGTTGTCTTCTCTTCGTCCTCTTCCGCCATTTGTATCTGATGGTAACCCTTATAAGCGTCTAGAAAGCACTTCAGCCGAAACCCTGACAAGGATTCCACCTTCCAATCAATTTCTGGCAAAGGGTAGAAATCCTTCGGGCAGGCTTTGTTAATGTCTGTGAAGTCCACACACATTCTCCATCCTCCATCATGCTTCTTGACCATCACCGGATTGGCCACCCAAGTTTGATACTTCACTTCTCTGAGTATGCCTGCTGCTACAAGCTCGTCCACTTCTTTGCATGCGGCGACATTTCTTTCAGGAGCCAGGCTTCGACGTTTTTGTTTGATAGGTTCAATATGTTTGAACTCATTGAGCTTGTGTTCAGTGCCGAAGGGCTTTCCGTCTATAATGAGAGTTCTAGGGACCCCGGTCATGCCAGAGTAGGTCCATGCGAAGACATCTGCATTAGCCCGTGGTACCTTTTCCAATTCTGCTTTGAAGGAGGTTGGGAGCTGCTTTCCGATTACCACCGTCTGATCAGGGTAGAGTTCATTTACCACAATGCGCTTCTTCCAGCGTATACACCGAGAACATCCTTCGAGGCTCTTCCGAGACCTGTTTGATCCTTTGCCTACTTCCGCAGGCTCCTTCACTTTATAGCGGAGAATACCGTTCCAATGCGAAGGTGTTTGGAATTTGATTGTGGCATGTATGGTCGAGACGACGATGCCCATCTTCTGCATTGCTGTTCTCCCTATCAATAGGTTGTAGGGATTTCAGACTTACGATCGTGAAAACCAGAGTTTCTGTTCTTTTTAGCCTTCCTTCTCTAATCGTAACCTCTAGAGGGACTTCTCCCAAGGGCCATGAGTGTTCCCCTGAGAACCCTACCAAGGGTACCTTCGAATCTACTCTCTTCGACCTAATCGAAGGCTTGAGCTTTAGGAAACAACGGTCGTAGGTTACTTCACAGGAGCTACCGCAGTCTAGGTTGGCCCTGTTTACTTCTCTGTTGGAGATCAAGACCTTGATGACCACGGGGTCATTTGAAAGAACTTTCCCTGTGATTGAAGGAAAAGTGACATCTCCTACTCCGTACAAGGCTTCCTCCGCTTCTTTCCTCTTTAAACCAGAGTCATCTTTGTATACCATGAGGATGGGTACTTCGACAGGTGTGGTGTCTTTCCCCAATTGTGTGTCGGAGACCTTCTCTTTACCTTTCTTTATGCCCTTCACCAAATGTCCCAATTGGCCGGACTTTACGGCCTCTTCTATCTGTTTCTTGAGCTCTCTGCAATTGTTGGTATCGTGTCCGTAATCGTCATGAAAGTAGCAGAATTTGGAAGTATCTCTGGGCCTTCCTCTGTTTGCCAAGCGGGGAGGAGTATCAAAGGTCTTCACAACCTTTTCTGTAGCAAGTATCTCCCTTGGAGATTTGGACAAATTAGCCAAAAGCCCATTGTTGATGTTTTTGTGGTACGGTGTAAACCTGTCCCTGTTTTTGTGTTTGTTCCTTGACCCTTCCCACGAAGGATGCTTCATGGTTTTGCTGTGACTTTCTTTGTTTTCGACCGGAGCCCCGTTGGTAGACACTTCTTTTGCTTCGATCCAGGTGTAAGCCTTCTCCACCAAACCCTTATAGGTTGCAGGGAGATCAGTGGAGAGGAATTCAACCAAACTTCTGTTTCGTAGGCCATGCACGAAACCTGAGATGCGCTGGTCCTCGTGCAAGCCCATTATCTGTAACGTGTCATCAGTGTATCTGGTGATGAAATACCTGGTACTCTCATTTTCCTTCTGCTTGATGTTGTGCACTGTTATGTGTGTTCTTGTAAACTTCTTCTGCTGGCTGAAATGTGATCTGAATTTGGCCTTGAGATTATCCAAATTTTCAATGCTACCAGGTTTTTGTCCGTTCCACCATATACGAGCAGAGTCTCATAGGGTGTATGTAAACATATGACAAGCGACAGGCATAACCCACTTCTGCATTCTAATAGCCCCTTCGAACAAGTGTAAAAAGTTATCCGGATCCCCTTTTCCATCGTAGGTACCAATATGCGCGGGCATTTTCAACCCAACAGGAAAAGGGTAGTCTTCTATCCATCTTACGAAGGGTGTTGTAGAGCCCATGGGCTCCGAATAGAGGCAGTTATAAGGTGGCATGTAGGTAGGGGAAACGCATTATGTACGGGTTATGATTTGGAGGTATTCCCACGGGTTTTGGTTAACATATTGAGGGTAAGCAGTAGGTATATAAGGTGGGTGACTTCTAACAGGGTACGAAGGATATACCATAGGTTGTCCGTAGGGCATACTTCCGTATGGTTGAGTAAAACTGGGGTTGCTAGCCTGCCCATTAGGTGGGGGATAAACCCCTTGAGGGTAAGCTTGAGCCTGAAAAGAAGGGTACATACCATGAGGAGGAAGATTTCCTCCCCCATTCATTTGAGATAGATTGCCTTCTACGACGGATGCGTGAGAAGGTTGCAACGGAACCCTTGCCTCATTTCTTCCCAAATGTGCCGCCAAAAGTGGTGGAAAATTAACCCCCGTAGCATCCCGTCGATGACTCCTTCCATTAGAGCCTTCTATCGTGCCTTCCCTTCTGGTCGGAGCTCTCTCCGGAACATCTTCAAAACCAACCGACCTTCCACTGGGCCTTCGACTACTCGGAGACCCAATCCTTAGCACTGAGCGTGTAGCCCCAGGAGCCAAGGGTCTAGCTTCCATTTACAACTCTTCGTCATACTCATCGCTTGAGTATTCCAACTCCCTGCGCATCTCCACATTCCGAGCTTGTCTCCTTCGAGCCCTAAGCAAAGATTCCAAAGCTTCGATGTTAGCTTCGAAAAACACTGGGCTAATTACCGGTTTAGGGTTAGCCGAGGTTGAAGCGTGGTTGTTGGGAGTTATTTCAGGGTGAGATCATGTGGTAAAAGTGGATGCGGTTATATCGGGAAGGTTGTTAGGATCGTTGACTGGGATTGGTGTCAAGGTCGAGAAACCCGGAGGGGGTGTATTCTCTCTTCCTTGATTCATGCCGTAAAACTAGTGATAGTCATTGACTGGGTGTAAGTTTGGAATAGCGAGACCAATAGTAGCGGGTCCCACGGATGGTGCCACTGATTGTACAATAATTCGTACGACCAGGCCTTCGATGGTGATCGAAGGGTATGAGGGGTGATATGCTTGCGCCAAACTTGTAGCCAATCTGCAATAAGAGGCTGCGATATACATATACAACACTTCGCCTTTGATTGGGGCAGTTAGTGTAGGTAGAATAGCCATGAAATCCTTTAGCTTTTGGAAAGCTGCTTCTGCATCTATGCTCCATTGGAACGACTTTTTGTCTGTACATCCTTTGAGTGTTTTGAAGAACGGCAAAGATGCATCGCACCCTTCGATAAGAACCTGCTGAGGGCTGCTAGCTTTCCGTTCAAACTTTGCACTTCCTTTAGGGACTTAGGAGGTTGTAGATCCGTGATGGCCTTGACCTTCAAAGGATTGGCCTTAATACCTTGCTTGGTGATCAGATGCCCCAAAAATTGTCCTTCTTCCACACCGAAGGAACACTTCTTGGGATTTAGGTTCATGTTGATGGCACGAAGCTGGTCGAAGGTTTCCTTAATGTCGGAGAGCATATCTTCCTCCAATATACTCTTGATGACCATATCATATACGTATGCCTCCAGATTTCTACCTATCTGCTTGTGGAAGGCTTTGTCCACTAAACGTTGGTAGGTGGCACCTGCATTTTTCAAACCAAAAGGCATATTTTTGTAACAATAAATGCCTTTTCCTGTAAAGAAGGCTGTCTTCTCTTCGTCCTCTTCCGCCATTTGTATCTGATGGTAACCCTTATAAGCGTCTAGAAAGCACTTCAGCCGAAACCCTGACAAGGATTCCACCTTCCAATCAATTTCTGGCAAAGGGTAGAAATCCTTTGGGCAGGCTTTGTTAATGTCTGTGATGTCCACACACATTCTCCATCCTCCATCATGCTTCTTGACCATCACTGGATTGGCCACCCAAGTTTGATACTTCACTTCTCTGAGTATGACTGCTGCAACAAGCTCGTCCACTTCTTTGCATGCGGCGGCATTTCTTTCAGGAGCCAGGCTTCGACGTTTTTGTTTGATAGGTTCAATATGTTTGAACTCATTGAGCTTGTGTTCAGTGCCGAAGGGCTTTAGGTCTATAATGAGAGTTCCGGGGACCCGGTCATGTCGAGTAGGTCCATGCGAAACATCGCATAGCCCGTGGTACCTTTTCCAATTCTGCTTTGAAGGAGGTTGGGAGCTGCTTTCCGATTACCACCGTCTGATCTGGGTAGAGATCATTTACCACAATGTGTTCTTCAGCGTCAGTACAACTGAGAACATCCTTCGGAGGCTCTTCCGAGACCTGTTTGATCCTTTTGCCTACTTCCGCAGGCTCCTTCACTTTATAGCTGGAGAATACCTTTCCAATGCCGAAAGGTGTTTGGAATTTGATTGTGGCATGTATGGTCGAGACGACGATGCCCATCTTCTGCATTGCTGTTCTCCCTATCAATAGGTTGTAGGGAGATTCAGACCTTACGATCGTAACCTCTAGAGGGACTTCTCCTAAGGGCCATGAGTGTTCCCCTGAGAACCCTACCAAGGGTACCTTCGAATCTACTCTCTTCGACCTAATCGAAGGCTTGAGCTTTAGGAAACAACGTTCGTAGGTTACTTCACAGGAGCTACCGCAGTCTAGGTAGGCCCTGTTTACTTCTCTGTTGGAGATCAAGACCTTGATGACCACGAGGTCATTTGAAAGAACTTTCCCTGTGATTGAAGGAAAAGTGACATCTCCTACTCCGTACAAGGCTTCCTCCGCTTCTTTCCTCTTTAAACCAGAGTCATCTTTGTATACCATGAGGATGGGTGCTTCGACATGTATGGTGTCTTTCCCCAATTATGTGTCGGAGACCTTCTCTTTACCTTTCTTTATGCCCTTCACCAAATGTCCCAATTGGCCGGACTTTACGGCCTCTTCTATCTGTTTCTTGAGCTCTCTGCAATTGTTGGTGTCGTGTCCGTAATCGTCATGAAAGTAGCAGAATTTGGAAGTATCCCTGGGCGTTCCTCTGTTTGCCAAGCGGGGAGGAGTATCAAAGGTCTTCGCAACCTTTTCTGTAGAAAGTATCTCCCTTGGATATTTGGACAAATTAGCCAAAAGCCCATTGTTGATGTTTTTGTGGTACAGTGTAAACCTGTCCCTGTTTTTGTGTTTGTTCCTTGACCCTTCCCACGAAGGATGCTTCATGGTTTTGCTGTGACTTTCTTTGTTTTCGACCAGAGCCCCGTTGGTAGACACTTCTTTTGCTTCGATCCAAGTGTAAGCCTTCTCCACCAAACCCTTATAGGTTGCAGGGAGATCAGTGGAGAGGAATTCAACCAAACTTCTGTTTCGTAGGCCATGCACGAAACCTGAGATGCGCTGGTCCTCGTGCAAGCCCATTATCTGTAACGTGTCATCAGTGTATCTGGTGATGAAATACCTGGTACTCTCGTTTTCCTTCTGCTTGATGTTGTGCACTGTTATGTGTGTTCTTTTAAACTTCTTCTGCTGGCTGAAATGTGATCTGAATTTGGCCTTGAGATTATCCAAATTCACAATGCTACCAATTTTTTGTCCGTTCCACCATATACGAGCAGAGTCTCGTAGGGTGTATGTAAACATATGACAAGCGACAGGCATAACCCACTTCTGCATTCTAATAGCCCCTTCGAACAAGTGTAAAAAGTTATCCGGATCCCCTTTTCCATCGTAGGTACCAATATGCGTGGGCATTTTCAACCCATCAGGCAAAGGGTAGTCTTCTATCCATCTTACGAAGGGTGTTGTGGAGCCCATGGGCTCCGAATAAAGGCAGTTATAAGGTGGCATATAGGTAGGGGCAGCATTGTACGGGTTATGATTTGGAGGTATTCCCACAGGGTTTTGGTTAACATATTGAGGGTAAGCAGTAGGTATATAAGGTGGGTGACTTCCAACAGGGTACGAAGGATATACCATAGGTTGTCCGTAGGGCATACTTCCGTATGGTTGAGTAAAACTGGGGTTGCTAGCCTGCCCATTAGGTGTGGGATAAACCCCTTGAAGGTAAGATTGAGCCTGAAAAGAAGGGTACATACCATGAGGAGGAAGATTTCCTCCCCCATTCATTTGAGATGGATTGCCTTCTACGCTGGATGCGTGAGAAGGTTGCAACGGAACCCTTGCCTCATTTCTTCCCAAATGTGCCGCCAAAAGTGGTGGAAAATTAACCCCCGTAGCATCCCGTCGATGACTCCTTCCATTAGAGCCTTCTATCGTGCCTTCCCTTCTGGTCGGAGCCCTCTCCGGAACATCTTCAAAACCAACCGACCTTCCACTGGGCCTTCGACTACTCGGAGACCCAATCCTTAGCACTGAGCGTGTAGCCCCAGGAGCCAAGGGTCTAGCTTCCATTTCCAACTCTTCGTCATACTCATCGCTTGAGTATTCCAACTCCCTGCGCATCTCCACATTCCGAGCTTGTCTTCTTCGAGCCCTCAGCAAAGATTCCAAAGCTTCGATGTTAGCTTCGAAAAACGCTGGGCTAATTGCCGGTTCGGGGTTAGCCGAGGTTGAAGCGTGGTTGTTGGGAGTTATTTCAGGGTGAGATCGTGTGGTAAAATTGGATGCGGTTATATCGGGAAGGTTGTTAGGATCGTTGACTGGGATTGGTGTCAAGGTCGAGAAACCCGGAGGGGGTGTATCCTCTCTTCCTTGATTCATGCCGTAAAACTAGTGATAGTGATTGACTGGGTGTAAGTTTGGAATAACGAGACCAATAGTAGCGGGTCCCACGGATGGCGCCACTGATTGTACAATAATTCGTACGACCAGGCCTTCGATGGTGATCGAAGGGTATGAGGGGTGATATGCTTGCGCCAAACTTGTAGCCAATCTGCAATAAGAAATAGTAGACACTTCGTTAAGTGATTGCGCAGGGGTTGGACCCTGCGAACCACCTCCGGCGTGAGAGTAAGTATATGATATGAGTTGTGAATAATGTGATGTATGTGAAATACTGTGTTGAGTGAACATACCATTGAAATGACTCGTCCAATCTTTTTATAGGTGATGAAAATAGCTTGGAGAGTGTTAGCACACGTTTAGGAGATCATGGGGGGCGTCCCCTGATTTGTGGTAACCGCTAGGGCTTCATCCCCACTATCTCGGACTTGGCGGGGAAGCTAAGGACATAGTGGGAACGTGGGGGAAGACCAAGTCAAGGTTCTTATTTGTCTTGGCATCTTCAAGGGAAGACACCGAAGGGCATAGGCCTTCGGCTGGCGGAATCCCAACTGGTAACCATGTCAATGATGAATGGTTTTATGCCACCAATGACTTATGAAGAAAGACTTGGATCTTCGTAATGCAATTTCGACTGAGGCCGAAGGGGGGGGGGTCCTTCGACCTGATCGGAGGGTACGTCATCAGTTCTTTATGATGGTAGTGATAATATGTTGTTGTTTTCTGCATCAGGTATGCTCCGTTGCTTCCAGAGTCTCCACGTCATTCTTCAACATGCTCACATGCTCTTTGACGTTGGTTTTCAGTACTGATGAAGTTCTCTTAGTCTTTAAACTTTGTAGATTCTTTGAATTGACGAAGAATCATTCTGACTTTTGTGTTGCCTTTTGATAGAACTTCCATTAGTGATGTTGTTGGTATGAGCATGTGAAGAATCTGCACGAGCAATCCGCTCCAGAGCTTCCATAAGAAGAAAACATAAGAAAGGTTAGTAATAAGCGGTTTCCGACACTTACAAGTTTGAACTTCAAGAGTGTTAACAGCATAGTGTGAAAACACAACTCTAATTCTCACAAAGGCCGTTCCTGAACTGGAGTCCCACAAGTGAGATAACGCGATGTACCGAAGTACATCTACAGTTCAGATGAGCCGCTGAGGTACACCGAAGCATCACCTCACGATCTGAGACCGTTTGAGACACACTGCGTAATCCACGGGAGTTACCGGAACCTGCCGCCGTGGTGTTTGATGTTGACCCGGCGGGAGTTTCCATTCAATAACTGAGGATCACAATAGTGAACCTCTCATAAATGTTCTTGACAGATTGCTAAGATCTGTGAAGGACTCGATAATGTACCACTGTTGTTCTTATTGTTGAACAACCAGTGATGAAATTTCAAGTGTACCTATGAGATCTTTTGATGAATCTCGTGGCTCTAGACTCAATAGTACGTTTTGGTTTTCCTGAGCGGAGACTAGGGAGAGGGTCTCCTTCTTCAATACCAGCAATCTCTAAGAGAAAGTCGATAGTTTACGTAGGGTTCCTTGTGAGAATGAAACAAGCTTCTGTTAAGAGAAACTTAAGTGGCTAAGAAGGTTTAGTGCATGCGTCACTGGGTCCATGACGACTTTTAATCTTCAATACCGGCATCATCAAGTGACAACCAGTAGCATATGAATTGAACCCGTGTTCTGCGCCTAAGTTGAATAACTGAGGGCTATTTCTTTTCACCCTTTTCTTTGCATTTCTTTTTAATTCTTCAACTCCTTCTTTCTTCGATTCTCATTTTCTCCTTTTTATAATAATACCTAAGGACTTCTAATTCTAACTATTGGTAGTGTCCTTGGGTTGATCCCTCCGGCTCTGGCGGATCATAGGACGGTTATTCCTAACCTTAATCACCTTATAACTCCATTGCCATAAAACCATTTTCATGAAAATATCTCGAAGTGTTTGTGAATGAAAAACATGTTTGAACACTTCAAGAGTTTTAGATTTTTAGAAATACTCCCCCTTCACATGTGCTTAAGAGTTTTGACAGAAATCTGCACAGTGAGAGAAGAGCGCGCACTTTTTGAATTGATCAACTCAAGATAGACAATCCTCTTAGACACGATTACGTTGCATAGTTAAAGAGATGCATTGTCAGCTTTTAGGTGACAACTAGCTCTAATAACTACCTTGAAGATGCGGACAACCCCGAAAGGTTGTCAAACCCGTCAAAGTTCATGTCTATCAAGAGCTTCTCGAATAGGTACAATTTACTTGGATAAGTCTTGGAAGATGAATCTTTTCAATGTATCGTTCAGCCTCAATTCATGGGTTGAAGTCTTTTCACACGAGGATTTAATAGCAAAACTCAACATATTTCTTATCACATAATTTTTCTCCCCCTCAAAAATGGCATATAAATATGTTATTTTTGAAGAAATGTTAAGAATAAATATGACCATTTTGAGTTTTGTGGGAAGATTACACAAAGAACAATTTGTGAACAAAGTTTTGAGGCAAATACTCCCCCTCAACAAGTGATATAAACGGTTGAGGCTTTGAAAAATCATAAGGGGAAGTACTTGTTCTTTTGAGCAAAACCTTTGAAAAATGAAAGGTTTGATAAGTTTTACTCAAAAGTAAGAAGCTTTCGCTCCTTTTATAAGGATTGTGGCACTGCCGCACCACGGGTCCTTTCATTACAAGAACGGGTTGTACACTGTTATGTGTGCACAAGCCATAGTCATTAGATAAACACACATCCAAAATAATATGAAATAGAAGCAGGTTTTAGGGGTACCGGTAGTCCAGTAATATCACCAGAATGCACGAGGCGTTGATAGCCGTGAGAGTAATCCTGGGACGACCACCTACAAAGCTCTCTCGTTTCGACGGTCCCTTCTGTACAACCTTTCATCAATCTGCTTGATGATTCTCTTCACATCCCGTCTTTCCTGAGAATTCCATCGCTTTGGAGACCCAATGCCTTCATATATATCCTTTAACCTATAAGCCAAGCCATCCCTAACCTTCTTCAATGTGTGATCTCCAAACTTGTGAAGATCTCTACACGCCATCAAGCAATTTCGTAGTAGTTCACTACGGTAAATTATGCCGAATGGTTTGCTGACGAGAGTGTAATGTGGAAGCTGGTTGATATCAGGAAGTTCTAGCTGAGGTCTGGTGAAGTTGACACGGGTCTGATAGGATTCAACAGCAAGTTGTAAATCTTCTACACGTTCTTTGATTACTATGCTTCTGATGAAGATAAGCAAGGACTTGATGTATTCACGTTGAACTTGAGTCGAGAATTGTCTCATGCGTCCCTGTACTTTGGCAAGATACAGATCTTCAATGTCGTTGAGAGACAAATTCTCAAAGTCCGCTTCACAAAATGCATAATCCTTTTCGTCTTGTCTTTTGACCACGATATTCTTGAGGAAAGTGTAGTCCCATTTAGACGAAAGATCAACATGCTTAATAGCAACGATCCCTTTAGTACTATACACTGCATGTTGAGACTTTCAAACCTGGCAGCTCTTGTAGTAGATTCGGCTGCTCGCCAATGGTGAATCTCTGCGGCATCTGATCGATGTCATATTGTTCCACACTGTTAGAAAACATGTGAGTAGCCTTTTCTTCGATGGCTATACAGTTGGAGTATATGGCTACCGGGAACGGAAGTGTAAGTGATGTAGCATATTTCCTTGAACCATCGCTACCGTGTAGAAGGAATTCCAAATCTTTGTTGAAGAAGTATCGAAATGGAATCTTAGGCTGATCTGGTTGGCCAATCGTTGGTAGTGGTTTAGACCAATCGGTGTAGTATGGAGTGTTGTCTCTTATGGTAGAGTCGATGTTTGCTTAAGGGTTGAGCCAATCAATATTGTTAGACATGGCTCGTGCTATGTTTTCAAGGTGATACTCAACTTCAATAGCACTTTCTGAGCTGTCTTTGAGTAGTTGAAAAGCTTCATTCTTGATTCTTCTCAACTCTGATTTCGTCATCTTCTTTACCCGAAACTTATCTTGAAGAATTTTAGCTTGCTCCAAAGTACGACCTTCAATCGCATTGACCTTCGGTGGGTAGGGAGTAGAATCAACAAGTTTAGAGAACCATCATATTCAGGTCATCCTCGTCTAGCCATGATACGACGCCAGCCTTTAGCTTCTTTTCTTTGGCCTAGATGAGGATTCGGTTTCTTAGCCGGTCGAGAGGTGGGTTGTTGTTGGGACTCATTGACTTCCTCATCGTCACCACCAGTATACTCGAAATGATCACCTTTTTGAGTGGGGTGGTAACTCGAGTCCCTGAGGTTTGTCTAGTAGAAGAGGGAGGGATCTTGGTTGAGTGGGGTCCTTGGGGTGGAGGTTGCATGGAGTATGATTCACCGCTTAGGCTCTCGTTATTCTTATCCTTATCCTTATCTTCATCGTCTTTTGGACGTTTAGGCCTTTGAGTCTCTGCATGCTGATTTGAGTTGGTATTCCAGCAATGCTTCAAACAATTTACCTTCGTAAGAAGCAAATGTTGCAGACCGTTTAGACATTTGAGCTACCAGCCGGTTAACCAATTCAACATCTGAGAAGATTATGGGATTAGTTGGATTGATGTTTACATGCATTGGTGTTGATCTCATAGTTTGCTTGGCCAAGCGCAATAGATTCGGATAGAGTTGTTTGGTAAACATCTCCTTTGTAACTCCAGGAACGATGTCAAGAAGGAACTTGTGAGTGTAACCTTTGATCATCTCGTTCAAAACCCCTTGCAGATCTTGTTTCAACTTCTGGATGTACTCCCTTTCAGCTGACATCTTGTCATTCTCGTCATGAAGATACTGAACCTGGTCAGCGAGAAAATTCAGCTTCTTGTAAAGTACGTCTTTCTTTCTGACCTGCTTGACAACTTTAACGATTCATGTCTTAGCTTGAGAGATCCAAGATGCCGTTGGCTTCTTTACTGATTTGGATGTGGATCTGGTTGATCTTTTGGATGGTGGTGGTGAAGAGTAAGAAGATGAGTCTGATGATGAAGAGACATGAGGAGGCTCGGGGTCCTTAGGTGGTTTAGAAGTTTCCTCCTTAGAACGTGCGGGACTGTCTAGAAGAAATTGATCATAAGCGGTTTCTTCATGTCCAGACTTAGCCGTGTCATCAGCCTTTGTTTCATCAGCAGGCGTTTTCTCTGTCTTATCCATTTCTGGTTCCTCAATATCAAAGTTGATCGAATCCTCAATCTGCCTTTGTTGTTGTTCGTGGGTGATGGTAGTACCAGTTCCCTTATCGGGTTGATTAACCGCATCAGGAACTGGTGTGGCTTGAGTACCACCACTTGAACCTCCAGGGCCACGAGTTTGATCTTTAACGAATTCATCGGCAAGATGTTTGAGTCTGAGGTTCTTCAACTTCTTTTCATAGTCCTTTCGCTCATCAAATGGTTCTTCTTCAGAGCTCTCCTTATCATGCTCAATCACTGGGGTTTTCCCTTTACCTTTATCAGCTGGTGGACTGGGAGGTTTTTCTACTGATGGAGGAACGTCGGTTGCAGTTTCAGAGTAGAAGACCTCATCGTCTGATTCAGTTTCTTCAGAGCTTTCATCCACTAGCTTTCTTGGCGGTTCAGGCTTGGGAATGGGAATAGGAATAGCTTCCTTAGAGGGAACTTTCCGTCTGTGTCCGTGTTCCTCTTAGGGAACTTCCTTTTACTCTCGCTTGCAGCACTTCCGCGCACTTCCTCTTCTGGTTTTCCTTGTAGGTGTGCCAGAAGACTTGTCATCGAGAAAACCAACTTTGTTTTCTTCAAGCTGCTACTGATACGTTTTATATGTGTAGAGTCTTTTGATTTCATCGCACGAAGGTGATCCTGAGACAAAGACCTTGTTTCTTTGTTGTTGATTCTTTAAATCGATGTTAGAGTTGGTTCGACAACATGTCGTGATTGTGGGTCATTGAGTCTCTTGGGGATATCAGGATTAAGCCCAAGTGCTCTTTGGATCAACAGTTTTGTATATCTGATGTATGGAATCTTTGAGCCAAGCTTTTTGAGGAATGACATCATGTCGTCCCATATCAGAGCTTCAATTTTGATGTGCTTCATGTTGATCAAAGCCCAAAATATTTGCAGTTCCATGAGCTTGGGATGCTCATAGCCACTGTCACGACCGGAAACAGATTTGGTGATGATGATGTAGAGAGTTCTCCAAGGCTGAGGAATATTCTTAAGATCCACATGTGAATGCTTGGTGATTACTCTTGAAGCTTCGTCATAACCAATATCGATCAGGAACTAGAACAAACTTCTCTTGGTGTGTGGCATTGAGTTCGGTTGGTTCGATGATCGGAATGAGGAGAATGACCGTTAAGTCTCAGGTGTGATGGTGACTTGTTTGTCATTGAGAGTCACCGCCACAAAGATTTTGTCCTTTGATCTTTTGCATTGTATTCCAGAACTAGTGAATATAGATCTCGTGCAATCAGAGTGCATTGGAGAGCATGTTCTGATAAGGATGATTCTTCAGAATATCCACAGCAATTAAGCAAGAAGACTCTGAACAGGTGAGAGTTTCAAAGTCAACACGTAGGTTGTTCTTTCCAATCTTCATCGGATAGCCAATAGGGAAGATATCAGCAATGGTGAGAACATTTGGTGCATCCACATTCTGCATTTGGGCGTCCATGTCGTGATCTGAAAGATATTTAGCCAAAAGAACCAACATATCGAAAGACATTATGTTAGTTAACAGATGGTTTTGTTAATAATAATAAGCCGCAAAAACGTTTATTTATATTTTACGATCTTCTAATGTTTTGTCGATAACAAACGTAAAATCATTTTAACGATACAAATAAAAATACGTAAATAGTTTGAGTTAATAGTTTCCTAACACACTTACGTTTTCACATAAAACGCTAAAACAAGTATAAGTGATTTTATGATTTAGATATATATGTACAACAACTAATGTTTACATATTGGGTTAGCACATACTTAAACCAAGTATACTAAAATGGGTAAAAACATGTAAATACTAAAATGGGTAAAAACTAGCAAATGGTATTGACCCATAACCCATGGTTTTATATATACCACTTAACCAAGTTCATTGTATCTAGAAAGAAAACCATGGATCAACCCATAACCCATGATGTCACACCCCCAATTTACCTGTTTTGCAGCGGAATGGAATTCCTGGGGATTGACTGTCATAGCATCACAATCACAGTTATATTGAACGGCCTAAAGTGTCGTTTGAAAAATACATCGTTTGATTTAATAAAACAATCAGAGTTTACAAAGATAGGTCCCAATTGAAAATCATCTTGTGCGGAAATAAGTTGTTACAATTCAAACGATGTTTTAAAGTATGTAAAACCCAAGTGAGACGCGTCGTCACCACGACTCCATGAGGTGTCCAAATGCATGCCATGAAGTGAATGCCTTATATACCTGAGATAAAACATGCTTAAAAGTGTCAACACAAAGGTTGAGTGAGTTCATAGAGTTTGAGTTGAAATGTAAAGCCTTTCAAAATCGATTATGTAGCAAAGGCATTGTAAATCCACTCAGTTCCAAGTCCCGCCCATACAAAACTTGCAACCTTTGTGTTCACAACCCACGCCAATATGTAGAGTTAATGTTCAAGTGCATGATGTCAAATGAATTCACATAATAGTGCATGGCTCAATGTATCGAAATCGTTTATGCAGCAAAGGCCTTGTAAATCCACTCAGCCAAGTTCCCCATACAAAACTTGCAACCTGTGTGTTCACAACCCACGCTGAATGTGTATAGTTTATGTTCAAACAGAAATCGTCAAATGAATTCACAATAGTACCTAACTCGACGTAGAACAATAGCACATAAACAATAGCACTTAACTCGTCAGAGAATAGCACATAATCAATAGCACTTAACTCGTCGTAGAACAATAGCACATAATCAATAGCACTTAACTCGACGTAGAACAATAGCACATAAACAATAGCACTTAACTCGACGTAGAACAATAGCACATAAACAAGAACAATTAATATAGTACAACATTCGGTTTTGAAACAATGGTGATCATGATAGAAATTATCCTTAATAATATAAAGTACTTGTGAAAAATAGTCGAACATGTATCTCCCCCAAAATAGTTTCAAACAATTAAAAATGGGGCTATGAAAACTCACAGTAATCCTTATAAAAGTTAAAGTACTTGTGAAAGTAAATGAAAACAGTTTGAGCATGTATCTCCCCCAAAACAGTTATGAAAGCAAGTAAAAGTAGGGGCCATGAAACTCACGGTAATTCATATAAGTTAAAGTACTTGTGAAAGTAAATAAAAACAGTTTGAGCATGTATCTCCCCCAAAAGTAGTATAAAAACAATTAAAAGTGGGGCTATGAAGACTCACCTGTTGCAATGTTTATGATGATATAATGGCAATACTGAAATGAGGTGCAACCTCTGACCATGACCTATTGTGAATGATACGATATGTAATGAGTTGCAATGTAATGTTATGCATGCATTTCGTATGTTATTTATACCATTTGTGAGTTTTGAAAAATATTACTTATCGTCGAAAAATACTCTTTTGACGTCTTGACCACTCAAAAATTACTTTACAAGTATTTACGTCAAAATGTCATCCTACAATGGTTTTATAATGATTTATAGTGAAATTATCACTTTTCGTCGTAAAACAATGTCGTCGAAATTTTCATGAAATTAACAAAAATAACTTTGGAAAACTAGCCGTAAAACGGTGTACATCGATCGTTAGAGAACGAACTCGACGGTTTTGGAAAGTTTGTATCGAAATCTAAAAGTTTCATTCAGAGTTTTTCATCCAAAAGGTCTCAACATAAAGATAATAAGGGTTAAAGATGGTGGTTTTGGCTAATTGTGTGCAGAAAATTAGTTACGGCAAGTTTATGAAAAAGTGCATATCTTTGTCGTTTCAAATCCGCTTTCTACGTTTAATATGTCCTTAGCTTCGTATAGAAGTAAACTAATATATTTTTGAGAAGTCGAAATAATTTGTGAAGCTTAAGGCTCATTTTTGACTCGGACAAAATAAATATAGTATGCTGAAATTTCTGAAAATAATATTTTCCGTCGTCAAACTTGAAAAATCCATAACTTTTCAATATAAGTCCGTTTTATTCCGTTCAAGCGGTCACGGATTCGTTTTAAAGTATATTTTCTAAATATCAAGGCCAAAGTTTTGTACCAATTGCCGGATTTTCCAGAAAATTGAAACAAGGACAGAACCTTAAAATATAGTTATCGAAAATAGTTTTTCTCGGACAAAACCTATTCTAATCCCTTCAAATCAACTCCAAAGCTAATCTAATCCTACCATACACCTTCTTAGGGTGTCATGGGTTCCTAATCACCATCAAGACCAACCAATACCATGGGAATATTTATAGGATGACCAATATGTATATATAACTTCTAAAATCATGAAATAAATGGTATAAATCACATATCATGCATATAAGCTCCAAAAATGAAAAGAAACATATGAAAATGATAAGGAAACAAGAAAATGATAAAAACAAGCTTACAAGTGATAGTGATGAGGTGAAAGTAACAAGGTTTAGCCTAAACACTCTTGGTTTTTATTTCAAAACCTAATAAAGAGTATAAACTAGATTGTAAATACTTGTGCTTGAGAAAAAAATGATGATCCCTTTGCAAAAACCTTGATGGCCGGCTCCTTGAGAGTATCAAAGAAAGAAGAAAAGTTTTGCTAACTTGACTTTGTGAATTATTAGATGAAAGTGGTGAATGAATGAGGTAACTTGTAGTATAAATATATATAATCCAAGAAACATGTTACCAACTATCATAAATGTGACTTCTCCCCATAGGACCGGATTTAGGGGAGTATGTTTCCCCAAGATAAATTTTTTTTTTATCAAATGTATAAATAGGTATATATATTTGTAAGAAATGTAAGAAATTGTGAAAGAAAAGGTGTAAGTAAAGGTAAATGAGAATTTTTGGTACAAGTAAGTTTTTAATAGCTCAAAATAGAATGTAATGAGATGATAAAAATTGCAAAAATACATTCCTTGTGAAATTTGAGTGATAAAATAATTATCGTACAATTTTTAAGAAAACGACGTAATAATTTAATTTTAACGATTTAAGTACCAAATAAATTTGAAACACTAGGAAAAACTAAAAATATAGTTTTTATGAACTAGACGTAAGTTTAAAAATACAGGGATCATTTTTGAAAGTAACGGGTTAAATATTCAAAATAATAACTCACGCGATAAAGATTATTAAATATAAAAATTACGCGTTGAATATGAAATGAAATGTCGTGAATGTACTAATGAGATGCACATGATGTCCATGAAATGTAGACTAATCTTAGTCCATATGAAATGTACGCGATGTTATGATCATGAATTCGCCGCTAAACCATAAAGGTTACTCGAATTTGAAACAAGTAAACCAAGTTTACTATAAATGTTGAAATAGTGAGGCATAAATCGTTTCGAAATGACCCGAAGTACGGGTTGTCACATTCGCCCATCCAAAAAGGAATTCAGCCCCTGAATTCAATCGTTGTTAGGTCTAACGGGTTTAGGGTTTGATGAGGCAAACTTTCCCATTCCCGAGCAAAACCCTCAAAGACTTTTTGGTAACCGATTTTTACTTAATCCCACAACTCATCAAACAAGAACTGTCATACGATTAGGCTAAATCTGTTTAGGTAACAACTTGTTTCTAGCTCGATCTTTGCAACTCATCAAACAAGAACTGTCACACGGATCAAACTGGAAACAAGTGGTTTGAAGAAAATCTTTTGAAAATTTGGCTCGATTATGGAATTGCTTACACATATAAGCCTACTACTCCCTTCATTGCATGATTCTTCCTGAATTAGACATAGGTGATCACGCTATGTATAATTTAGGAGTAACTATGCAATGCTTGGACTAATCGACTCATATGATGTTTGGTGTTAAGTCAACCGGTGTAAAAATTGTGATAGGGAATGACAGGGCATTCTCCACGTCAAAGTGATGTGAGTATGATGGGATGGGTATCTGAAGACATGTCTGTGACAACCGATGTGAAATAAAAGTAAATAATCTCGAATAAAGTGTAAGTGAATCCGCATGATAAACATGAATATGTACTATGATGAAATGATGAGATGCTATGATAATGTAGTTATAGTCTAGGGTCAATGATGCAACCTAGTTCTCTATAACCGAAGCTCTGATGCAAATCTGTCACACCCCAATTTACTTGTTTTGCATGCGGAATGGAATTCTGGGGATTGATGTCATAGCATCACAATCACAGTTATATTGAACGGCCTAAAGTGTCGTTTGAAAAATACATCGTTTGATTTAATAAAACAATCCGAGTTTACAAAGATAGGTCCCAATTGAAAATCATCTTGTGCGGAAATAAGTTGTTACAATTCAAACGATGTTTTAAAGTATGTAAAAACCAAGTGAGACGCGTCGTCACCACGACTCCATGAGGTGTCCAAATGCATGCCATGAAGTGAATGCCTTATATACCCGAGATAAAACATGCTAAAAAGTGTCAACACAAAGGTTGAGTGAGTTCATAGAGTTTGAGTTGAAATGTAAAGCCTTTCAAAATCGTTTATGTAGCAAAGGCATTGTAAATCCACTCAGTTCCAAGTCCCGCCCATACAAAACTTGCAACCTGGGTGTTCACAACCCACTGCCAGAATATGTAGAGTTAATGTTCAAGTGCATGATGTCAAATGAATTCACATAATAGTGCATAGCTCAATGTATCGAATCGTTTATGGCAAAGGCATTGTAAATCCACTCGTCCAAGTTCCATACAAAACTTGCAACCCGTGGTGTTCACAACCCACTGCCAGAATGTGTATAGTTTATGTTCAAACAGAAATCGTCAAATGAATTCACAATAGTACCTAACTCGACGTAGAACAATAGCACATAAACAATAGCACTTAACTCGTCGAGAACAATAGCACATAATCAATAGCACTTAACTCGTCGTAGAACAATAGCACATAATCGATAGCACTTAACTCGACGCGAGAACAATAGCACATAAACAATAGCACTTAACTCGACGTAGAACAATAGCACATAAACAAGAACAATTAATATAGTACAACATTCGGTTTTGAAACAATGGTGATCATGATAGAAATTATCCTTAATAATATAAAGTACTTGTGAAAAATAGTCGAACATGTATCTCCCCCAAAATAGTTTCAAACAATTAAAAATGGGGCTATGAAAACTCACAGTAATCCTTATAAAAGTTAAAGTACTTGTGAAAGTAAATGAAAACGGTTTGAGCATGTATCTCCCCCAAAACAGTTATGAAAGCAAGTAAAAAGGGCCATGAAACTCACGGTAATTCATATAAGTTAAAGTACTTGTGAAAGTAAATAAAAACAGTTTGAGCATGTATCTCCCCCAAAAGTAGTATAAAAACAATTAAAAGTGGGGCTATGAAGACTCACCTGTTGCAATGTTTATGATGATATAATGGCAATACTGAAATGAGGTGCAACCTCTGACCATGACCTATTGTGAATGATACGATATGTAATGAGTTGCAATGTAATGTTATGCATGCATTTCGTATGTTATTTATACCATTTGTGAGTTTTGAAAAATATTACTTATCGTCGAAAAATACTCTTTTGACGTCTTGACCACTCAAAAATTACTTTACAAGTATTTACGTCAAAATGTCATCCTACAATGGTTTTATAATGATTTATAGTGAAATTATCACTTTTCGTCGTAAAACAATGTCGTCGAAATTTTCATGAAATTAACAAAAATAACTTTGGAAAACTAGCCGTAAAACGGTGTACATCGATCGTTAGAGAACGAACTCGACGGTTTTGGAAAGTTTGTATCGATATCTAAAAGTTTCAGTTCAGGAGTTTTTCATCCAAAAGGTCTCGAACATAAAGATAATAAGGGTTAAAGATGGTGGTTTTGGCTAATTGTGTGCCGAAAATTAGTTACGGCAAGTTTATGAAAAAGTGCATATCTTTGTCGTTTCAAACTTTTTAATTAATATGTCCTTAGCTTCGTATTGAAGTAAACTAATATATTTTTGAGAAGTCGAAATAATTTGTGAAGCTTAAGGCTCATTTTTGACTCGGACAAAATAAATATAGTATGCTGAAATTTCTGAAAATAATATTTTCCGTCGTCAAACTTGTAAAATCCATAACTTTTTCGTTATAAGTCCGTTTTATTCCGTTCAAGCGGTCACGGATTCGTTTTAAAGTATATTTTCTAAATATCAAGGCCAAAGTTTTGTACCAATTGCCGGATTTTCCAGAAAATTGAAACAAGGACAGAACCTTAAAATATAGTTATCGAAAATAGTTTTTCTCGGACAAAACCTATTCTAATCCCTTCAAATCAACTCCAAAGCTAATCTAATCCTACCATACACCTTCTTAGGGTGTCATGGGTTCCTAATCACCATCAAGACCAACCAATACCATGGGAATATTTATAGGATGACCAATATGTATATATAACTTCTAAAATCATGAAATAAATGGTATAAATCACATATCATGCATATAAGCTCCAAAATGAAAAGAAACATATGAAAATGATAAGGAAACAAGAAAATGATAAAAACATGCTTACAAGTGATAGTGAAGAGGTGCAAAGTAAGGTTTTAGCCTAAACACTCTTGGTTTTTATTTCAAAACCTAATAAAGAGTATAAACTAGATTGTAAATACTTGTGCTTGAGAAAAAAAATGATGATCCCTTTGCAAAAACCTTGATGGCCGGCTCCTTGAGAGTATCAAAGAAAGAAGAAAAGTTTTGCTAACTTGACTTTGTGAATTATTAGATGAAAGTGGTGAATGAATGAGGTAACTTGTAGTATAAATATATATAATCCAAGAAACATGTTACCAACTATCATAAATGTGACTTCTCCCCATAGGACCGGATTTAGGGGAGTATGTTTCCCCAAGATAAATTTTTTTTTTATCAAATGTATAAATAGGTATATATATTTGTAAGAAATGTAAGAAATTGTGAAAGAAAAGGTGTAAGTAAAGGTAAATGAGAATTTTTGGTACAAGTAAGTTTTTAATAGCTCAAAATAGAATGTAATGAGATGATAAAATTGCAAAAATACATTCCTTGTGAAATTTGAGTGATAAAATAATTATCGCATTAATTTTTAAGAAAACGACGTAATAATTTAATTTTAACGATTTAAGTACCAAATAAATTTGAAACACTAGGAAAACTAAAAATAGAGTTTTTATGAACTAATGTTTAAAAATACATCGGATCATTTTTGAAAGTAACGGGTTAAATATTCAAAATAATAACTCACGCGATAAAGATTATTAAATATAAAAATTACGCGTTGAAGGTGAAATGAAATGTCGCGGAATGTACTAATGAGATGCACATGATGTCCATGAAATGTAGACTAATCTTAGTCCATATGAAATGTACGTGATGTTATGATCATGAATTCGCCGCTAAACCATAAAGGTTACGCGAATTTGAAACAAGTAAACCAAGTTTACTATAAATGTTGAAATTGTGAAGCATAAATCGTTTCGAGAAATGACCTGAAAGTACGGGTTGTCACACATGACCCATGACCCATAATCAAAAATACCCATGGGCAAAGAGGAGCGTTCCACGGATCCCTGGCTTTGTGCTAGCCGGATCCTAAGTGGAAGGGATCCGTGGGATCCGGGGAACAATAGAGAATTTTCTCTATAAATAGAGAGCCATTTCTTCCTTTCTATGTATCACTTTACACACATACTTCCCCCAAGTATACTAACCCTCTAACCTCAGATCCGAGTGATCTATGTAGTTTGTCTTTTGTTTTTGTGTGATCTTCTAGGTTCCTCTTAAAGGAGAGATCACCACTTCTTGAAGATGTGCAAGCTCAAGTCCATGAGTTGCCATGCTTCGTCATCATCAAGACAACTAAGGTTCTCTTGTTGATAGTTCTTCCTTTCTCCATAGATGTTGGGTTGAAGGCATTAGTGAAGAATGCCGAAAGTGTCAAGATGAAAGCATTAGTGAAAGGTGCTCATCATCCGTGTCAAAGCATTAGTGAAGAATGCTAAAGGTGTCAAGACGAAGGCATTTGTGAAGGGTGCTAAGCGTTGTGCCAAAGGCATTAGTGAAGGATGCCGATGAATCAAATCAAGTTGCATTTTGGGAAGAATGCCTAGGTCGTATAATCGACAAGGTGCATCGTTATACATATAAGTAGTTGTTTATTTCCAAGGATGGTGATATCCTTGATGATGTTGTAACAAGGAGTAGATCTCCTTGATATTAGGTGTTGTGTTCTGAAGGGTAGTAGTTCCTCCATAGTAATGGAACTAGATGCTTAGCCTAGTACCTGATAAAGGGTAGGCGACGTTGTGATAGGATTAGTTCTCCTTGGTGTGAAAGAACTCGGTGGTTAGCCTAGCACCGTATAAAGGGTAGGCGACGTTGTGTTAGGTGTGGTTCGCCTTGGTGTGAAAGAACTCGGTATTTAGCTTTGTTCTGGAAAAAGGTTAAGCGACGTTGTGAAGGCTTCTCCGCTATAAGGAGATTGGTGTAGTGCTTACGAACTCTCGATTAGGTGAATCGGGGAGTGGAGTAGGGCAAGGAAGGTGTCCTTGTAGCCGAACCACTATAAATACTTGTGTCGTGGTGATGTGCTTCTTACTCTTTATCTTTCATTGCACGTTTATATATCTATCTATCAACGTCCAACATAAACAACCAAAAGGATTGACATAAGTCGATCTAAATATTGAAAAGGAAGTTTTAAATTGGTAAAAATATTCAACCCCCCCTTCTAGTTTTCCACAATTGGTATCAGAGCTGCGTTACCAAGTTTGTTAGAGTATGTTGTACTTTAAAAACTTGATACGATCCATGTATGGTCGAAAACTACAAAGAAGGATTATTTTTGTCATATTTTAAAAATCAGTATATTGTTTATTGTTGGACAATGATAGAATGCTCTAATATTTGTTTCTCTCTTAAAGCATTATCCATAATTGGATTTGGAGTTACCAAGAAAATCATAAAGAATTTATCTAAATATCTCCTTTCGCAAATAGAATATTTAAGTATTCTTACAACATAAATCTGGAGATTCCAAAAAGATAACAAAACATCTAAATACTTCTTTTCTTAAAAAGAATATTTGGCAAAGGTATGATCTTTAATTACATACCTTATTGTTATTATTAAAATCTTAGTTGCATGATTTATTAGTAATTGTTCTAATAGTTATTCATATTATAGTCATCATCAAATTAGTTTTTCTCCGACTTATTTGTATAAACTTCATTATCAACTCATAATAATGATATCTTGGTTATTCGATAACCTCAATCATTATTCATCACAAAGGATTTATTGACACTTCGTCTATGTCAATAAATTTTCATGTGAAACTTCTTATATTATGATAAAATGGGATTTTATTATAATGTTTGAAAAAGCTTCTCAAGAATTAAATCCAAATCTTAAGAAAGGGAACCTCATTCAAAAGCAATAGTATTAAATCGTCAAAACCTCAAACCACAAGTTTTAGAAACTTAACACCAAAACACTAGGCGTCTTAGAACTCCCAAACCAAAGGTATCAAGGAATTTTTGAGCTGACTTTTGCTGTCATGCCGGATCCCTAAGTTTATACTAGCCGGATCCCAAATGAGAAAGATCCGCGAGATCCGTGCAACAGAAGATAATATAAGCTTAAAAAATGATCACTGTGGATGTTCCACAATCATACCCACTTCAAAGACTCACGAACAAAGACTCAGATACTGTTCATAGGAGCAAATTGATCATTCTTCTCAAGCTTAACAATCACTTGTGTAAGTATAATCTTCACTACATTGTTAATTTAATTCCTTGATTCTTAGAATTACAATTCCTTCATCTTTAAGAGTTGGGTTCAAATGGGTTTATCATAATTTGTCACCACATTGCTTTCTAAGATAATCTAAATCAAAGAATTAACATTGTTAATACAAATTAAACACATTTCTTGAACTCAACAAAGATGATGAGAGCAAAATTGTGATCAAACTCTCTAGGTTACTATTCACCATTAATACCACATTGTGGTTGTATTGTTAGGAACATCATGCCAAGCAACAAGCAACAAGACTACCAAGACACCACTCACTACATTCCCATGTACCATAGGAAAAATGGACTAAGTCCGGACGATAGGAAAGCCTTTAAGTTGCTTGAAAGGAGACTCTTTCATGAAGGTAGTGTTGTTGATCCATCATTCCTTGCAAATACCGACATGAGGGAAGTATTTGGAACTATTGGGTTTGATTGTTTATTGGATATAAACGAGCAAATTTGCCCGGTCTTTGTGCTTGAGTTCTACAAGACTATGGGTATAATTAGAAATGATGATGGGTCCATCTCAATTGAATTCACCATAAATGGACACGAGTTCACTCATTCACTTGAGGAATTTGGAAGACTATTAGGGGTGCCATATGATGGTGTTTGCATGTACTCTAATGAGTGGTCGTTGGAGGAATTACACTCTATGGTTGATCATCATGACATTTATCACACAATAATCTCGGAAGCAACCACGGTAAGGGACACCGTGTTTATGCCAAGAGCATCCCCATCAAGGGTAACTAGAAAGTCGAAAGTGATCTATAGGGATCCTTTCCAAATGGAGCTTTCGGAGATGTATGCATTGTATAGAAAATGCGAAGTTGTGATAAGGGAGAATGTGGTATGTCTAGTAGGAAACAAGGATCACCCCAACGCATGTCTAAGCTTCATGATCTATTTTCTAGTGACCGAGACCCGCTTCAACATTGCTTACTACATGATCAAGAGAATGTCAAGTGTAAGAAGCATGGACAAGATGGTGCTTCCATATGCAATGCTTCTAACCCGTCTTGCCAAATTCATCTTTGCATTAGACCCTTCCCCACAATCCTTGGATCATAGCTTTCGCAATAAGATTATGGTACCATTGACCAAGGGTAGAACAACAAGGTTTATGGTGGAAGGCAAGAGGCCACATCCACCCACGGATTCCTCGGACGAAAGGGAGAGGCAAGGAGAAGGTGAAGGTGAAGGTGAAGGGAGTAGTAGCAACCCACTTGAAAATATCGATCTTGACCCTTTGAACTACATTAACTAATTGCCAAACATCCCTAATGAATCACCCGAATGGCAACAAATCAAAGGAATCTTCAAATGCTTCGCCAATTTCTTATGAAGAAGAAGTAAAGATAGTTTGATAAAAAGTGGAGAACGGGTGAAAAAGTGAAGGAGGAGAAGAAAGGTTAGGTCTTAGGACTCTAATGTATGATAAACAATGGTTTGTAAACACGTTAAACTATGCTCGTAGTATGTAGGTATTGCCATATCTTGGCACTAAAACCATTCTAACTTAGGTGTTTGGGAAATGAGATTTTACGACCTCTTGAGTGGTTGTCGTCACTCTTTCTAGGAATTCTAGCTCTTCCTACTTTAATATACACTATATTAGTTGTGTTATTGCATTTAGTCCCCACAAAAACAACTAGGAAAATTATTTACTATAAAGTGCAAAGTTGCACATTTCCTGAATGCTCTCTGATCTGCAGTTGCCGGATCCCAGATTTTGAACTAGCCGGATCCCTCCTATAAGGGAACCGCGGGATCCGTGGTATCTGATATGCAGTACAGATTTAGGTACATCAAAATAGTCTATTAGATCACCTCAAACAAGTCAAACATAAGATACTAGAGCCAACTAAGTCTTCCTCAAATAGTTAAAAACCTCACACTCATCCATTGTTTATCTAGGATATATTTTCGAAATACTTTTGATTTATCAACTAGCCAAAACTCACCATAATTCTGCTCCAACACTCACACATTATTTATCACGTTTGATAGCACTTAGTTAAGTCTACCTTTCAATTTTAGTAAATTGATCTCAATCATCTTTGACTCATAATTAGGCTCAAAAACTAGTTTTTCATTTCTTCATATTTTTAAAGATTTTAGTAAATTCCTCTTAGGATACCATCTGACTTCTAGGACTTGTTATCACCATTTCTCCACATCAAATTAAATGGAATCCTTGTCAAACACATAGTTAGATTACCCAAATTCAATTTTCATGGCCAAAATCAACATTAAGCACCATTACTTGTTTTGGTTGAGGATTTAAGATATCCAACAGCTAGAGACTTCAAAATTAAGTCAAAACCTCGAAATCCATTAAAAATAAACCTTAGAAAAGCATAATGATTTCACCTAAACCCTGTCTGATAGCCGGATCCCTCGGGCTTAACCAGCGGATCCTCACGAGAGGATCCGCGGATCTCAGATGCAGCATAAATCAGCTTCCATATTCAAATTCAAGTCACCTTTTGGGTCTCTAACCACTTTTAGAATTCATTAATTATCTTCCTAGAGCTGATCAAAACCCCAAGAGCATGCTTAATTCTCTAAGTGGCCAAGAATTTAATTCCCTAATTCAAATTATCCTCTATAAACCAAACAACCTTAGGATTAAGTCACTTACTCTCAATCACATCTCAAAAATCAGCAACTAAAGAAGTTCTTACTAGCACCATCATCACTATGACTAAGGCTCTTAGCAACAACTCTTTAACCATAGGATCATCCAAGAGAAAAGGTCAAATGATCCATGAAATCTCATCCACCGAAACATCTCCCATTAGAGATAATGAAGCTAGAATCTCACCTCATCAAACTCATCCAAAGGCTAAGAGAACCGCAAGGATTAGCATCAAACCTTTCGGACTAGAAAAAGGGTCATCTAGTTCAAAACCAAACATGGCTAGTTCTAGCAAGCCATCAAAACCCTCATTCATTAAGCATGGACTTCACTCCTTGAATGAGCCTCTCCCTCACCCAAACATCTACTCATTAGATCATTCACCACCAAGAACTTACCATTCACCAACCTTTTCATTGAATAGGGAACCACCAACAACACCAACTAGCCCGTCATGGGAGACAAGGAATAACCTTGATCATATGGAAGAAGTTCCATTACCACCCTCATTTTTAGAACCTTTCCCGACCTCTCAAAATGAAGACCCACAATCACACATAGAGCCTCTTCAAAATATCCATTTCCCTCCGGGTCCAAACCAAGACAATAATTGTCCAAATTGTCTAATAACTCAAGGACTTTTTCAAGAAGCACGAAATGAGATACATTTCATGTTTAATCATCTTCTTGCAAAGTTGGATCAAATCAACAAGTCCACTCATCCCTAGACTCAAGCACATTGTAGTTTTTTTAAGTCTAGTAGCTAGTTAGTATTTAGTGGTACTTGTATGTCCTAGTTCATTCTCTTAGTTTTAGAGATTTGTTTGGTTATCTCTTGTTTTTATTGAATGAACATTTATTTGCTATATTTTGTGCGTTTTGTCGTATTTCACATATATATTATCCTCATAGTAGCATTGTTTGACACATCTTCATTGCTGAAGAAACTCCAACGCATGTACGGATCCTCCATAATGTCTAGACGATCCCTCCAAGAAGGGAACCGTGGGATCCGTGGATCATAAGCACAAATTTCTACTAACTTGAGTTTTATTTGCAGGAAATTATGCATTATACTCTTGTTTTCTAACCTTTACTTTGTAGATTTTCAAACTAGCACATGAAGATTTTGACACCATAAAGCTAGGGGGAGCTTTGTGTCAAATGATATTGCAAAAACACTTGCAACATTAATCCGTTTTTGGATTATACTTCATGATACCCCATTGCATCTTTGCAATCTTCAAGGGGGAGCACATTTTCGTCACTTAGACGAATCATTTGCAAACTTAATTGCAAACAAAATTAGTTCATTTTACGTCATGTCCTTGACGCCCTTTTCAAAGGGATGGATTCGTCATGGGGGAGTTAAGACGAGTACCATTCCCGTCACTTGCTCTCTCTTTTTTATATTTTACATACCTTTTCTTATAAAAATTGTGTTAGTTTCTTTTAACACTTTTGTTTCTCACAAAAGGAGAAGAAAGTAAAACTACAAATTCCAACTTTTACGAATTTTAGATTTTCCTTAAAATAATTTTATGTTTTGTCATCAACAAAAAGGGGAGATTGTTAATACAAATAAGCAGTAAAAACGTTTATTTATATTTTTTACGATCTTCTAATGTTTTGTCGATAACAAACGTAAAATCATTTTAACGAAACAAATAAAATACATAAATAGTTTGAGTCAATAGTTTTCTAACACACTTACGTTGTCACATAAACACAAAACAAGTATAAGTGTTTTTATGATTTAGATATATATGTACAACAACTAATGTTTACATATATGGGTTAGCACATACTTAAACTATGTATACTAAAATGGGTAAAAACATGTAAATACTAAAATGGGTAAAACTAGCAAATGGTATTGACCCATAACCCATGGTTTTATATATACCACTTAACCAAGTTCATTGTATCTAGAAAGAAAACCATGGCTCAACCCATAACCCATGACCCATGACCCATAACCAAAAATACCCATGGGCAAAGAGGGAGCCGCCCACGGATCCCCCGCTTTGTGCTAGCCGGATCCCAAAGGGAAGGATCCGGATCCTGGGAACAAAGAGAGAATTTTCTCTATAAATAGAGAGCCATTTCTTCCTTTCTACTCATCACTTTTACACACATACTTTCCCAAGTATTACTAACCTCTAACCTCGTGATCCAAGTGATCTATGTAGTTTGTCTTTTTTTTTGTGTGATCTTCTAGGTTCCTCTTAAAGGAGAGATCACCACTTGAAGACGTGCAAGCTCAAGTCCATGAGTTGCCATAAGCCACATCATCAAGACAACTAAGGTTCTCTTTGTTGATAGTTCTTTCCTTTCTCCATAGTTAGGGGTTGAAGGCATTAGTGAAGAATGCCGAAAGTGTCAAGATGAAAGCATTAGTGAAAGGTTCTCATCATCCGTGTCAAAGCATTAGTGAAGAATGCTAAAGGCGTCAAGACGAAGGCATTAATGAAGGGTGCCAAGCGTTGTGCCAAAGGCATTAGTAAAGGATGCCGATGAATCAAATCAAGTTGCATTTTGGGAAGAATGCCTAGGTCGTATAATCGATGAGGTGCATCGTTATACATATAAGTGGTTGTTTATTTCCAAGGATGGTGATATCCTTGATGATGTTGTAACAAGGAGTAGATCTCCTTGATATTAGGTTTTTTGTTGTGAAGGGTAGTAGTTCCTCCATTGTAATGGAACTAGGTACTTAGCCTAGTACCTAATAAAGGGTAGGCGACGCTGTGATAGGATTAGTTCTCCTAAGGTGTGAAAGAACTCCCTATGGTTAGCCTAGCATCAAGAGGCAAAGGGTAGGCGACGTTGGTGTTAGGTGTGGTTCGCCTTTGGTGTGAAAACCCTGTGATTTAGCTTTAACCTAAAAAGGTTGCTTATCGCTAAGTGGGCTTCTCCGCCTATAAGGAGACAGTGTAGTGCTATTTAACCTCGGTGCAGGTGACTGGGAGTGAAGTAGGCAAGGAAGTGTCCTTGTAGCCTAAATCCACTATAAATACTAGTGTCGCGGGTGATGTGCTTACCTTTTATCTTTCATTACACGCTTATATATCTATCTATCAACGCCCAACATAAACAATCTAAAAAGATTGATATAAGTCGATCTAAATATTTAAAAGAAAGTTTTAAATTGGTAAAACTATTCAACCCCCCCTTCTAGTTTTCCACAATTGGTATCAGAGCTTCGTTACCATGTTTCTTAGAGTATGTTGTACTTTAAAAACTTGATACGATCCATGTATGGTCGAAAACTACAAAGAAGGATTATTTTTGTCATATTTTAAAAATCAGTATATTTTTTATTGTTGGACAATGATAGAATGCTCTAATATTTTTTTTCTCTCTTAAAGCATTATCCATAATTGGATTTGGAGTTACCAAGAAAATCATAAAGAATTTATCTAAATATCTCCTTTCGCAAAAAGAATATTTAAGTATTCTTACAACATAAATCTGGAGATTACAAGAAGATCACAAAACATCTAAATACTTCTTTTCTTAAAAAGAATATTTGACAAAGGTATGATCTTTAATTACATACCTTATTGTTATTATTAAAATCTTAGTTTCATGATTTATTAGTAATTGTTCTAATAGTTATTCATATTATAGTCATCATCAAATTAGTTTTTCTCCGACTTATTTGTATAAACTTCATTATCAACTCATAATAATGATATCTTGGTTATTCGATAACCTCAATCATTATTCATCACAAAGGATTTATTGAAACTTCATCTATGTCAATAGAACATCTATGAAACTTCTTATATTATGATAAAATGGGATTTTTTATAATGTTTGAAAAAAACTTCTCAAATTAAATCAAATCTTAAGAAGGGAACCTCGTTCAAAGGAATAAATGTTAAATCATCAAAACCTCAAATATACAAGTTTTAGAACCTTAACACCAAAACACTT
>OU343219.1:56596679-56624523 GCA_910596185.1 Chrysanthemum makinoi | reverse complement strand
CCCACGAAGCCATATGCCATCATCAAGACAACGGGTTGCCCTTGTTGAGGTTCTTCCTTTCTCCATAGATGTTAGGTTGAAGGCACACTAAGAATGCCGAAAAGTGTCAAGATGAAAAGCATTGGGTGAAAAGGTTCTCATCATCCGCTACAAAAGAGCCAATGGGTTAATGCTAAAGGCGCCAAGACGGCATTATGAAGGGTGCTAAGCGCAGCCAAAGGCATTAGTAAAGGATGCCGATGAATCAAATCAAGTTGCATTTTGGGAAGAATGCCTAGAATGAGTAATCATGAGGTGCATCGTTATACATATAAGTGGTTGTTTATTTCAAGGATGGTGATATCCTTGATGATGTTGTAACAAGGAGTAGATCTCCTTGATATTAGGTTTTTTGTTGTGAAGGGTAGTAGTTCTTCATTGAAGGAACTAGGTACTTAGCCTAGTACCTAATAAAGGGTAAGCGCTAGTGATAGGATTAGTTCTCCTTGGTGTGAAAAGAACTTCGGTGGTTAGCCTAGCACCGTATAAGGAGTAGGGCGACGTTGTGTTAGGTGGGGAGCCTTACTTGTGAAAGAACTCGGTATTTAGCTTTGTACCGAAAAGGTTGCTTATCGCTTGTGAAGGTCTCACCATAAGGAGATTTTCAGAAGCCACGACCTCTCGAGTAGGTGACTCCGAGAGGAAGTAGGGCAAGGAAGGTGTCCTTGTAGCCTAACCACTATAAATACTATGTCAAGATGTGCTTCTTACTCTTTATCTTTCATTACGTTTTATATATCTATCTATCAACATAAACAACGAAAAAGATTGACATAAGTCGATCTAAATATTTAAAAGAAAGTTTTAAATTGGTAAAACTATTCAACCCCCCCTTCTAGTTTTCCACAATTGGTATCAGAGCTTCGTTACCATGTTTCTTAGAGTATGTTGTACTTTAAAAACTTGATACGATCCATGTATGGTCGAAAACTACAAAGAAGGATTATTTTTGTCATATTTTAAAAATCAGTATATTTTTTATTGTTGGACAATGATAGAATGCTCTAATATTTTTTTTCTCTCTTAAAGCATTATCCATAATTGGATTTGGAGTTACCAAGAAAATCATAAAGAATTTATCTAAATATCTCCTTTCGCAAAAAGAATATTTAAGTATTCTACAACATAAACCGAGATTACAAGAAGATCACAAAACATCTAAATACTTCTTTTCTTAAAAAGAATATTTGACAAAGGTATGATCTTTAATTACATACCTTATTGTTATTATTAAAATCTTAGTTTCATGATTTATTAGTAATTGTTCTAATAGTTATTCATATTATAGTCATCATCAAATTAGTTTTTCTCCGACTTATTTGTATAAACTTCATTATCAACTCATAATAATGATATCTTGGTTATTCGATAACCTCAATCATTATTCATCACAAAGGATTTATTGACACTTCATCTATGTCAATAAATTTCCATGTGAAACTTCTTATATTATGATAAAATGGGATTTTATTATAATGTTTGAAAAAGCTTCTCAAGAATTAAATCCAAATCTTAAGAAAGGGAACCTCGTTCAAAAGGAATAGTATTAAATCATCAAAACCTCAAACCACAAGTTTTAGAACCTTAACACCAAAACACTAGGCGTCTTAGAACTCCCAAACCAAAGGTATCAAGGAATTTTTGAGCTGACTTTCTTTGTCAGCCATGTCCGATCCCTAAGTTTATACTAGCCTGATCCCAAATGAGAGGGATCCGTGGGATCCGTGCAACAGAAGACAATATAAGCTTAAAAAATGATCACTGTGGATGTTCCACAATCATACCTACTTCAAAGACTCACGAACAAAGACTCAGATACTGTTCATAGGAGCAAATTGATCATTCTTCTCAAGCTTAACAATCACTTGTTGATAAGGTTTTAAAATGTACCTTTTTGAGGGGTCATTTAAGCCCTTATTTGATCACTTTTGTATCCGTTATTACTTAATATCGTTCCTTTTCACTTTAGGGTCTCTTGAAGGCAAATTGTCAGAATGGCACTTATTTGGACCAAAAGGCGAGAATATACTAATAAAATGGCCAAAGTCAAGAATTGAGACACTCAAAGTTGCCGAATGACAAGGGGACGGCGCCGTGTTATAATATGACGCCGTGAGGATTTTGTGACGGACGGCCAAAACTCCTATTTTAAAATGACGACATCAAGTTATAAAAGAGTAGGCCGCCGCAATCGCATTGCCTAGATTCAATCCACGGCGCGTCGGAAGAGGACGGCGTCACAATCACAAGACCGGCCGCAAGTCTAACGGCCAAGATCGAACCCAATGACGGCGATCCTGACGGCGCCACAAAACATAAGCACTGCCGCGATATGTAATCTTATATATAGAATCCAAATTTTTTAGTATTTGTGTAGTTTGGAGTAAAAACCTAAACCAACCAAGGTCGTCTTGTATAGTATTTTAGGGTTCCAAACCCTATCTTATAACAAGATAAGTGTTTTACTTCATTAATTCAATTATGTCTTTGATTATTTGTGTGTATGCTTGCATGTTCTCCATGTCCGGCTAATTTACTTGTGTGTTTGCTTAGGGAATATGAAACTTAATTATTGAATATTGATTGGTTGTCTCTTATCTTAATTGTTAATGATCTGGTAATCGATAGGTCATTCGTTGTGTACTTAATGCTTGATTAATCTTTGTGAACCTTAGGTTATAGCACCTTGAGCTGTTGTAAGCTAAACTATCCAAAGAGGCCTTAGAGTTAGAGTTTATGATCTATAGTGGTATTTTGTAGATGAGACCCTTTGGTAACTTCAAAGAGTTAGGGAGAAACGCATACCCTACAACTTTAGACACACAATGCAATTAAGAATAAGGACGTGACAATTCAACCACCAATAGGAGATATTAAGAGTAAACCTAAGTAAACACATCTTTAAACTATCATACGAGCACACAATAATTAGACATAGACTACATACACCTTAGATTAGATAATTAGATAAGTAGTGTAATCGGTAGCAATACCAACCCCCAAATCCAAACCCCGAGATTCGTACCTTTCCATTTCCTAAAAAAAAAATAAAAAAGATAAAAAAAATAATCTTCCTCAACGCCAACCTTAGCGTAGTAACTTCTCACTAGCATTCCTATTCCCCTAGAGAACGATATCAATACCCGTGGCTTACCCTAATACTACACTACAACGATTAGGTTCACTGCCTAGGGTGTTACAAAACTTTCTCGAAGAAAAGGAAGTTCCTTTGGCCCCGAACGACGCGTGTAGCGTTATCACTTGTGTAAGTATAATCTTCACTACATTGTTAATTTAATTCCTTGATTCTTAGAATTACAATTCCTTCATCTTTAAGAGTTGGGTTCAAATGGGTTTATCATAATTTGTCACCACATTGCTTTCTAAGATAATCTAAATCAAAGAATTAACATTGTTAATACAAATTAAACACATTTCTTGAACTCAACAAAGATGATGAGAGCAAAATTGTGATCAAACTCTCTAGGTTACTATTCACCATTAACACCACATTGTGGTTGTATTTTTTAGGAATATCATGCCAAGCAACAAGCAACAAGACTACCAAGACATCACTCACTACATTCCCATGTACCATAGAAAAAATGGACTAAGTCCGGACGATAGGAAAGCCTTTAAGTTGCTTGAAAGGAGACTCTTTCATGAAGGTAGTGTTGTTGATCCATCATTCCTTGCAAATACCGACTATGAGGAAGTATTTGGAACTATTGGGTTTGATTGTTTATTGATATAAACGAGAAAAATTTGCCCGTCAGGTTTGAGTTCTACAAGACTATGGGTATAATTAGAAATGGTGATGGGTCCATCTCAATTGAATTCACCATAAATGGACACGAGTTCACTCTTTCACTTGAGGAATTTGGAAGAATAATAGGGGTGCCATATGATGGTGTTTGCATGTACTCTAATGAATGGTCGTTGGAGGAATTACACTCTATGGTTGATCATCATGACATTTATCACACAATAATCCCGGAAGCAACCACGGTAAGGGACACCGTGTTTATGCCAATAGCATCCCCATCAAGGGTAACTAGAAAGTCGAAAGTGATCTATAGGGATCCTTTCCAAATGGAGCTTTCGGAGATGTATGCATTGTATAGAAAATGGGAAGATGTGATAAGGGAGAATGTTGTATGTCTAGTAGGAAACAAGGATCACCCCAACGCATGTCTAAGCTTCATGATCTATTGTCTTGTGACCGAGACCCGCTTCAACATTGCTTACTACATGATCAAGAGAACGGCAAGTGTAAGAAGCATGGACAAGATGGTGCTTCCATATGCAATGCTTCTAACCCGTCTTGCCAAATTCATCTTTGCATTAGACACTTCCCCACAATCCTTGGATCATAGCTTTTGCAATAAGGTTATGGTACCATTGACCGAGGGTAGAACAACAAGGTTTATGGTGGAAGGCAAGAGGCCACATCCACCCACGGATTCCTCGGACTAAAGGGAGAGGCAAGGGGAAAGTGAAGGGAGTAGTAGCAACCCACTTGAAAATATCGATCTTGACCCTTTGAACTACATTAACCAATTGCCAAACATCCCTAATGAATCACCCGAATGGCAACAAACCAAAGGAATCTTCAAATGCTTCGCCAATTTCTTGAGGAAGAAGAAGTAAAGATAGTTTGATAAAAAGTGGAGAACGGGTGAAGAAGTGAAGGAGGAGAAGAAAGGTAAGGTCTTAGGACTCTAATGTATGATAAACAATGGTTTGTAAACACTTTAAACTATGCTCGTAGTATGTAGGTATTGCCATATCTTGGCACTAAAACCATTCTAACTTAGGTGTTTGGGAAATGAGATTTTACGACCTCTTGAGTGGTTGTCGTCACTAGGAATTCTAGCTCTTCCTACTTTAATATACACTATATTAGTTGTGTTATTGCATTTAGTCCCCACAAAAACAACTAGGAAAAGTATTTACTATAAAGTGCAAATTTGCACATTTCCTGAATGCTCTCTGATCTGCATTTGCCGGATCCCAGATTTTGAACTAGCCGGATCCCTCTCATAAGGGAACCGCGGGATCCATGGTATCTGATATGCAGTACAGATTTAGGTACATCAAAATAGTCTATTTGATTACCTCAAACAAGTCAAACATAAGATACTATAGCCAACTAAGTCTTCTCAAATTGTTGAAAACCTCACACTCATCCATGGTTTATCTAGGATATATTTTCGAAATACTTTTGATTTATCAACTAGCCAAAACTCACCATAATTCCGCTCCAACACTCACACATTATTTATCACGTTTGATAGCACTTAGTTAAGTCTACCTTTCAATTTTATCAAATTTATCTCAATCATCTTTGACTCATAATTAGGCTCAAAAATTAGTTTTTCATTTCTTCATATTTTTAAAGATTTTAGTAAATTTCTCTTAGGATATCATCTGACTTCTAGGACTTGTTATCACCATTTCTCCACATCAAATTAAATAGAATCCTTGTCAAACACATAGTTAGATTACCCAAAGTCAATTTTCATGGCCAAAACCATCATTAAGCACCATTACTTGTTATGGTTGAGGATTTAAGATATCCAACAGCTAGAGACTTCAAAATTAAGTCAAAACCTCGAAATCCATTAATAATAAACCTTACAAAAGCATAATGATTTCACCTAAACCCTGTTGAGAGGCATCTGCGGGATCCGTAGATGCAGAAAGCATAAATCAGCTTCCATATTCAAATTCAAGTCACCTTTTGGGTCTCTAACCACTTTTAGCATTCATTAATTATCTTCCTAGAGCTGATCAAAACCCCAAGAGCATGCTTAATTCTCTAAGTGGCCAAGAATTTAATTCCCTAATTCAAATTATCCTTTATAAACCAAACAACCTTAGGATTAAGTCACTTACTCTCAATCACATCTCAAAAATCAGCAACTAAAGAAGTTCTTACTAGCACCATCATCACTATGACTAAGGCTCTTAGCAACAACTTTTCAACCATAGGATCATCCAAAAGAAAAGGTCAAATGATCCATGAAATCTCATCCACCGAAACATCTCCCATTAGAGATAATGAAGCTAGAATCTCACCTCATCAAACTCATCCAAAGGCTAAGAGAACCGCAAGGATTAGCATCAAACCTTTCGGACTAGAAAAAGGGTCATCTAGTTCAAAACCAAACATGGCTAGTTCTAGCAAGCCATCAAAACCCTCATTCATTAAGCATGGACTTCACTCCTTGAATGAGCCTCTCCCTCACCCAAACATCTACTCATTAGATCATTCACCACCAAGAACTTACCATTCACCAACCTTTTCATTGAATAGGGAACCACCAACAACACCAACTAGCCCGTCATGGGAGACAAGGAATAACCTTGATCATATGGAAGAAGTTCCATTACCACCCTCATTTTTAGAACCTTTCCCGACCTCTCAAAATGAAGACCCACAATCACACATAGAGCCTCTTCAAAATATCCATTTCCCTCCGGGTCCAAACCAAGACAATAATTGTCCAAATTGTCTAATAACTCAAGGACTTTTTCAAGAAGCACGAAATGAGATACATTTCATGTTTAATCATCTTCTTGCAAAGTTGGATCAAATCAACAAGTCCACTCATCCCTAGACTCAAGCACATTGTAGTTTTTTTAAGTCTAGTAGCTAGTTAGTATTTAGTGGTACTTGTATGTCCTAGTTCATTCTCTTAGTTTTAGAGATTTGTTTGGTTATCTCTTGTTTTTATTGAATGAACATTTATTTGCTATATTTTGTGCGTTTTGCTGTGTATTTCACATATATATTATCCTCATAGTAGCATTGTTTGACACATCTTCATTGTCAAGAAACCGCCGTGCATACCGATCCTCCATAATGTCTAGACGGATCCTCCAAGAAGGGAACCGGGATCCGTGGATCGGGCACAAATTTCTACTAACTTGAGTTTTACTTGCAAGAAATTATGCATTATACTCTTGTTTTCTAACCTTTACTTTGTAGATTTTCAAACTAGCACATGAAGATTTTGACACCATAAAGCTGGGGAGCTGTGTCAAATGATATTGCAAAAACACTTGCAACATTAATCCGTTTTTAGATTATACTTCATGATACCCCATTGCATCTTTGCAATCTTCAAGGGGTTGTTTTCGCCACTTAGATCTAATCATTTGCAAACTTAATTGCAAACAAAATTAGTTCATTTTACGTCATGTCCATGAAGCCCTTTTCAAAGGGATGGACTCACAATGGGGAGTTAAGACGAGTACCATTCCGCCACTTGCTCTCTTTATATTTTTACATACCTTTTCTTATAAAAATTGTGTTATTTTAACACTTTTGTTTCACAAAGGTGTAAGAAAGTAAAACTACAAATTCAAACTTTTACGAATTTTTAGATTTTCCTTAAAATAATTTTATGTTTTGTCATCAACAAAAAGGGGTAGATTGTTAATACAAATTGATGACGTATCTCCCATCGTGAAGGACCCCTTTGGCCTCAAGAGAAATTGCATTACTAAGATCCAAGTCTTTCTTCATAAGTCATTGGTATGTAAAACCATTCATCATTGACATGGTTACTAGATCCACAAGGCCTATGCCCTTCCGGTGTCTTCCCTTGAAGATGCCAAGACAAATAAGAACCTTGACTTGGTCTTCCCCACGCTCCCACTATGTCCTTATTTCCGCCAAGTCCGAGATAGTGGGGATGAAGCCCTAGCGGTTACACAAATCGTGGGACGCCTCATGATCTCCTAAACGTGTGCTAACACTCTCCAAGCTATTTTCATCACCTATAAATAGATTAGACGAGTCATTTCAATGGTATGTTCACTCAACACAAGATTTCACATACATCACATTATTCACAACTCATATCATATACTTACTCTCACGCAGAGGTGGTTCGTAGGGTCCAACCCTCGCGAATCACTTAACGTGTCTACTATTTCTTATTGCAGATTGCAAGTTTGCTAAAACATATCACCCCTCATACCCTTCGACACCATCGGCGCGTCGGTCGCATTTAATTATTGTACAATCATGGCGCCATCCGTGGGACCCGCTACTATTGGTTCTCGTATTCCAAACTTACACCCGCCAATCACTATCACTAGTTTTATAGCATGAATCAAGGGAAGAGGATACCCTCCGGTTTTCGACCTTGACACCAATCCTGGCCAACGATCCTAACAACCTTCCCGATATAAATCAGATCCACTTTTACCACGACATCTCACCCTCAATAACTCCCAATAACCACGCTCAACCTCGCTAACCCCCAACCGCAATTAGCCCGCCGCTTATAAGCTAACATCAAGCTTTGGAATCTTTGATGAGGGCTCAAGGAGACAAGATCGGAATGTGGAGATGCGAGGAGTTGGAATACCTGCCGGCGAGTATGACGAAGAGTTGGAAAAGGAAACTAGACCCTTGGCTCCGGGCTACACGCCAGTTAGGATTGGGTCTCCCAGTAGTGGGCCCAAAGGGAAGGTCGGTTGGTTTTGAAGATGTCCGGAGAGGGTTCACCCGAAAGGAAGGCACGATAGAAGGCTCTAATGGAAGGAGTCATCGAATGCTGGATGCTAATTTGCCACCACTTTGGCGCACATTTGGGAAGAAATGAGGCAGGGTTCCGTTGCAACCTTCTCACGATCCGCGAGAATGCAATCCATCTCAAATGAATGGGGAGGAATCTTTCCTCCCTCGGGTATGTACCCTTCTTTTCGTGCTCAATCTTACCCTCGCGGGTTCATCCCCACCTAATGGGCAGGCTAGCAACCCCAGTTTTACTCAACCATACGGAAGTATGCCCTACGGGCATCCTATGGTATATCCTTCTGACTTGGAAGTCACCCACCTTATATACCCACCGCTACCCTCAATATGTTAACCAAAACCCGTGGGAATACCTCCAAATCATAACCCGTATAATGTCGCTTCTACCTACATGCCACCTTATAATCGCTTTATTCTGAGCCCATGGGCTCCACAACACCCTTCGTAGATGGATGAAGACTACCCTTTTTGATGGGTTGAAAATGCCCACGCATATTGGTACCTACGATGGAAAAGGGGATCCGGATAACTTTTACACTTGTTCAAGGGCTAGTAGAATGCGAAGTGGGTTATGCCCGTCGCTTGTCATATGTTTACATACACTCTACTGAGACTCTGCTCAGATATGGTGGAACGGACTAAAAACGGTAGCATTGTGAATTTGGATAATCTCAAGGCCATTCGTATCACATTTCGGCCAGCGAAGAAGTTTAAAAGAACACACATAACAAAGGCACAACATCAAGCGTAGGAAACGAGAGTACCAGTATTTCATCACCGGATACACCGACATCGCCAGATAATGGGCTTGCACGAGGACCAACGATCTCGTGTTTCGGCATGGCCTACGCAAATTTGGTTGATTCCTCTCCATCGATCCCCCGCAACCTATAAGGGTTTGGTGGAGAAGGCTTACACCTGATCGAAGCAAAGAAGTGTCTACCAACGGGCTCCTCGCCGAAACAAAGAAAGTCACAGCAAAACCACGAAGCATCCTTCGTGGGAAGGGTAAAGGAACAAACATAAAAACAAAGGATGGTTTACACCGCACCACAAAAACATCAACCATGGGCTTTTGGCTACTGCCCAAATCTCCGGGAGATACTTGCTACGTAAAAGGTTGCGAAGACCTTTGATACTCCTCCCCGCTTGGCAAATAGAGGAAGGCCTAGAGATACTTCCAAATTATGCTACTTTCATGACGATTACGGACACGACACCAACAATTGCAGAGAGCTCAAGAAACAGATAGAAGAGGCCGAATTCCGCCAATTGGGACATTTGGTGAAGGGCATAAAGAATGGTAAAGAGAAGGTCTCCACACGTTGGGGAAAGACACCACACTGCCGAAGCACCCATCCTCATGGTATACAAAGATGACTCTGGTTTAAAGAGGAAAGAAGCGGAGGAAGACTTGTGCAGAGTAGGAGATGTCACTTTTCCTTCAATCACAGGGAAAGTTCTTTCAAATGACCCCGGTCATCAAGGTCTTGATCTCCAACAGAAGTAAACATGGCCTACATAGATCAGCAGTAGCTCTTTTGAAGTAATCTACTAACGCTGTTTCCTAAAGCTCAAGCCTTGATTAGGTCGAAGAGAGTAGATTCAAGGTACCCTTGGTAGGGTTCTCAACACTCATGGCCCTTGGGAGAAGTCCCTCTAGAGGTTACGATTGGAGAAGGAAGGCTAAAAATAACAGAAACTCTGGTTTTACGATCAGAGTCCTCAATCTCCCTACAACCTATTGATAGGGAGAACAACAATGCGTAAGATGGGCATCGCCGCCTCGACCATACATGCCGCAATCAAATTCCAAACACCTTCGGTATTGGAACGGTATTCTCCGACTATAAAGTGAAGGAGCTCATGGAAGTAGGGAAAAGGATCAGGTCTGTCTCAAGAGCCTCTGGCGATGTTCTTGAACACCCTCGAAGAACGCATTGTGGTAAATGATCTCTACCCCGATCGGACGGTGGTAATCGAGCGCCTCCCAACCTCCTTCAAAGGAATTGAAAAGGTACTACTAAGCATGTATGTCTTTATGGACCTACTCGACATGACGGGTCCCTAACCCTCATTATAGACGGAAAGCCCTTCTGCACGAACACAAGCTCAATGAGTTCAAACATATTGAACCTATCAAACAAAAACGCCAAAGCTCGGTCCGAAAAGAAATGCCGCCGATGCAAAGAAGTGGACGAGCTTGTAGCAAACAGTATACTCGAGAAGTGAAGTATCAAACTTGGGTGGCCAATCCGGTGATGGTCCAAAGCATGATGGAGGATGGAGAATGTGTGTGGACTTCACGTACATTAACAAAGCTCACCGGGATTTCTACCCTTTGCCGTAAATTGATTGGAAGGTGGAATCCTTGTCGTGGTTTCGGTGAAGTGCTTTCTAGACGCTTATAAGGGTTACCATCAGATACAAATGGCGGAAGAGGACTAAGAGAAGACAACCCTTTACGGTGAAAAGCGCTTATTGTTACAAAAAGATGCCTTTTGGTTTGAAAATGCAGTGCCACCTACCAACGCTTAGTGGACAAAGCCTTCCACAAGCGATAGGTAAAAATATGGAGGCATCGTGAGATGATATGGTCATCAAGAGTATATTGGAGGAAGATATGCTCTTCGACATTAAGGAAACCTTCGACCAGCCTTCAAGGCCATCAACATGAAGCTAAATCCCATAAGTGTTCCTTCTGTGGAAGAAGGACAATTTTTAGCATCCGATCACCAAGCAGGTATTAAGGCCAATCCTTTGAAGGTCAAGGCCATCACGGATCTACAACCTCCTAATTCCCTAAAGGAAGTGCAAAGTTTGAACGGAAAGCTAGCAGCCCTCAACAGGTTCTTATCGAAGGGTGCAGACAGATCTTTGCCGTTCTTCAAAACACTCAAAGGATGTACCGACAAAAAGTCGCTCCAATGGAGCATAGATGCGTAGCGACTTTCCAAAAGCTAAAGGATTTCATGGCTATTCTACCCACACTTAATCGCCCCAATCAAAGGCTTAAGTGTTGTATATGTATATCGCAGCCTCCTTCAAAAGCATCACTGTTATTGGCAAAGGGAGAAGAAGCAAATCCCTATCTACTTCATTAGCTAGTGGTTCTACAGGAGCCGAGCTAAATTATCCAAAGACTGAGAAGCTAATTTTGGCCTTGGTCCCGTTATATATCGACTTCAAGGTACTTCCAAGCTCACCCCATAACCGCATTTATCGACAAGCCAATTAAGTAGATACTTTGAAGCCGAGAGAACGGAAGGATAGCTAAATGGGCTATCGAGCTAGGAGAGCATGGTATTGAATACAAAGGCGTAAACTCGGTCAAAGGGTAAATATTGGCGACTTTTAGTAAACACCCTCCAACCAAAGCATGACACAAAGGTTGTTGAAAAGAAGCCTGATAAAGCAATCGAAGGGTGGAAACTTTATATCGACGGAGCTTCCACCGATGGTTCCGCCAGTCTTATGCTTGTTGATCTCAAAAGGAAAGAGTACACTTATGCACTCCGCTTTGAATTCGACGCCACTAAAAAATGAAGTTTTGTGCAAGGCTGTTAGCGTGCCTTCGATTGGCCAAAGATATGGAGGTAGAAGATTTGGCTATCTTCGCTTGATTCACAAACTCGTAGCCAATCAAATAAAGGCTCCACAAGCAAGGCAACCCGCATCAAGCAATACCGGATAAGGTCAAGAAATGCTCGAAGGGTTCGCATCCTACAACATAGAGCATGTTCGGAAAAACCAAAACAAGAAGGCGAGATGCACCTGAACCGGCATCAATGGCATTTGCTCATCTAACTAAGGAAGTTTTGGTCGAAGTGTTAAGATAGGTCCATCGTCCAAAAGGAGGTGTCCGCGGATACAGAGGAAGACTCAATGGATGACCAATTAGAGTATACTTAATAAGTGGGATACCGCCGGAAGATCGGTTAGCTCGAAAGGTCCGCATCAAAGCACCACGCTATGAATCAATCATGGAAATTATCTATACGTAAGATCCTTTCTGCTCCATGGCTTCGTGTAGGACCTAGACAAGCCGCCAACATCATTCAAGAAGTACACGGCGATCCTGGACTCCATGCGGGCCCCGCCCGCTTGTTCCAAAATCATGAGGGTTGGATATTACCGCCTCGATGCATGGACGCCAGTTGAAATCATTCAGAAGTGTGAAGCCTTTCAAGTACATTCAAGGGTCCCAAGGCTACCAAAACAAGATATGACCTCTGTAACGTCCGCATGGCCCTTCAGTCAATGGGGAATGGATATTGTAGGTCCAATGCCAATTGCTCTCGGAGGAGTAAAATTCTTGGTTGTAGCCATCGACTACTTCACTAAAAAGGAAGCCTTTGGCATCCATCACGTGTGCACATGGAAAAGTTTGTATGGGAGCATATTATCCGTCGGTTCGTGAGTACCTCACATCATCATTTCGATAATGGGAAGGTCACGAAAGGGTATTCCCAGTGTTTGGCCGGTCAATATCAAACAATCTTTCACTCAAGTACCATCCCGGTAACGGTCAAGTAGAAGTTACCAACAGAGACATCGACAAGGAATAGAACGGTGGGATACGCTCACCATGGTTGGGTAGATGAACTATCTCAAGTACTTTGGGCTCATAGAACGATACCTAAGTCAAGTCATGGAGAAACACCTTTTAGCTTGACATATGGCACGGAAGCCGCCATCCCTTTGGAAGTGAGTGTCGAACAGAAGGGTCATGAACTTCGGGCGCATAACTAAGAAAGACTCCGTGAGTAACTTGGACCTACTCAAGAACTAAGAGAAATAGCCTCACCAGAGAAGCTATCCATAAGCAAAAATTGAAAAATACTACAATGCGGGTTCGCCTTCACCTTCAAACCAGGGGAATACGCCCCGACTCAACAAAGGCAAGTAAAGTACCGTGGTAAACTAGGACCTACATGGGAAGGGCCTTACGTTATTAAGGAAGCATATGACAACGGAGCCTACAAGCCGAAACCTTGGAAGGAGACGCTATTGATAGAACCCGAATGGCACTACTCGTAAGTTTTACGATGAAACTTACAATGTCTAAGGATAAATTTTATTTGCTTTCAATCAATGTATTTGCATTCTTCTCACTCGGGGAAAGAAGCATTAATGGTAGGTGTCTAGTATTCATTTCTTAAAATGATGTAATCCTCCCTACCCACTTAATGATAATAACACATTTCCCTTAAATCTCTTGTTTCATTCAATACAACAAAGATTTACCCACCAAGCCGCTTTATAAGTTTGAATGTCGAAGGGATGTACAAAGACTAAACAACATGTCTTGCTCATATGAATAACATCCATCTCAACTTCACATTAACTTTCCTATACGGCCTTAAGGTATTCTAAGCCTTCACGCCCAAAGGATCAAGATGGAGTGGTCAATCAGTCAAATTATTTATGCTAATATTCTTGGTGAAGTAACTACACACAATGAGGCTATGCATCTACCATATGCCTTAGGTTGTAAATTTTTTTTTACGCAAGTAAAAATAAAAAGAGAAGAATCACACATGGCAAAATTTGAGCCCTAGTGGCTTCAATGTAGATTAATGACTAGTTTAACTAGTCTAAAAACAGTCGTAGCCTTAATGATCCAACAAAATAAAACATTGTCTTAGGCCGTAGCCTACATCACACTTACCACAAGTTAATTGTTTCATCGTGCACGGCCCCGAAAGGAACACAGACAATTGTTTTAAACAATACCAACTCGGGATCAAATTACAACCACATGGTTGCCTTCATCAAACCTTGAATGAGTGGGATCACGAACCTGAGAGGGAACCTGGGGACTGAGTCTTCTTGGAGGAAGACTGAGGCCGACCGCCCTGGCTTCTTCGCCAACAGGTCCTCATTAGTCTGCCGTCCTTCGTCACATCTGCGAAAGGGAACTCTAAAGCGCTTAATTAATTACCGCATCATCATACTATTTTTCATGAGTTGCCCTGTAGTAAGGAACTTTTTCTAGCACCATTGGTTCCTCGGCCTTGGCTATCTCCTCCAAAGTGGTACACTTGCCATGGAAAATGGCAAAGATTCACCACATTCCCAATGGCAATCCCACATCATCGCTATGGTAAAGTTCCATAGCAACGAGGGGACCTTGGTTACCAAGTCTACCCCGCCCTTCTTCAAGATTTTCGGATGAAGGTTTAACCCATCCACCTTTTCTCGAGCTTGATCTCTTGGTCCAAAGAAATTCGCTTCTCTGTTCGAGGCCTCCACACATGGATGAATGGACATATATCCGCCCTTATAGCCAGCGACCATTGAGCCTTCTCGGCTTAGCCTGCATTTAGCCTCACTCGTTGCCACCGACCTTTGAGCTTTCATTCTCACTCGAGATCTTGCACCGGGTTCTTGTCAAAATCCTCCAATGCATCCTCACACTTCTTCTCCCGTCTGCATACTCGATCCCTAGCCTTCTACCTCCTTAGCATAACATCCATTTCTTCGAAGCTGGTGACAAAGACTAGGGAGAAGGAAGTTCCTTCATCGAAGTCCCGCAACATATGTACATTCGTTAATATATTATTGTTGGTACCTAATTTTGTTTCGCAAGTAAGAAACTTTACCATTGATATCATCGCCACGGCCCTTCGATGGTCGGAAATTCCACGCCTTACCCAGGCACTCTTTTTCCGTGTAGTTCGAGAGGAGGAGCTAGGATGAGCTTCTTTTCGCTGCACTTAACAACTTTAGCACGGCACCTTTTCTTCGCTCGACTCTCTCACCTATGCCGAGGGTCCCTACGATGCCAACCGCCCTGGAGACTGACCGAACGCCACAAGTTGATCTTCTACATCTATGGTTCCCTTGACGGAGGAGTGATATGAAGTCGATGGGTCGGGCCACATCATTGTTGTTTATGGATCGATGGGGAGCCCACCATAGTTGTCTCTTGGGGATTTTTGGAAGGAAGTCAACCTCCTTTGCAACCACTACAACAAAGTTCCAAAGACATCTCCCACAAATAAGCAAATAAGATAAATATCGAAAGATAAGTTTTAAATTTTATGTTAAAAAAAAGTACATACTTTCTCCATCACAAATTATCTGGGTACCAAAGGAGACCCTCCCATCTTTCAAAGAATGCCAAATATGAAGGATTGGCTCAGAATGTTTGGCAATCACCGGATGACAGCCAAACACTGATACAAAGGGTTTTTCTCACAAAGATAGGGCAATGGATCGCTGAATCTTTCTCATCATATTGAAAGTCCGTATAACAATGCAGTATTTGGAGGGATAATGGTATTTTAGATATAAAATAATTTGCCTTTCCAGCTCCTTATGTTCAGTAAAAGGTCTATCTATCGAATGGGCACGCCCTTTCACCCCTTTGGCTAAGGTCAACCAATCCTCCCGTATAGATTCAAAAAACCCTGCACGATCAATGATGGTTCGTACCATAAGCTTTGCACATAACAATGTATGTCGTATTGGCTAGGCCAAAGGGTTGAACCTAGAAATGTGTACTTTATAATACGGAGGAATTCTAAAATCAAAGGATGCAAAGGTATCCTAAGGTTGGAAGTGGTGAAAGCATGGGTATACGTGACCTACATAATTTTCGGGGCATCAAATATCCCTTGATTTTTACTTCCGTAGCATGATTTTATGTTCCTTTGAATGGGGTATCGGTGAGAACGCTTTAAGCTCCTCCCTTGTTAGTGTGCAACCTTGTTGTTTTATCACAAATTTTTTATTGGTAGACATGGAGCTTTCTAAAGAACACAATAATGTATTTGCAATACGTAGAAGAAGCACTTTACCTTGTTTGATCGAAGGCTTGATCGGAAGAGGTTTTAGTAGGTGAAAAACTTGGGCAGAAGTTAAAGTTATGTTAGGGTTTTTGTTTTTCAAACTTATATACCCCTACATATGATAAATCTTGGCCCTACACGTGTCACAATTATCTCCTTATCACCGGATTTCAAAACTGGTTTAAATTTCGAAAGGACGTTTACTTTTACCGAGGAAAAGGGATGGTTAGGATAATTGTTGGCATTAATTACGGTTAATAGATGCAAAGACTTTTCATCTTCGTTCGTTTTTGTGATGAAGAGGTAGTTGCCTTCTAGCTTCGAATGAAGCAATATTTTTTGTTCATATCACTTCGACCGGGCTTGATGACGCATCTCCGACATCAGTCGATGGACCCTTCGCCTCAGCCAAAATTGCATTACTGAAGATCCGTCTTTCTTCATAAGTCATTGGTATGAAAACCATTCATCATTGACATGATTACCGTTGAAAACTGCTAGCCGAAGGCCTATGCCATTCGGGTGTCTTCCCTGAAGATGCCAAGACAAATAAGAACCTTGACTTGGTCTTCCCCCACGTTCCCACTATGTCCTTAGCTTTCCCGCCAAGTCCGAGATAGTGGGGATGAAGCCCTAGCGGTTACCACAAATCAGGGGACGCCCCCCATGATCTCCTAAACGTATGCTAACACTCTCCAAGCTATTTTCATCACCTATAAATAGATTGGATGAGTCATTTAAATGGTATGTTCACTCAACATAGTATTTCACATACATTACATTATTCACAACTCATATCATATACTTGCTCTCACGCCGGAGGTGGTTCAAGTGGTCCAACCCCAAAATCACTTAACGAAGTGTCTACTATTTCTTATTGCGGATTACAAGTTTGGCGAAGCATATCACCCTCATACCCCTTCATCACCATCGGGCCCGGTCATAATATCTATTATTGTACAATCACAAATAAGCCGCAAAAACGTTTATTTATATTTTACGGTCTTCTAATGGTTTGTCGATAACAAACGTAAAATCATTTTAACGAAACAAATAAAAGTACGTAAATAGTTTGAGTTAATAGTTTCCTAACACACTTACGTTTTCACATAAAACACTAAAACAAGTATAAGTTATTTTATGATTTAGATATATATGTACAACAACTAATGTTTACATATTGGGTTAGCACATACTTAAATCAAGTATACTAAAATGGGTAAAAACATGTAAATACTAAAATGGGTAAAAACGAGAAAATGGTATTGACTCATAACCCATGGTTTTATATATCACTTAACCAAGTTCATTGTATCTAGAAAGAAAACCATGGATCAACCCATAACCCATGACCCATAACCCATAACCAAAAATACACATGGGCAAAGAGGAGCGTTCCACGAATCCCTGGCTTTGTGCTAACCGGATCCGAAGTGGAAGGGATCCGTGGGATCCGGGGACAAGAGAGAATTTTTCTATAAATAGAGAGCCATTTCTTCCTTTCTATGTCTCACTTTACACACATACTTCCCCCAAGTATACTAACCTCTAACCTCGTGATCCAAGTGATCTATGTAGTTTGTCTTTTGTTTTGTGTGATCTTCTAGGTTCCTCTTAAAGGAGAGATCACCACTTCTTGAAGATGAGCAAGCTCAAGTCCATGAGTTGCCATGCTTCATCATCATCAAGACAACTAAGGTTCTCTTGTTGATAGTTCTTCCTTTCTCCATCGATGTTAGGTTGAAGGCACAAGAATGCCGAAAGTGTCAAGATGAAAGCATTAGTGAAAGGTGCTCATCATCCGTGTCAAAGCATTAGTGAAGAATGCTAAAGGTGTCAAGACGAAGGCATTAGTGAAGGGTGCCAAGCGTTGTGCCAAAGGCATTAGTGAAGGATGCCGATGAATCAAATTAAGTTGCATTTTGGGAAGAATGCCTAGGTCGTATAATCGATGAGGTGCATCGTTATACATATAAGTAGTTGTTTATTTCCAAGGATGGTGATATCCTTGATGATGTTGTAACAAGGAGTAGATCTCCTTGATATTAGGTGTTTTGTTGTGAAGGGTAGTAGTTCCTCCATAGTAATGGAACTAGGTACTTAGCCTAGTACCTAATAAAGGGTAGGCGACGTTGTGATAGGATTAGTTCTCCTATGGTGTGAAAGAACTCGGGGTTAGCCTTAACCGATAAAGGGTAGGCGACGTTGTGTTAGGTGTGGTTCACCTTGGTGTGAAAGAACTCTGTATTTAGCTTTGTACGGAAAAAGGTTGTTTATTGTTAAGGCTTTCCCCATAAGGAGATTGGTGTAGTGCTACTTAACTCGAGTAGGTGACCCGGGAGTGGAGTAGGGCAAGGAAGGTGTCCTTGTAGTCCAACCACTATAAATACTTGTGTCGTGGTGATGTGCTTCTTACTCTTTATCTTTCATTACACGTTTATATATCTATCTATCAACGTCCAACATAAACAACCAAAAAGATAGACATAAGTCGATCTAAATATTGAAAAGGAAGTTTTAAATTGGTAAAACTATTCACCCCCCCCCTTTCTAGTTTTCCACAGGTTTTATTGTCTAATTATTGAATGTGATATGTCGATAATTGTTACGAGTCCAATGTCACTTGTTTGTCCAATAGTCCAATGACGTCGTGATAAGTTTCGTGAGTTAATTAACTTTAAGTTTTAAAGTCCACTTTATCACTTATTTTTCACAACATATTAAACGCTAAGCTTATTAGTGACATTATTGGTTTTGTATGCTATGATTTATTTATTTACAAGTTTGCACGCCAACAATTCATAATAGAGGTTAAACAAGGCTTGCTTGAGAAATGGCAAGCTTATGCGTAAACAGAATGATATACGCGAACGCAAGCTTAGGGATCTAACTTACGCTGAAATAGCACGTAGGAAAAGAGGACCTTATGTGAGAGCTTACGCCGTAAGCGTTATATAAACTTACGATAAGGCTTACTCGTAAGAGTCAACCTTATGCGTCATCATCGCTAACGCATATCCTTCTCACAGATACGCCAGTCCCTTATGTAGAACCTTACAGAATCTATGCTGCTGAAGATTACCTTACAAGATAACATTCTACGCTGTAAGGTGATCCTTATCGTAGTTTGCTAGTAACCTTGATTCAATTATCACTTGTAACAAACCCAAATAAGTGCATCATAGCATCAATATTAACACATACATTCATTCTATAACAGATTTAATCACGAACACTCATTCAAACAAGCATTAAAAACCCTTATGCGAAACCTAAACCCTAAATTTTAAGAATTACGCGTAGGAGAATTAGCCATAGGAATTGCACTAAAATGATTACGTAGTTCTAAGAAGTCAAGTGAGTTGATATATCTAAGTTTTAACACCAAGTTCTCAACGAATCAAAAATACCCAATTATGAAGAACATAAACCCTAATTTCTAATTTTCAATCAATTAGTGTTTCTGGGTTGATTCTAAACATGGATATAATCAATTCATCATGTAAACAACATCACACAACAATCTTTTTAACCCAAAACGCTTCTCATTTGAAAATACCCAAATTAACGATGAACCCTAATTTTCAAATATCATTCAATTGTGTTTGGGTGAGTTTTGTGGATAAAAATGGTATCGTTGACATTATACAAACATTTTGACACTACCATTTCAACCACAAACACATAAACAAGATTATGTGTTCATATGCATACGTAGAACACAAAATCGTCCTTAGGTTAATATCTAACCGTTGTTTTTCAAAACGATTCAAAACCATTGTTTATAATAATGTTACAAACACAAAAACACTTACAAAATAAGGATTCAAACACGATTTGTGGAACGAATCTTAGCGAGGATTTGTTTGGTGAAAAATTAAATGTGAAGAGTTAATGAGGTTGGTGGGGAGTTTTGTTAAAATGACTTTATGCTTTTGACAGCTTAGCCCCTCCACCTTTCCATTTTCATCCAATGCCTTTAACTTCCATTTTGGTTACCAAACGAGTGAAATTTGGAAAGAAATTTGACCACACTCCCCTAATTTAAGAAATAATGAAAGTTTATAAATTTTAGTCCGAGGAGTGTCTATAAACCGTAAATGTGACCACCATTATTTAAAGAAACAACCGATAAGGTAACATGCAAGTACAAGTGTTTTATGAGACCAAAATATTTGTTTTCTCCCCTTCAACACTTGATCAAAAAAATACCAATTTTGAAAGATTAGAGTGTTGACGGAAGAGATGTACTTTCCATGTTAAAAGAAATATAGATAGAAGATTATTTTTGTTGTTTTATCTGACTTTATAATTTTGTATTTTGTTTTTGAAAAAATATTTACAAAAGAGATTTTGGTGTTTGACTGGTTTTAAGAATGTTTTAAGAGTTCATCCAGCTCCTCTTGAGTCAAACACCGCATACCAATCCGGTGGACCAACTCATTAAACCTAGCGGGAGCTAAGGCTTTGGTGAGAAGATGCCGCTTGGTATTCAAGACTACAAAGTATAATTCAACAAGACTGCTCCACGTGGTCCTTGATGAAATGATATCTAAGATCGATGTGCTTGATTTCAGTGTTGAACTGAGAAGGTACGAGATGGCAATAGCACTTCAATTGTCGTGCAGACATCGATTCTATCAAATACGTAACCATAGTCTTTGAGTTGTGTTCTCATCCAAATGACTTGAGCACAACACGCCGACATGGCTACATATTCTCGCCGTTGAGGATGCGATGTACAATCGCTTTCTGATTGCCATGACACCGCTTTATCGCCAAGAAATTGTAAAGCTCTCAAGTACTTTTCCCATGAATCTAAGCATCCCGCGGGTCACACCAAAAGCTATTAGTTCAAAACCGTAACCCTTCGGATACCGATCCCCAAATTAATGGTTCCCTTGATGTATCTGGAGGATTCTTTTAGCCTTAGAGAGTGGGTTTCATTGGTCTCGACCGATAGTCGGAGCAAAGATATACGGCAAAGACAATATCAGTTCGCAATGCTTAGATACATGAGAGACCCAATGATACTTCGATATTTGGTAGGGTCCACCAATTTCCCATGTAAACCGCCTAGCTTCTTGGTATGAGCCATTGTGGCATAGGTGTCTGTGTTTGCATTCCAAATTTGTTTAACAATTCAAGGGCATATTTGGAGTGACTCAAGAAAATACCACGGGGTGATTGATGAACTTGCATTCTAAGAAAGAATGTGAGTTCACCCATCATTGACATTTCAAAATGTTTTGTCATTCGTTTTGCAAAAGCATTTGAGTACTTTTTATGTGTTGACCCAAAAATGATGTCATCTACGTAAATTTGAACAATTAAAATATGTTCCCCGTGATATTGTATGAAAAGAAGGGTCAACCGAGCCTTTGGTAAAATTATTGGCAATGAGGAATGATGATAACTTATCGCACCATGCCCGGAGCTTATTTGAGTCCCATTGCGAGCTTTGTTCGCTTGTAGACATGGTTGAACTCGGATCAACGAATCCTTCGGTTGGTCGACATAAACCGCTTTCGGTTGTCCATTCGTAAAGCGCTTTGACGCCCATCCAAAGACCGTTATATTCATATGAGCCGAATGCTAGAAATATCCAATGACCTCAAGAAAAGCAACTGAGCAAATGATTCTTCAAAGTCAATACCCTCTTCCTCGCCGATAACCCTTAGCCACCGGACGACTTGTTTCATTATGTTCCCTTCAAAGATCCAATTTGTTCTTCCAAATCCATTTGAGACCAATGACATAGACTTCTGGTCTTTCAACCAGCCCCATACTTCAAGTCTTTTAAATTGGTTGAGTTCTTCTTGCATGGATTCAATCCGTTATCTTTTGACAAGGCTCCTTTAATGTTTTAGGCTCGCATTCGCACAATGAGTGGATAAATGTAGTGTTCACCATCTGTAGAAGTTGTCTTGTAACGACTGGTTGATTCGGGTTGCCAATAATATTCTCTAGAGGATGGTATTTTGTCCAACGATGTGTAGAGGGTTGATGTTGGTATACATTGTGCAGATTCTTAGGATTCAAATGGCTTGTGGATGATTCCGCCACATCGCAAGTTTCATTAGCAAACGGGTTAAAGAACGATTTGGATCAAAGTTCCAGCGGGGTACTCAAGTAAGAACATCATCAACCTGTTCGGCGCCGTTGAAAATGTTCAACTGTTGTTGTAGAGTCAACTGGTGGTGCTTCTTCAACAAGTAGTTGTTGCAGTGTGTATCGTATAAGAGTAGTATCGGTTGAGCGGAAACATCGATACACCGAGCACGCTTCAATATCTTCATTGAACAAATGGAGCAAATAGCTTTTCCATTTGTTGACCAGTAAGCCGGGGCTTGATTCATTGATGATGGAGTGGGGAAGTTTTAACAGCTATGACCGGTTCCAAGCTTTTATGCTCGGCCATTGTGAATATAAATGAGATTGACCGAAGTTTCGAATCAACTTCCCCAAACCCATTAACCGCCTTTAGCAGATTTGAATCTTTGATGTAGTAGACATTTCTTCTAACTTTTGAAGTTTTTGGTATGTGCCGAATTGTGAAGAGCGTAAAACCACACAAGGTAAATCGACTAATGGCGGAAAATCCGCTCGAGGGTAACATGCCGTAAATCAACAAGATCTTCTCACGTATGTAGACGATCACTCCAAACAAAACCACGAAAGATCTAAATGAAACGACTTTCCCCCAATGTTGTGGTCTTTCGGAATACTAGTCACCTGTCAATATGCAATAACTCGATACCAAGACCGTGTGTGAGGCATCATAACATCATATTTTGGTAACTTCATACAAGATCACCCGGAAATCGACGATAACACAAAAAGTGAGACGTTTGAGCCACATATCTTCTTATTTCTTAGGCCTATTTGAAGAAATTCAAGAAGGCATTGGGTTTTCTAAGGAAGCATGTGGAAGAATAAGGAAGCAATGACCACCTACACACCTCTCCCTCGATGTTTTCAATGAATCGTAATCATACACCACGATGTTGATGATGAGTTGAAGACAAAACCATGTATAAGGAGACAAATAAAACGAACAAGTGTGAAGTACCATAAATGTCTCGGAGAATCAACTACCGATAAAACTCTCTGCTCATTATGTTGATCATCACCGCGCCATTGTTGTAGGAAGCGGCTTGTTCTTTCATTTGCGAGATTCGATTGAGAGTGTTTACAAAGAACGGTTGTTGTGGTAGATTTAGGTGTATCTGAAATTAGAGTATAGTCAAGTTGCAAATGGAAAATTATACATCCAAGTAACGACTTTTGGACGTAATCTTTAACCGTGAGAGCAAGCAATGTTTCCAATTCTTGACAATTAAGTACAATAGGAAGCAGCTGATGGATCATTAAATTTTAGACGATGAGAAACGGGTCCTAAGCTGTTGTACTTAGAAGCCATAGCTTTTATACCTGCATAGAAAGTAGGAGGGGGCAAGATAGAGAAAACATGGATCCCCAAGTGTAACTAGGTTCCGCATGTTAGAAGCATAAAGATGTAGTGTCAATTATCTTCTTGACACCTGAACATAATATTTTGATGATTTCCTTTCTTGCCTGTGGATAGATGTTATGGTGCAACTACTTAATATCTTGCTCGTAGGAATCCACCTAAGACTAATAAGGTTGAAAACTCTACCCGTTGGAATCCATCTAAGGTTAGATCTAGGGGATATTGAAACTTCTTTTGGGAAGAGTCTCAAGGCCCTATATTGATCCACCTATTAGGTTTATGAAATTTTACGCTAGATCAACGGTTTATTGCTAACTGTTTGTTGATTAATCTTAGGTTTTGGTTTGCTACTACAAGCAGTGTTATGCAACACACTAGAAGGCATCACACCCAGTCGTGAACCTAAGATTCCATCTTTTAGGAGTAGTGCCCTTTTCCTAGCCTTTTCTAGATCATAGTTCTTGTATGGGCCATGTGAATCATATGAATTTTTAATTTTAATTCTCGCTTAGACACATGTTCGAACTAATCCTAGATGGGCCAAAAATGTAAAACGATTTAATAGAAACAGTTTAAGTAAACCTAGAAATCGTGGTTTTAATAGAAACACATTGTTCTTAGGCCAGGAATGTGGAGTGACAGGTTTTGTCAAATGATTATTCTCAACAACTTGGGAGGGAAATCGTGGTTTTGAAGATTTTGAACGTTCAGATTGAAATGCAGTTGGTTGTCTAACAACTGATTTGTTTTTGAAAGGTTGAAGAGACGATTTCCCCAAGATTGTTGGTTTTGTAAACTTAGTATCCACACTCTTGCCGCTAATCTTCTCATTATTTTGTAAAGCAACATGTGCAAGCCCCTTTGCTTGAATTTGAGCCTTTAAATGCACATTTTCTTTAACTAATGTATCCACACGATTACTTTGTTCTTTCAAAGATTTACTTTTTGGCTCGTGAGTTTAAAACATTGTTTTGCGCTTTAAGTTCAAGAGAGATGCAATGAGCCTCAAGTTTTGAAAAATCTTTTTGCAACTAAGTAATGGTTTTTTTGAGAAGAATGTTTTATCTGAGTTTTGTTTGGCGCTTCAAAGAGAATTGTTTGCAAGTAAGGGCTCGACATAAGACAGCTTGTCTGGACATTGTGCAACACAATCGGTCAACCTTTCCTTCATTTCAAATCGGGTTGCTCGCTTTGTTGTTTCGTATCAAGAGGTAGAATGTGATCAACCGTAGATTGTACCTCACCACCGTTCTTTTGTCAAAGATCGCTCGTGTCATAGGTGGGAACGATATCCTCCTCAACCATTTGTTCTTCATCAAACGTGTCAGATGGGTATAATGTATGCACGCAACATCAATATCGCCCCCGACCGCTATTGTCATCCGCTTTTCCGATTCTCGTCCCCAATGCTTATCATGACACCCCGAATTAGCATCCAATACTTTAGCCATATTAACTTCCTCTTCTTGAATCCATCAACTTCGCTCATTTACACTTTTGGCATGCACTTTATTATAAAGAACTCTTTCAGCGATTGTTTTCTCAATAGCTTCCATGTGTTGGAGCAATATATCTTTGAAATTTTGAGTCTGCATTCGAGTGAACGCCAAGAAATGCTTAGTTGTCATTTCAGTGTCATAGCAATGATGTACTTTAAATTGTTCCTTGAGGACTCTAAAAGCGGTTGTGGATTCATTCTCGTTAATTTCTTCTTTCTTGAGTTGGTATTCAAGTTGATTTAAGTTGAGAAACATTTTATCAATGAAAATATCAAAATCTATTCCAAAGAGAGATGGAAAGACTCGTTTGAATCCCTTCTTGGAATGAGTTCCTGCTAATTCTTTGTTTGAGAGGACCTTAAGGTGTGAATAAAGTGATTGAAACTGTTCCATGCATCGATGAATCAGATGTGTCTCAATCTCATTCATCTGGGATCTTGATTGATACATTCTCTCTCCTCCTTGATTGTTGTGGAGAAGTCGGAAGAATCACGGAGAAAAGGTGCGAAGTCGATATAGCACACAGAAGGTCGATATAGTGAATTGCAATTTCCCTCCAAAAATAATTTTGAAAAATTTTGACTCTTAAAATTTGAAATTCACTATATAAAATTCAATTCTAAGGTTGTAAGAAAAATTTGAGTTATGACAATTTTGACGCAAATTTTAACTAAAATTTGAATTTGGGCCCAAAATTTGAATTTTTGACCAAATTTTCACGCTTAAACCAAAATTTGAATCTCGCGTAAAAATTGAACGTTTAGTCTCCCCTAGAAATTAAATTTTACTCAAATTTGTTGATGAAGTATCCTTGGGCGTAGAAATCACGTGAAGGCAAGATAACACTTATGCGTAAAAAAACACCAAAGTTACGCTGCAATGAAGAGTTACGATAGGATTAGCTTTCACGTAAGTAATGAGAAAAACACTAAAGTTATGAAACAAAAGTTAGCGAGAAAACTTATGGGATTAACTTATGTGAAGGCATAGCTTAGGCTTAAGATAAATCTTGCTGCATGAATTCTACTACGTAAGCTTAAGCTTATAAGATTAGGTTTTCCCAAACGATCTTTTACACTATCACAAAGGCAAAAGATATCCAAAGTCGGTTTTCGTGCTTATCCAAGCAAGAAAAACACGAGTAATCCACTAACCTAAGATGAAACCAAGGAACTCTTATGCGTAGTTTTAAGGTTTCATATGCGAGAACTCCACCAAAAATGATTTTTGCCCAAAGATGTTTCTAAACCAGATTTTTGTGATGAAATAGCTTCAATATCACCAAAATAACACAAAAGTGTGAAACTTGATGATCCAAAGCTTATAAAACAGTTATGCGTAGACCTTAACCTAAGTAAAAAACCTAGCTTAAAAACAATGATCCACACGTAAAGTTTGAAACTTTTTGCCAAAAACAGTTATTTTAATACCTTAAAACGTTGAAAGTACAAGAATCTTGGATTGAAAAGTGTAAAAAATAAGTTTTTAAGCGAACCAAAGTATCAACCGTTGTTACGCGTAAGACCGAAACTCACATTAACAACAAAAACGATTCACCCAATTATTTGGCGAATGATACCACTGTTAGGTCACCATATATGTAACACAAGCATCAATAGAAGAAATAGATGAAGATATATAGATCGGTTGAACAAATACACACACACACACGTATGAATATGCACGGTTAGGCGTAGAGAGTGAAAGAGTGAATAAATTGAACAACCAACCCTCAAGTGAGGGTTATTACAAGGTATTTATAGGAGAGGGAGCTAGGGCAACACTCCTAGTCCCTTCCTTTCCTTATTGGACTTGGGCCAAGGCTTATGGGCCTTCTACATAAGCCTTAGCTTAATAACAAACATAAAGGCCATATTAAGCTAACTATTACATATAAATCACTAACACTTGAATTTAAGGTTTAGGAGTGATTCCAACAATACTGATAATAGTCGCGTATATGTTTTAAGACATATCACAATATACTCTCTATACATAATACTATAAACTCAGTTGCATTAGATTTGTCCATCAATATAAAGGATAATAACGGAAATGAAAATCTGAATGGACCGCTTACCAAACGACTACGCTTCACACATACGCAAGAATTGGCGCAAAACAATTCTTCTCATCCGATGCTCAGATGGCCTTCCCACTCACACATGTGTGACATTCTTTTATCTACATAAATCATGTAAAACAAATTTCAAAAAAGTATATCATGTGCAAACGTTTTGGTTTCTCAAAAAAAATTAGACACATTATGCGTATATTATCATTAACATACCTCCGTCTATAGGACTTTTCAGGAATGGCTTTCTCCAGTTCAGTACCATACGTTCTACCATATCATGACACATCTCCAAACCAAACGAATTAAATGGCATCATGGATACATAATTGTTTAGCAAGTTTGTGAAAACCAGTCTTCTCCCAACAACGAGGTTTTGAACTTGAACCAAAATATGCCATCCCATTC
>OU343219.1:56530362-56596579 GCA_910596185.1 Chrysanthemum makinoi | reverse complement strand
CTCCAAACACATGAACATGCTTGTCTTCATCCACAAGCTTAATCTCACGGTGAGTGACTGTTGATACCAGCGTGCCACTCACATAAACACGGAATTGAGGATTCTCAGTTGATGTCAAGAAACCGTAAGGAAGATCCTACGAAACACGTATTTGTTATTAACAAAAAAACTTAATTCAAATTGATTGGTTTTCAAAAGATTTCTAATAAAGTTATAGAATGTCAACTTTGTATGTTCAGAATTACCGGGGATTGGTCGCTTTGTTCCAAAGTAAGCAAGCATCTACGCTTGCGTCAGAACTCCTACCGAGCAAGATCGTATCCATTGCATTCATATCCAGAATTGTTGTACGCTGTTACGTAGTAGCAGTCTTCTTCCTGTCGGATGAAATGGAATGTCGATTTGTTCGTGTATTTGCTGACATCTAAAATTTCGCGCAACTCAGATCCATTCAGCTTAAACTGATTCCCTCCAGCCATCTTTATGTACACCTTATGTTTTGTTCCTCTATTGTGGATTAAGTACAGCCAGTTGTTCTTAGATTTCAACATCTCCGTAAACAGAGTAGGAAGAAGCTAAAATTCAAACATTTAGTGCTTGTATTAATGTTAATTTTCTTGAATAAAATGATAAGTTATATAAGTCTCTTACATAGTAAATACCTGTAGTGTTCGAATGTTACTTTGGTTTGCCTCCACCAATTGTTGCATCGTCATTCTATTTCAGAAAACCACAAACGTGTAAATGGTGAATACGTTTCTCATATGAATTTATATATATGTGTAATGAATTGAATCATCAACAAAAATAGATAGGTAATATTGTCGACCCATTATGTGGACTCATACAAAAGTGTTTGACGCAACTATAATCATTTAGTTGTTTTAAAGTACGTATACTTATTGTCTTTGAAGTTCAAAATCTTATACCGTGTAAAGCGTTTTTCACGATTAACAACTAATCTACAATCTACCGAACCTACCTTCTCTACATACTTTTTACTAACTTCATTTTTTTCTAATAATATGCATAACACGTTCTTGCTTAACTACTAAACAAAATAGCAATAAATCATACCTACCCTATGTAACTACTATTATAACTTGCATTACACATGTTCTTTAATCTAACAATCGTGACATTAACCACCATGTAATTACTTAGATTACTAACATCATCATCCTTTTAAGATATATCCATTAAACGTAACAACTAATCTCCAAGGATCGTAAAACAATTTATACTTCAAAAACATTTTTTTAGTATGATCATACAACAGAGAATAACATAAGAAACTTCTCTAACTTTACAAATCTACTAAACATCTACTCCCAATCGGCTATTGGGATGGAACTCTAACAGTTTTTATCGTTTTCTTTCTTCTACAGTGATCATAACCTATGTAAGTATTTCAAACACAAATATCAAAGATCAACTGGATGTTACATTGCGATCACAAGATAAAAACATTGAAGAAAAATATACCAAACATGCATTTGTAAACATGAACATATCAGTAACATGCATATCAATTAGTGTACAATTTCAGTGGATGATTACCGAAAAAAAAACAAAACCTGATGATGAGTTGGTGTGTTGGATAAATGAAGAAGTTTCTTGACCCAAATGAATTCTTGGTCTCAGCCGTATTAACACACATATCCAAGCCAAGTGGTATTTGTAATCATGACATAATAGCATCTACAAGTTAGCCTATTTTTAACACATACTTAAAACAAGTTAAACCTTTAAATACACAACAAATGTTTTACATACAAACCTTTTAATAATGTTGTCATTTCAAAATTATTAAGTTTCATAAAAAATATAAATTTTTTTTAAAAATATATTTAGTTTGTATCATATATTGTACACATACAAAATATTTGGTAGAATCATCTTAAAAATTAAGCACCCTAACATACAAATAAAATATAGTTAATTACCTAATATATGTTGCCCATTGTTTTATATTAAAACTATCCTAATATATGTTCATATTTTGTGTGCATTTGCAGGTTTTTAAGTCTTACACGAACTTCGTAAAAAATGCCGTGTACAAAGAAATTTTATTTTCTATATGAATAAAATGATCATCCATTTTTTTATTTCGCTATGACGATTAATAAAAGTTAAGGCCAAACATTGTCCCAGATTGGTTTGTTTCTACAAAAGCCGGTATACTTATATTATTTAATTGTTTCAATATATTTTATATGTATTACACTAAAATTAGTTACTTATAATATTGTTTGACAATTCTAAAAAATGTATTTCAGTTAACAAAAAAACAACAAACAAATAATTATAAGTCATGCCACGCATTGGGCGGCTTCAAAACTAGTATATATATATATATATATATATATATATATATATATATATATATATATATATATATATGCTCCGGTTCCATTGAGAAGGTTTTTATTTGGAGAAGATTGAGAAATGTTTGTGAATCGAATCCATAAATCACAAATTTGATTCACAAATCATTGTTAAAATTGAGTTATGATGATGATTCATTAAATTTGAACAGATGATTCAGTATTCTACATATATCGCAAAATCGAGAGATTTTTAACATTGATTCAAAAAAAATTTACACATTTTGAATTTTAATCACATTAAAATGAGTTTTACGCTTGAAAAACATGAATCAAAGTTAAAAATCTATCGTTTTTGAAAACCTTCTCAATGTTCTCAAAATAAAAACCTTCTCAATCGATCCGGATTCTATATATATATATATATATATATATATATATATATATATATATATATATATATATATATATATATTAGCTACAATTTTATACTACAAATAGTGGTCCCCGATTATTTTTTTTGTGGTCCCGATTCTTTTATGGGTCCCTGAAATTGCTAGTGTATTTTTATGAAGTATTTAGCCAATTGGCTACAATAATTGTAGCCAAGGTATTCCATATATATATATATATATATATATATATATATATATATATATATATATCCATTCTATGTAAAAACATTTCTATTCTATATTGTCAAATGAGTTTTTGGAACGTGACCTTTTTTTTTTTGTTTCTTTTGGCACAAGTACAATCAATCAATTACTCCATTAATGAATGAAAATTGATGCATGGATGGACTTAAACTAATGAGGCACCCCATAGGGGGTGTTTTGTACTATCCAATCATTGGGTGGTTGGAGGTGATGGGGGTGTCGTGGCGGTGGAGGTGATGGGAAGGATATGTTTTTTATCGATTTCCGTGCCAAAATTTTGTTATAAGTATTTTTTACAAGTCTTTTTACAAATTGTTTCAAGTTTTTTCAGTTTTCAGTTTTTGTTTTACAAGTTGTTACAAGTTTTTTCAATTTTTTTAGTTTTTGTTTTACAAGTTTTTTATACACTTTTCAGTTTTATAACTTTTTTAAAAAAAACGTAGTCGGAAAATTTTTGAGGCTCAGATTCGAAGGTTGCAAAGTGAGATTTTATCTCACTTTACCGTCCATTTAGTTTCGGTTATCATCATCGCTCGAAAATTTTAGGCTCAAAAATCATCATAAACTCCGGAAAATTTTAAGTCTCAAATTCGAAGGTTGCAAAGTGAGATAAAAATCTCACTTTATCGTCCATTCGGTTTCGGTTATCATCATCGCACAAGTCACAAATGTGTCTCAAAGGGTCATGTCTAACAAAGCACCCCATTTTCTACTAGTCAAGCACAACAGGTCTTAATACTGCACAAGTCACAACAGGTCTGAACGGGTCAGTCTAACCAAGCACCTCATTTTCTACTAGCCAAGCACAACAGGTCTCAAAACTGCACAAGTCACAATAGGACTCAAAGGGTCAGTCTAACCAAGCACCCCATTTTCTACTAGCCAAGCACCAACACGTTTTCAATGTGAAAGTGGTAAGTAGGATTCTAAACCGCAAAAGTTCACAAGAAAGTTCACAAGATTCTCAAACTGCAGGCATTTCAGCCTTATAATGCTACAAGAAAGCAACAACACCAACCAGCAACAAGCAACAACACACGCTAGCAAGAAAGCAACTACACCAACTAGCAAATTCCACCAACCACAACAAGCAACAACACCAACTAGCAAGAAAGCAACAGGACCACAAGTGTCACAGTCCACCACAACAAGCAACAGCACCACAAGCAACAGCACCACAAGCAACAACCATGTCTAGTTCACCATTTGACACACAAGAGGTAAAAAACTTATCGAATAGGCTTAGATTATTAGCTCATTATATCATATTGGTACGCAAATTTGAATGTTGCAAAGTGAGGTAGAAACTCACTTTACCGTCCATTCAGTTTTGCCATGCCAAAACTCTTAAGTTTTTTTTTATAAAAAAAAGTCATCATTGCCTTTTTTTTAAAATATGCTTATTTCATTGAAAGTTGCAAAGTGAGCTAAAAATCATCACTTTACCATCCAGTAATGAAACTGCATTAGCAAACAGCACCAAATGGGGTGCTTGGCTAGAGTATCACCTACAAAACATCACCACAAAGTCTAATAAGCAACAACACCAAACTGGTTTTTATTTTTTTTTAGATCTAACAAGTTTTTAGATTTACCAAAAAACAAGTTTTTAGATTTAAAAAAAAATAAGTCTTTACGACATAAACAGATACCGCAAGGATACGAAAACTTTTCATCTTTTTTCAAGATCTAAAAACGTTTCAAGATCTAAAAGCTTGTTAGATCGAAAAAATAATCAACGAAACCAAACTACTTACCTCACAGAAACATCACCACCACAAAACATCACCACAACAGATACCCACTTTTTATTTTTTTCAGATCTAACAAGTTTTTAGATTTAAAAAAAAAAATCAGTCGTTACCAGATGCAGCATCATTGGAGCGACTACGCCTCGGGCGTGATTGATCTTAGTTTCTAGTTATATTGTGATTTTGTGAACCATGTATCAACTATTAATCTATAACAAGATTGGTTATTTATGTATTCGAAGCTTCTAATTTTGTGATTTATGTTGTAAATAATTATACAAATTCTTTTGGCTAGATGCAACAAGAAAATCCTTTCTTGTGTCGTTGTCGACGGGGACTTATAATTGAAAGAACATCACAAAAGCCCAAAAGTCATGTGGGTAAGTATTATGCATGTCCTTTATCAAAGGTAAATAATTATACGTTTGCTTATTTACGTAAATATATCAATAACTTGTTTGTTAAGAATACATTTCTTATAATTGTTTCACCATGTAATGTTGGGACCTGAAAACTATGGGTGTCGATACTTTACGTGGAAGGATGTATTTCAACAAAAGTACTTTAGTCAAGGCTCTTCTTCAACGCGAGTGCTCAAAGCTGAAACTAAAGATAACACGATCAATATGCTATTGGTGCAAAACAATTTGTTGAAGGCAAGAATAAAGACGTTGGAGCCATCACTGGAATTGGCAAAAATCCGCTTGATCACGATGTCAGTCGAGTGGAATACTCTATGACCTTATCGATGACATTAATAATATTCATGTGGAGTAGATTTCGTTGTAATAGTAGTAGAATTTGTTGTTGTACTTGTTTAATGTTTTACTGTTATAGTTTAATTAAATGGAAACAAATACACAATAAAAAAACATAACGTAAAAACACTACACAAATACATATACTCTACATATATAAAAACACTACACAAATAAATACACTCTACATATAAAAACACTACACAAATTAAATATAATACACAAAATTAAACATTACACACATAAGTACAAAAAAAAAAAAAAAAAAAAATGTTACTTTGTACCTGCTGTACGTACGGATGAACGGGAAAAGCTATGAGGTGCTTGGCTAGCAAAAAATGAGATGCTTGGTTAGACGAGCCCTAACAATTAGACCCAACTGATTTACAGGCCTAAAAGTTTGTGATATCATACACGTGTACTCAAATATTAAACCCAGCTGATTTTTGTTGCCCTATTAAATGATTTTCATTATCTTCCTCTTTATTTCTCTCCTCCGCCATTAATTTTACTCGTTCCATGTTTTTTTTCCTTTATGTTTTTACCCTTAAGTAGCATTGTTATATATGGTGGACTGTAAGTTTGTCTACGTGCTACATATATTTTCCTTCACTTTTGTGCTTACATGATTAAGTTGCATGGAAATATGTTTGCATGCAAGTGCTACATGAAAACTTGTTATGGAGCATGATGACGTATAGTCTATATTCGGGTCACGAACCGGACCAAGGACTGATACTAGCGAGCCCAAAGACGAACTGGGCTACGCCGATAAGTGTTTGGGCTCACGAAGGCCCAAACCCAAAACTTATTTGTGGAATAAGATATCGGATATCTCCTAACTTTGGAAATAAGCGTTTACCAACCGACATAGGCGGGATACGCCGAAGGTTGGGGAACACGAAACCAACAAGGATTTCGTGTGTATATAAAGGGAACCCTATCTCTCATTAAAGGTACGATCTAAAACCCTAACTCTCTTGTTAACCATAAAACCGATTACTTACTCTCACGCCGGAGGATAATCGTGGGAGACAATCCCACGATAAGCCTAACGGTGTTTTCTATTTACTTAGTGCGCAGGTCTCAAGCAGCAATATTCAATTGGTACGAGAACCGGAGTCCAAACAAGGAACGCCCAACTTTTGTATCAACAGAGCATCAAAATTTGATAAATATATATTGTATCATTTATAAACTTTAGTTAATAAGTACTCATTTTACTAGTGCGACATCATTTAGTTTTTTAATTGTATATAAGGTTTCGTGTGGTAATTAAAATCACAAAAAATAAATAGAATTAAACATGATAAAGTGAAGAAGTTGTGAGAATACGTATGAAAAAGAAAAAAAAAAAAACTATGTGAAAGACATTTAATCGGAAAATGTTTACCGGTTACTAAATTGGACAAGGCCATAAAATTAAAAGTTAAGTAAGTTTTTAAAACAAAAAGTTAAGTAAGTTTTTAAAATAATGAAAAGTGGACCAATAAAAACACTAGGCTTATTTGTTTGTAGGCCTCGTGATTGATATTTATATATATAAATAAACTAGGCGAGTACCGGTGTCTGGTAGCATCGGTTTTTAGCGGTAGATAATTAACGATATGTGGTATTATGGCTAGTGTTTCGTTTAACATTCAAAATAGAACGTGAAAAGGTCAAAATGTAATTGCAAAAGGTTGTAACATCCGATAATTCAACTCTAACAAAAATTCTTAACAGGGTTTGACATTCACGAATGATATGAGAATATATGGTATGATATTTTTTTTTGCAAACAATGAATACTTTCACGAATGGCAGTTTTCTTTGCAAACCATAAATACTTTCCCAAATTACCATGCAAACCACATTTTTCACTTTTCACATTCTACTTTTTCAACTCTTGACTTGTTGACAATTTTTGTATTTTATGTAGTATAAATCACTGTTCAAAAAGGCTCGCAAAAGCCCCGCAAAGGCCTCGCATAAGCGTGAGGCTTGGTCATGCCGTCACGCCGCCTTATGGCATATGTTTTTGTAAACTCGATATATATGAATTATAATATAAATATTGTGACAAATCGTAATTTCATGTCATTTTACAAACTTTGAAATTTTCACTATTCATCTCGGGAATTTACTATTCACCGGTTACTATTTATCATTTTACTATTCATCATTTTTGAAGTCGATTTGATATTTTGAAAGGTTATTTCAAAATTTTACTATTCACAAACACTATTCATTCCCGGAGAAAATCACTATTCATGCTTCACTATTCATCATTTTTCGTAAACTAGGTTTCACAGTATCAAATTCAGTAACCTTAATGGTTTATGCAATTCATGAACATATCATCGAGGACATTTCATATAGACTAGGATTAGTCTACATATCATCATCATATTGGTTCATGCATGGTGTTGCATTTTTCATTAAACATATAATTTGCTATTAAATAAACACTATCGCGTAATCATTTATTTTGAACATTTGATCCGACACTTCCAAAATTATCCGGATATATTTTTTATACTCATATTAAGATTATAAAAATAATATTATTAGTTTACCGGTGTTTTAAATTTATTTTGTATATAAATTATTATATTTATATAATTACTGGCGGTTTCGTAAATAGCTTTCGATAATTATTATTTCACTCAATTTGTATGAAATGTATTTTTATAATTTTAAAGGCTTTGATATATTTTATTTTGTTACTTGTTAAAATTTATTTTAGCTAACGCTTACCCTAAATACTTAAATATGTACACATTACCAACTATACTTACACAACTACACATTTACTACTACACTTATATATTTAATCAAACAAAATACACCAAGTCTTTTTTTTATGCTTGTCGACCACAAGGATGACTCACACAACTTTTGAGTACTAAATATCTATGTCTACAATTATACTTATATATTTTTAATGATATTATACAAACTAACACATACACAACTAAAATATCAAGGTGTGAATCAAAATATACTCTCTTCTTTCTTCTCCATTAGAACTGGCCATAAGGAAGAAGAAGTAAGGAGTCCATTTTATTTCAAGACAAGTAAATTTCACAACTCTAGTATACTCTTAATCAAGGTTTTGAAATAAAAACCTAGAGTAATTAGAAAAAACCTTGTTCTTTAAACCTCATCACTTTACTAGTAAGCATTTCATAATCATATTCAATCTTTCATATTCATACTTTGTTCATTTTTATGATTTTAGTAGAAAACATGCAAGTTATATGATTATCTATACCACTTTATTTGTTTTTAAGTGCTATTAATGAATATATATCATCCTATAAGTATCCCTAGAAACATATCATTTTTGATGATGTCTAGGAACCCATGACACCCTAAGAAGGTGTATGGTAGGTTTAGAATAGCTTTGGCTTTGGTTTGAAGTGGTTAGAATAAGTATTACGCGAGAAAAATCCATTTTGACAACAATATATAAGGGTCTGATCATTTTTGCTAATTATGGAATTTTCGACAGTTTGAAAAATATTTTGGGCTAGATATTCAGAAAATATACTTTAAAAAGCAGCGTGGCATTGAATGGGTTAAAACTGAGTTATAACGAAGAAGTTATGCTATTTTCAAGTTTAACGACGAAAACTATATTTTCAGAAAATTTCAGCATGTTGTCCCAAACTTTTACGAGTCAAAAATGAGTCTTAAGCGTTATTAAATGAGTTGATTTATCAAGAATATATTAGTATACTTTAACACGAATCTAAGGACATATAAAACATAGAAAACGGACTTATGCCGATTAAATTACCACAGCGTTTAAACAAGGTTGTCGTAACTATTTCATATAAGCATAACACATATATATTTTCTAATAGCCAAAATTACGGCCGCGAATGACCATGTTGAGGGGTCGTTTATAACATCGATGGAATACTTTTTAGAAAACGATGTCTTCTAGTAAAAGTAAGTTTGCCTAGCCTATTTTTCAAAATGTTCGACCGTTCGTCAAACGGAGTTGTAACAAATAAAATACGGTCACTCAAACTTTGCCGAAAGTTACCCTTAAGCAATATTTTGGTACAAGTACCCTACTTTACCTATGTTTTTCTCCATGATCGAGACCTCTATGATAAAAACTTAAAAGCTAATACTTTGAGATAATGCTACAAGCTTTCCAAAACCGTTGAGTTTGTTTTCTAACACTCGATATTTACTATTTTACGACTAGCTTTTCGAGGCCATTTAGTCACCTTCATGGATTGTCAAATGACATTGTTTTACGATGAAAAGCTATAATTTCATAATAAATCACTAAATGACTATCGTAGGATATCATTTCAACGTATATACTTATAAAGTAATTTATAAATTGTCAAGACGTTATATGATTATTTTTCGACGATAAGCGTTATTTTCAAAAATTCACAAGTGGTATAGATATCATACGAATTGCATGCATAACATTACATCATAACTTATTATAGATCATATCATTCATAATAGGTCACGGTTAGAGGTTGCGCCTCATTTCAGTGTATCCACTTTTGCCATCGCATCATTGTCCAAGTGAGTTCCATAGCCCCATTTTCAATTGTTTTTATACTACTTTTGGTGGAGATACATGCTCAACAACTTTCATGACATTCATGTCTATTTGCAAACTATGTGTTTATATGAACTAAATGTTTAGTTATACGAAGTAACAGTATTGTCATACTTAGAATTTCTATATCATAAATCATTGGGCTAGCGGTCTTGGTATAATCATTGAACCAATGGTCTTGGTATAATCATTGAACTAATGGTCTTGGTATAACCATTGAACTAATGGTCTTGGTATAATGTTGAACTCGCGGTCTTGGTACAAACATGAACTAATGGCCTTGGAACGATTTGAAACTATACGAATTATGTGTTATGTCAACTAACTATTGATACATTAAGTTATGCACTATTTTGTGAATTCATTTGATGATGTGTGTTTGAACATAAACTATACACATTTTGGCAGTGGGTTGTGAACACACTGGTTGCAAGTTTTGTATGGTGGAACTTGGAATGGCGGATTTACAATGCCTTTTGCATAAGCGTTTTGAAAGGCTTTACATTTCAACGCAAACTCTATGAACTCACTCAACCTTTGTGTTGACACTTTTAGCATGTTTTATCTCTGGTATCTAAGGCATACACTTCATGGCATGCATGTGGAATTATCATAGAGTAAATCGGTGACGACGCGTCTCACATGGGATTTATGCACTTTAAAAACATCGTTTGGCTTGTATCAAACTTATTTCCGCACATGATGATTTTCATTTGGGACCTATACTTTGTAAACTATGATTGTTTTATTAAATCAAACGATGTGTTTTCCAAACGACACTTTAGGTCGTTCAATATAAATATGATTGTGATGCTATGATCAGTCAACCCAGGAATTCCATTCCGCTGCAAAAGCAGTAATTTGGGGGTGTGACAGATTGGCATCGAGCTTGATTATAGAACTAGGTTGCATCATTGACCCTAGACTATAACTACAACATCATAGCATCTCATCATTTCATCATAAGTGCATATTCACTTTACATGCGGTTTATACGTACATTTTTCCACTTATTTACTTTCATTTCAAATCGATTGTCACGTAGATGCCCTCAGATACCCATTCCATTATCCTTTCTTCAGATTCTAACATGGAGAATGCCTTGTCATTTCCTACCTCAATTTTAACGTTAGTTGACTCATTACCGATAACATCGTATGCCGAGACACAACTTTCAAGGAGGGTGAAGTCGCTCTCACTCCTCTGTTTCACCACCAACATGTCGAGTTACACGTTATTCACACATTAAGTCACTAAACCGTCACTCATTTTGAAAAGTAACCTCAAATTTATCGCCTCCTATCGCATCTCTTTAGAGCGCTTATTCTTAACATAGGACTTTGTTACGTCTCACCTTTCCTCTTATTTTGAAGAGTTATGGCGCCAAAGAAAGCTGCACCAAATATGACACCAGCTGCTATCCAAAAGTATGTAAAGGATAGTATAGCTGAGGCACAAAGGAAAGAACGAGCAACGGTAGCAGCGCCGCTGCCGAGGCCACGGTACATTCTTTGAAAAGGCGCTAGACTTTGCTGCCTTCTGAGGGAGCTGAGGAGGGTCACGGAGTTAGAAATTGTACATACAAGGACTTTAAGAATTGTGATCTCACAAAATTCAAAGGCACGGAAGGAGCCACTGCTATGGTTCGATGGTTTGAGAAAATGGAGTCTGTGTTTCTTTTATGCAATTGCCCAGATGATTGCAAGGTTAAGTTCGCTACAAGTACACTTTTAGATGGGGCAATGTCGTGGTGGAACTCGTATGCACAGCCTATGGGTATGGAAAATGCTTACAAGCTCACATGGGAGCAATTCAAAGGGTTGTTGACGAAGAAGTATTGTCCGCGTACTGAGGTGAAGAAATTGGAAACGGAATTCTATGAGCTAGTGATTTGTTGGGTATGACATCGAGAGACCTACATAAGGAGGTTTCAAGAGTTGGTACATTATGTCCATCTATGGTTTCTGACAATGAAAACTACTGGAAGCTTTCATAGGAGGACTCCACAGTTATTCAAGGTGATGTAATTTCTTACGATCCACAAACAATTGAAGAATCTATCAGGGTATCACAAAAACTCATGGCCCAAGTTGTGAAGGGGGAAAACATTATCAACAATAACAACAACAACAACCAAACTAGCAACAACAAAAGGAAATTGGAAAATGACCAGGGAGGTTATGATAACGACGACCAAAACCGTAACACTAACCATCATCAACAACATAATAGAGGGCAAGAAACTGCAATGATTTATGTTCAGCACCAATAGAATGCAGAGGTTATCTTTGGAACCTACCCACTATGTAATCGATGTAAGTATCATCACACGGGTCTTTGCCATGCTAAGTGCTACAAGTGTCAAAAGCGGGACACCTTGCCAGGAATTGTAGAGGCAAGGCCATAGTTACATGTTACGGATGCGGGGAGCAAGGACACTATCGGAACCAATGTCCTCAAAACCAAGGTCAACAAGTTGAAGGTGCTCATGGGAAAGCATATATGTTAGAAGGAGGAGAAGCTCGCCATGGTCTCAACAACGTGGAAGACTGAAGAAGTGTAGAAATTAACAGTCTCATTTTCCTTATGTACTATGTCATACTAAGTTTATGTCTTCCATCATATCCGGATCTCTATAACTTAAGATGTATTATTGTTTGATAAACCACCCGTTGTAAAATATTCTCATCTATCGTACTTTATTTTCTTTCCGATTTGTTATCACTTATGAGAATTTCACTTCCTTTTACCTTAACTGCTATTTTAACGACATGGTTTAAATCTTTGTAAACATTGAGAGTTATAACAACTAAACCGAACGTCACATTATCGTTCCTTAATTATACATAGCCTAGCTAACTATGTCTAATTCTGGAGGGATCATGTATGTTGAGAGCAGTTATTTATAAATCTTAGTGCAAGCAAAATTTTCACATATTCCAAAAAGTCAAAGTGATGCTCATCGGAGATATTCATCCAATATTTTCTCTACTATGATGTTTTATACACTCTCAATCATCGATAACCGTAACGACACTTCTTCATGTCTTCTCTCCTCGTTAATCATCACAAACTCAAAAATTCGATAGACCAACACGAACTGAATTCAGGGACTGAATTCCTTTTTGGGTGGGCGAATGTGACAAATCGTAATTTTGGGTCATTTTACAAACTTTGAAAATTTCACTATTCATCTCGGGAATTTACTATTCACCAGTTACTATTCATCATTTTACTATTCATCGTTTTTGAAGTCGATTTGATATTTTGAAAGGTTATTTCAAAATTTTACTATTCAAAAAATACTATTCATTCCCGGAGAAAATCACTATTCATGCTTCACTATTCATCGTTTATCGTAAACTAGGTTTACGAGTATCAAGTTCGCGTAACGTTAATGGTTTAGCTGCGAATTCATGAACATATCATCGAGGAAATTTCATATAGACTAGGATTAGTCTACATATCATCATCATATTGGTTCATGCATGGTGTTGCATTTTTCATTAAACGTATAATTTGTTATTAAATAAATGCTATCGCGTAATCATTTATTTTGAACATTTGATCCGACACTTCCAAAAATTATCCAGATATATTTTTATACTCATACTAAGATTATAAAAATAATATTATTAGTTTACCCGGTGTTTTAAATTTATTTTGTATATAAATTGTTATATTTATATAATTACGACGGTTTTCGTAAATACCACTCGATAATTATTATTTCACTCAATTTGTGTAAGAAATGTATTTTTATAATTTTTATGGCTTTGATATATTTTATTTTGTTCTGTTAAAATTTATTTTTAGCTAACGCTACCCTAAATACTTAAATATGTACACATTACCAACTATACTTACACAACTACACATTTACTACTACACTTATATATTTAATCAAACAAAATACACCAAGTCTTTTTTTTATGCTTGTCGACCACAAGGATGACTCACACAACTTTTGAGTACTAAATATCTATGTCTACAATTATACTTATATATTTTTAATGATATTATACAAACTAACACATACACAACTAAAATATCAAGGTGTAAATCAAAATATACTCTCTTCTTTCTTCTCCATTAGAACCGGCCATAAGGAAGAAGAAGTAAGGAGTCCATATTTTTTTCAAGACAAGTAAAATTCACAACTCTAGTATACTCTTAATCAAGGTTTTGAAATAAAAACCTAGGGTAATTAGGAAAAACCTTGTTCTTTAAACCTCATCACTTTACTAGTAAGCATTTCATAATCATATTCAATCTTTCATATTCATACTTTGTTCATTTTTATGATTTTAGTAGAAAACATGCAAGTTATATGATTATCTATACCACTTTATTTGTTTTTAAGTGCTATTAATGAATATATATCATCCTATAATTATCCCATGAAACATATCATTTTTGATGATGTCTAGGAACCCATGACACCCTAAGAAGGTGTATGGTAGGTTTAGAATAGCTTTGGCGTTGGTTTGAAGTGGTTAGAATAAGTATTACGCGAGAAAAATCCATTTCGACAACAATATATAAGGGTCTGATCATTTTTGCTAATTCTGGAATTTTTGACAGTTTGAAAAATATTTTGTGCTAGATATTCAGAAAATATACTTTAAAAGCACGTGGCCGCTTGAATGGGTTAAAACGGAGTTATAACGAAAAAGTTATGCTATTTTCAAGTTTAACGACGAAAACTATATTTTCAGAAAATTTCAGCATGTTGTCCCAAAATTTTACGAGTCAAAAATGAGTCTTAAGCGTTATTAAATGAGTCGATTTATCAAGAATATATTAGAATACTTTAACACGAATCTAAGGACATATAAAACGTAGAAAACGGACTTGTAACGATTAAATTACACGCGTTTAAACAAGGTTGTCGTAACTATTTCATATAAGCATAACACATATATATTTTCTAATAGCCAAAATTACGGCCGCGAATGACCATGTTGAGGGTCGTTTTTAACATCGATGGAATACTTTTTAGAAAACGATGTCTTCTAGTAAAAGTAAGTTTGCCTAGCCTATTTTTCAAAATGTTCGACCGTTTGTTAAACAGAGTTGTAACAAATAAAATACGGTCACTCAAACTTTGCCGAAAGTTACCCTTAAGCAATATTTTGGTAAAAGTATCCTACTTTACCTATTTTTTTCTCCATGATCGAGACCTCTATGATAAAAACTTAAAAGCTAATACTTTGAGATAATGCTACAAGGTTTCCAAAACCGTTGAGTTTGTTTTCTAACACTCGATATTCACTATTTTACGACTAGCTTTTCGAGGCCATTTAGTCACCTTTATGAATTGTCAAATAACATTGTTTTACGACGAAAAGCTATAATTTCATAATAAATCACTAAATGACTATCGTAGGATATCATTTCAACGTATATACTTATAAAGTAATTTATAAATTTTCAAGACGTTATAAGATTATTTTTCGACGATAAGCGTTATTTTCAAAAATTCACAAGTGGTATAGATATCATACGAATTGCATGCATAACATTACATCATAACTTATTATAGATCATATCATTCATAATAGGTCACGGTTAGAGGTTGCGCCTCATTTCAGTGTATCCACTTTTGCCATCGCATCATTGTCCAAGTCAGTTCCATAGCCCCATTTTCAATTGTTTTTATACTACATTTGGGGGAGATACATGCTCAACAACTTTCATGACATTCATGTCTATTTGCAAACTATGTGTTTATATGAACTGAATGTTTAGTCATACGAAGTAACATGTAACACCCCCAAAAATGACTCAGCGGAAGCATACAGGTATTGGGGTGCTACTAAATTGGTATCACAACATAAGCATAGAACAATTGGTTTTTCATAAATAAACTTTTATTTATTCTTTAAAACAATGTTTACATTATTGATTAGTGCGGAAAATGACCCATTATAAATAAGTGGTCCTAATACATAAATCAGAGTCGTCTATGACCATGTGATGAGTGTTTATTCACTCATCATTTTTACCCATCTAAGCCCACAAAAATGTCTAAAAACACTGATATATAACCAATTATACTGCAGATATCCTTGGAGTGTGTTTTTATGTGTTTCAGGTACAAAGGATCGAAAACAGGGCAAAAACGGACAGAATTGAGCTTGGAATGTAAAACATGCATTGGGGACGGGCAGGAAGTGGATTTTCTACATTTTCAGAGCCCGGGATACACATTTGGGAGTGAGCTTGGGGAATCAGATGAAAAACTTAACCCTAAATCCAAATTACCAATTTACCCTTCCGCCCGAACCCAAATGACAATTTCACCCTTTTTGACAAAAACCAAAATACTCTTTTACCCTCTAAATCCAATTTTATTTTAAACCAATTTTGTTTAAATTACTTTCTTTCTAAAATTAAAAATAAAAATGTTTATAACAAAACACAAAAAAAATACATTTACTTTAAAAACTCTTTTAAATAACCAAAACCATCACTTAAACCCTTTTAAAACAAAATCTTCCCCTTTGAACCCTTCACTTAGTACTTGAACCCACCCCCATTTTTTGACCCTCTTCCTCTTATTTACCCAAAACTGATAAAACCAGACATACCCAAACCCATCCCTTTTTCCCTTGGCGCCAAAAACTCACCCCACCTTTGGCTTCTTCCTCCCTGTCCCTCTCAACCCTGGTCCCCAAAGCTCACTCTCCCTCCCCCACACCCACATGGGTCTCTTATTGCCATGTTGGCAATCCAAATCACCCCCATTGGAGCTCTTAAAATAAACGGCTAAGATTGTACCCTTGGTGCCCAAGATGAGATGAAGGGCTGAGATGAATCCAAAGAAGCACAAGTGCTCCAAGACCTCTCATTTGTCTCACTAAAGAAACACACAAGAAGCCTTGAAGACCTAGCTTATCTTAGTATAAATAGCAAGCTCTTGTAAGCCTTGAAAGGCAGTAGGAAATTTAGCTTTAATTTAGTTTCTGTTTTTTTATTCAAGTTGTAATGTTTTTTAATGAAAAGTTCTAGTTAACAAACTTCCTTCTTAGTTTTCTTTGCAAATCTGTGATAATAAGCACTTAGTGCTTATTAAGTAAACTGCTTTTTAGTTTTCAAATCATGCTTTTCATAAGTTAGTTTAAGTTATTAAGGTGTTTAGCTTCAAAATTATCTGAATTAGTATCTAAAAAAAAAACTGCTTTCAAACAAAGCACCCTGTACAGGGGTGTTTGGTTCTAGCTTATTTAAGAGTCTAAAAAAGGTTTTTACCCATTTTGACTCTCCAAGTCAAAGTCCTTTTAAGTTTTTTACTTAGTTTTTGCAAGGTATAATCTGTCTTGACAAAGTTTGCAAGTTTTGGCTAAAAAGAAAACCACTTCTGTTTCTGTCCTGCACACTTAAACAACAGCTGTAGCTGCTGTTTCAAGTGCTTCTCCACAGCTTATTTTTGGTCCAAACTTTTTCCAAATCATTTTTCTTGCAACCTCACATACCCATCTAGACCTAAGTTTACTTTATTTGCATTTAGGATAATTCCATCTAGCTTAAATTTACACTTAAAATCTGCTAAAAACTCATATCAAGTACTGTTACAGCAGCCCCTTACCAGCTTGTGCATCTCTTAGTTATAGCTTATTTCATGTTCCCCTTAGCTTATTTAGGAAATTTTAGTGCTTCTTAGATCCCATAGCTTAAATTTAGTAGGCCTCTGCTAAAGTAGTGTTTATTTAAGTGTGTTAGAATAGCTTATCCTATTTTGTATGTTTTTTCTTTCTCATTAGCCTAGGACACCCAAACTGCTTAACTGCTTATTTTCCCATTACCTTAGGATTCCCCACAACTGCTTATTTCCTCTTGTTTCTTTGATTCTTGCTTAGCTTATTTATGTTCAAAGCCATACATGCTTATTTCCATAAATGCTTATTCAAGCCCTTTTTTTGTTTGTAAAAAAATCTGGTACAAGGTTGGTTTGTAAACTGATTTAGATAAGCTGTCTCAACAGCTTAATTTAAGCTTTTCATAAATCGAGTCTTTAGAAGAAATTGCTTATTTGAATACCACTTTTAAGTTCCAAAAGAAAAAGAAAAAAAAATTGAAAAAAAAAATATTTTTGCAAAAAGGGGAGGCAGGGGTCGAACCTGAGACCTTCCCCTTTGAAAGTGCATAGTGTGTACCTGGATACCAAAGCGCCCTTGGGTCTTTTCTTGTCACACTTTGCAACAATTAATCTCTTATATACAAAATTCAGTTTCTAGCCTAAGTAGCTTATTTAGCTTTTTAACTGCTTATTTCGTAAAGCAGTACCACCTTTTTATAATTTTCCTAGAACCAGTAGGCCTTAAAGTATTTTCCATAAAATTTTCAGAATTTTTTAAATTAGTTTAGTATTTTTAATTTTTTAGTTAGATTAAATCCGTTTTTAATTCGTAATAAATAATTTAAAAGTCAAAAAAATACCCGGCTTTTTCCTAAAATTATTTTTAGTCGTTTAGAACGTAGGAAAATTAGTTTAACATCCTTAGGCCTTAAATTGCATCATTTTCACTTTTTGAGGCTCGGGATTAGCCCGGGTTTTCACGTTTTTGCATATTATCACTCTAGGACTTAGTGTAACTTAATTTTATTGTTCCGTATGCTTAGTAGTAGTTAGTTAATCATTTACTTTGTTCCCGTAGCCTTAATTACTTTCCCGTTAATTAATTTGTAGAAACATAATTAAAAACAAAAACAAAATCTCGAACAATTCAAGCATTTTAATAACAAACCAAAACGACATCCTCAATTCACACCTCGTTGGGACACGACCCGGGTAATCACTTGCCCGGTATCACTTATATCACATTCGTGAGTTTTGGCACGCTAACCTTTTTCCTAAAAGGTTGATTTGTCGATTCTCGCGTGTATCGTATATTTGATATATTTACTTACTAACGAACCAATTTTTGGCGTCGTTGCCGGGGAGGTTGTGTCGCGACAATATCGTTACGGTTTGACGATTAGTGACTTGAAGATCCTTCCTCGTGAAGTTATCGTTTTTTTTGAAAAATCAAAAAAGTAAAAAAATATTTTCCTTTTTATTTTGTATATATATATAAAAAAATTAAAAATACCAAAAGATTTTCTCTTGTGATTTTGAGCTTAAATAGAATACATCAATTATATAACATTCTCAATGGAGGTGTTATCATTAGTAAGTTCCCGAACCAAAGATTTAAAACTTGCCTTTGTGTCGCTTGTGAGTCGATTTATTTCTATTGGATAAACAAACTGTGTGGTGGGTATAAGGATGGTCTCGACATTAAATTGCGGTGAAAAGAAGCGGGTTTTAATAAGCTTCGCTGACCTAAAAAGCTTCTCCGCCGCTTGCGTTTGTCTTATAGAAGTGATTTATTCACTTGGGATTATTGGTTTAAGTTCACTTTGTTGTTTTCAATACCGTTCTCATTTAATTTCCTTGGTTTTTAAAGTGCATGCGCTCGCTCTCGATCTAGACGACTTCGAAGCGAATCGAACATACCCGAAGTTACGTACTATGGTTGGTAACAACGTACCACCCGTTCCCGGTCCCGATCCTCCTCCCGTTAATCAAAATGCAGCCGATCTCCGAGCGATGGAGGAGCTTTGTCAACCCACAATGTACGGGAGGGGAGGACCCATTGCACCGACTAATATTCAAGCTACCGATTTTAGCTTGAAGCATCATATGATAGAAGAAGTAAAAAGCTTGTCAATTTCATGGTTTACGGATGAAGATGCTAACAAGCATCTTGATAAATTTCGACCGCTACCCAGTATGAAACAAAATGGGGTCTCCAATGACGCCCTTCGTCTCTATCTCTTCCCATACTATTTGACTCATCATGCTACTTCTTGGTTTGATCGACTCCCGAAGAATTCGATTCATACTTTTGAGGAAATGGTTTCAAGTTTCGGCAAAGTATTTTCCACCGTCGATGGTGACGAAGTTGAGGAACGATATCAGTAATTTTCGACAATATCCCGACGAATCTTTGTTTGAAGCTTGGGAACGTTATAAGCTTGCAATTGATCGATGTCCCAATCATAACATGTTGCTTGTCACTCAAATTGATACGTTTTATAACGGTTTGACATTGAGACACCGTGACACAATCAATGCTACTGCCGGTGGAACTTTTATGAAGAGACGTCCTGAGGAATGCTACGATCTTATTGAGAACATGACCGTTCATCACAATTATTGGGATTCTACCGCCGAAAAGGGTGAATCATCTTGATCAAATACGTCTTCTTCTCTCGAAATAGCCGCCATGAACAAAAGATCGACGATATCTTACGGATTACTCAGATGAATAATCAGAATCAACATCAACAAGTGAAAGCGGTTCAACCGACTTGTGAGACTTGCGGAGGTCCACATTCTTATTCCGAGTGCCCAGCCGTCGGTGGCTACGCACATGAGAATGTTTATGCTGCTACAGAAAACTACAATCAACCGCAAGGAGATCGAAATCTTCTTAGCTACCGTTCAAACAATTATCTGGACCTCCGGTTTCAACCAACCTCAACACCAAAACCAAAATCAAAACCGTTTCAATGGTAACCACAATGTTAATCAGAACCGAGGAGCTAATGTTAATCATGGTAATCAACAATACCAAGCTCCTCCACCTCAAGTTTACCAACAACCACCTCCTCCTCAACATCAATATCAACCACCTCCTCCTCAACAACCTTATCAAGCACCTCCTCAAGTTGCTCCGAACGAGTTTCTAACTTACATGAAGAATTATGATTACACCATTAAATGTTTGCAAACTCAAATTAACGGCATGAGGACGGATTTCAAAAAGGAAATTGAAGCTACAAGTAACAAACAGATGATTGAAATGAGGAATATGATGGCTAGTTTCTTTCAAGCCAATCAACCTTCTACTTCTTATTCTCAACCCTCGGGTTCCGGTTCTCTTCCAAGTAATACAATTCCTAACCCGAAGGGAGAGTTGAATGCTATTGCCACCCGAAGTGGTAAGTCACATGATGGACCCTCGATGCCTACACCCTCTCCGGTGAGGGAAGTAGAACGAGAGACCGAGGTGACCAAGGACAAGGTGCATTCTACAAGCCCACAAAGTACCGCACACGTCCAACCTCCGATAGTCCACATCCCCATTCGGTCCGATGTTCAAGATTAAGCCTTCAATTCCTTATCCTTCAAGGCTTAATGATCAAAAGGCCCGCGACAAAACTAATCAACAAATGGAGAAGCTTATCCAAATCTTTCAAGATACGGACTTCGAGATTAGTTTCGCGGAGGCTCTCCTTCTAATGCCCAAGTTTGGTCCGACGATCAAAAGCTTGTTGAGCAACAAAGAAAAAATTTTCGAGTTGGCTAAAACTTCCTTGAATGAGAATTGTTCGGCGGTTATCCTTAAAAGCTTCCGAAAAGTTAGGAGACCCCGGAAAGTTCCTCATCCCGTGTGATTTTCAAGGATTAGTTCAATGCTCCGCTTTGGCGATCTTGGCGCCGAGCATTAACTTGATGCCACACTCCGTGTGGAAAAAGCTTTCGTTACCCCCACTCACACCTACATGTATGATCCTCGAGCTTGCCGACCGAACGAATTCTCATCCGTTAGGTATAGCCGAGGATGTTTGTGTGAGAGTAGGAAAATTTCATTTCCGACTTTGTTGTCGCCGATTTCGATGCCGATCCCGAGTGCCCCTCATCCTTGGGAGGTGCTTCTTAAAAACGGGTCGTGCATTGATCGATGTTGATGAAAGGGAAATCACTTTGAGGGTAAACAAAGAAGCCGTAACTTTCAATGTTAACCAAGATTTGAAATCTATGCCTACCATTTGTGGTATTGATAAAGTTGAAAGCCTTGAAACCAAGGTGACAAAGAACCCGGTGCTTCCTACTAATAACGGAAGTACCGAAAACGTCCAACCTTCGGTTATCCAAAATTCTTCATCTAGGATCGATCAAAGTCTTTCACGATTTACGGTTAAGAGATCTTTGAGTAAACGTGTTGAGCTTAAAACGATTACCAAGAAACCGGAGACCATAACGAAGTGGTGGAAATTGCTAGCTCTAAGAGCACACCACTTGTCCCACCTCCGCATTCTGTTAATCGAATCGATCTTGTTGAACCTTCTTCGAGTGGCAATCCCACTCCCACCGACTCCATTATTTCGACTCTTCCCTTCCTCACTCCGTTTGAGGGAAGTAACTTGAATTTGGAAGAGATCGAAGCTTATTATTTTCCGTCAGGAATTGATGACGATGAATCGACCGGAGGAGACCGTGTTCGTCTTGAACAATTACTTAGTGAAAATGAAGACCCGTTGTCTTCACTCCCTCCGGAAGAAATTGAAATTAAAGAAGTTGAGCTTTTGACTAAAAATCCTTCGAAGCCCGAGCCCGAGGATTCAGCAATTGATTTACTTCTCGAGGAGTTCGCCCGATGAACTCGCTGCCTTGGTCCTCTCCCACCGAGAATTGACAATGAAGTCTTTGACTTTGAAGCCGACTTACGTGAAATTGAGTATTTACTGTATGGAGATCCGTCACTTGACCCTTCAATTGATAAGAAGGAGTTCTCCGATGAACTCGCTCTCACAGACTCTATTCCATTTAAGAATGATAATTTGAACAATGCTCCTTTGGAAAATATTGATGATCCATTCTTTCCCAAGAAGGAGAAGAACCTTAAAGTTTCAATTCATGAACTTGTTGGTCAAGATGTTCTTCATCCTTTTTTAACCGAGAGTGACTCCCCTTCTCTTGAGGATTTTACCGTGGTTGACACTTTCGATTCATGCCTCTCCGAGGATAAAGTGTTCAAACCCGGTATAATACCTTCCAAGGGAGTTCACTCTAAGAGAACTCAAATTTCTGAAATGAGTACTTTACCCAATGTGATGTTTCAATCTCTTCGACCTAACCATGAACTCCTCTTCTCTATGGAGTTATTTGTGACTAAGACTATGCTTCTTGATGATTCATCATTCCCTCGTCTTCCCGCCAAACCGCCGGATGATGGATTCATCTTTGATTTTGAACCCGATACGGGTACTGGGATCTCTAAGGCGGTGGGCAAAGATTTTGAACACTATGTTCTCATGCCTAAAATTTTTCCCACCCAACCCACCCGTGCTACCTCATTCGGAAATGAGGATTTCATTTTTGACCCCGGCATCTCCAATCATCATTCTTTTGATCCGGGTATATCTCATTGGAGTGGAACTTTCAGCACATTCAATGTTTATTCAAACCATTTGAATGAAAGTCCGATTGAGATTTTCTCTTCCACTTGCTCCCCCATGGACCAATGAATTCGGGGTCGAGTCAAGCTAGCGACTCGGTTAACAAAAACAGTAGCATTTCATGGGTGTCCACCCATGTTTCTATCTTCTTTCTTTTTTCTAACACTAAGTGTGGGGAAACCCCGATGTTTGCTTGTTGTGTTTGCTCTCTCGCTTCAGATTCCCGTAGATCGTGATGATTGATGCGGCTGTTTTCAATCCAGCCGCCCAATATCCGATCTTTTTGCTAACGATTATCTAGGGATATCTTTATAAAATCCTTTTTGTGAAAAAAGATTTCGCTTCCACACTTGGCTAGTAGTATTACCTTTTTCCGTTCTATAGTTTCGGCTACGGCCGGTACTTTGAATATTGAGGGCAATATTCAATTCTAAGTGTGGGGGGGAATTCTAGCGAATTTTGATCACATTATGTACCTTCTAGTACCCTAGCACCCCCGTTTTGACCAAAAATTTTAAAATTTTTTCGCTTTAAGTCAAGTATTTACATTTACAAGAAGTGCTTTGCACAAAAATAAAGCATTGATGCTTCGGTATTAATGATAGTTTAGTCTTGATTCGGCTAGAACAAGGGAATCCCGACTCTGCTAGAGTGTTGATCTAGTTGCTCTCTTAACATTTAGGCTAAGGTTTTACGCGTTGTGCAAATGAAAATGCTAAGCGTGGAGTAGTTGGTTCTCTTTAGAGCTTATATAAGTAATCTATGGCTTTTTCTCCCAGAAGCTAACTAATCGGACTTAAATACGTGCTCATTGTCAAACTTTTGAACATTCAAGTAGTCTTGTTACAATAAAAGTTTTTAAGCAAAATTGATTTAGAGTCCGAGTTCAACTTTTTATTTAAATTTCCGAGAAAGCATACTTTCTTAAAATCTGAATAATGTTGCAAAATGAAAGTATCGTAAAGTTGCTTGAATGATGCAAAATTTGCAAGTTTAAAGTTCAAAGTCAAAAAAAAAAAAAAATGAAAATGAAAAAGTTGAAAAAAAAATGAAAAATGAAAAATATGAGTTGCGTGAATAAAAGCACTAAGTTGCTTATGAATAAATGTGCGAAACTTGCTTTTTTTAAATTTAAATCGGAAGTTGAACTCAGATTCGTCAAGGTTGTCTAAAAGTTTGATGGTAATTTGGAAATCCTTGATTTCAAAGATCCCAAAGCTCGATACTATTCTCGAGGGTGAAAACCTAGCCTCCTTAAAAGGACAAGCTGAGAAGAAAGTCGCAACATGGAGTGATCTCACCTTTGAATCTCGAATTTCTATATTGTCGTCGGTTGTAATCCATTTAGGTTTAGTTTTAACTTAACGGTAGCTCCGTAAATCTTTGGAATCGAATTCCCGCTAATTCCGGTACTATTCTCTGTGAGGTGTCAAAAGGCCGGTCACTTAAAACTTATGTTTTGGGATGTGCCGAGAAGAAAGCCGCTACATGGAAGAGGCCCTTTCGATCCTTAGACTTTCATCGTTTCCGGTGGGTTAGTACTTTGGTTAAGTGGATAACAACCATAACAAATGTCGATTTAAATGGTCAAACTTTTGAAAATGAGCACACACACACTTAAATTGTATAAATTGCGGGAGTAAAAAGTTAAGTCTCGACTTACATAGATTATTTGTATAAGTAGTGTTAGCATTTTACAAAAACGTTTGCACAATAAGTTTAAGCTTGGTTTGAGAGTATCAAAAAGAGGATGACGATTACAATTCCCCGGAGACACCCATTTTGCGTGAATCCCGTTCCATGATGCCATGTTTTGATAATCAAGCATGTTATTTATTATCGTTCAAATTTAAATTTCTAGTAGTGGAATAAAAAGTCGAAACGGGGTATTCTTGGTATTTTTGATCCTTTCATTACTTCATATGATCGGATTGCTAGGGACTAGCAATTGATAGTGTGGGGGATTTGATGAGTGTTTATTCACTCATCATTTTTACCCATCTAAGCCCACAAAAATGTCTAAAAACACTGATATATAACCAATTATACTGCAGATATCCTTGGAGTGTGTTTTTATGTGTTTCAGGTACAAAGGATCGAAAACAGGGCAAAAACGGACAGAATTGAGCTTGGAATGGAAAACATGCATTGGACGGAGCCTAAGTGGATTTTCTACATTTTCAGAGCCCGGGATACATATTTGGGAGTGAGCTTGGGGAATCAAATGAAAAACCTATCCCTAAATCCAAATTACCAATTTACCCTTCCGCCTGAACCCAAATGACAATTTCACCCTTTTTGACAAAAACCCAAAAATACTCTTTTTACCATCTAAATCCAATTTTTATTTTAAACCAATTTTTGTTTAAATTACTTTCTTTCTAAAATTAAAAAAATAAAAAAATGTTTATAACAAAAACACAAAAAAAAAATACATTTACTTTAAAAACTCTTTTAAATAACCTAAACCATCACTTAAACCCTTTTAAAACAAAATCCTCCCCTTTGAACCCTTCACTTAGTACTTGAACCCACCCCCATTTTTTGACCCTCTTCCTCTTATTTACCCAAAACTGATAAAACCAGACATACCCAAACCCATCCCTTTTTCCCTTGGCGCCAAAAACTCACCCCACCTTTGGCTTCTTCCTCCCTGTCCCTCTCAACCCTGGTCCCCAAAGCTCACTCTCCCTCCCCCACACCCACATGGGTCTCTTATTGCCATGTTGGCAATCCAAATCACCCCCATTGGAGCTCTTAAAATAAACGGATAAGATTGTACCCTTGGTGCCCAAGATGAGATGAAGGGCTGAGATGAATCCAAAGAAGCACAAGTGCTCCAAGACCTCTCATTTGTCTCACTAAAGAAACACACAAGAAGCCTTGAAGACCTAGCTTATCTTAGTATAAATAGCAAGCTCTTGTAAGCCTTGAAAGGCAGTAGGAAATTTAGCTTTAATTTAGTTTCTGTTTTTTTATTCAAGTTGTAATGTTTTTTAATGAAAAGTTCTAGTTAACAAACTTCCTTCTTAGTTTTCTTTGCAAATCTGTGATAATAAGCACTTAGTGCTTATTAAGTAAACTGCTTTTTAGTTTTCAAATCATGCTTTTCATAAGTTAGTTTAAGTTATTAAGGTGTTTAGCTTCAAAATTATCTGAATTAGTATCTAAAAAGCGTTTTCAAACAAAGCACCCTGCATGTGGGTGTTTGGTTTTAGCTTATTTAAGAGTCTAAAAAAGCTTTTTACCCATTTTGACTCTCCAAGTCAAAGTCCTTTTAAGTTTTAGTTAGTTTTGCAAGGTATAATCTGTCTTGACAAAGTTTGCAAGTTTTGGCTAAAAAGAAAACCATACGTTTTCGTCTCGCACACTTAAACAGCATTTGTAGTTTGCTTGTTTCAAGTGCTTCTCCATGACTTATTTTTCGTCCAAACTTTTTCCAAATCATTTTTCTTGCAACCTCACATACCCATCTAGACCTAAGTTTACTTTATTTGCATTTAGGATAATTCCATCTAGCTTAAATTTACACTTAAAATCTGCTAAAAACTCATATCAAGTACTGTTACAGCAGCCCCTTACCAGCTTGTGCATCTCTTAGTTATAGCTTATTTCATGTTCCCCTTAGCTTATTTAGGAAATTTTAGTGCTTCTTAGATCCCATAGCTTAAATTTAGTAGGCCTCTGCTAAAGTAGTGTTTATTTAAGTGTGTTAGAATAGCTTATCCTATTTTGTATGTTTTTTCTTTCTCATTAGCCTAGGACACCCAAACTGCTTAACTGCTTATTTTCCCATTACCTTAGGATTCCCCACAACTGCTTATTTCCTCTTGTTTCTTTGATTCTTGCTTAGCTTATTTATGTTCAAAGCCATACATGCTTATTTCCATAAATGCTTATTCAAGCCCTTTTTTTGTTTGTAAAAAAATCTGGTACAAGGTTGGTTTGTAATTTAGATAAGCTGTCTCAACAGCTTAATTTAAGCTTTTCATAAATCGAGTCTTTAGAAGAAATTGCTTATTTGAATACCACTTTTAAGTTCCAAAAGAAAAAAAAATTGAAAAAAAAATATTTTTGCAAAAAGGGGAGGCAGGGGTCGAACCTGAGACCTTCCCCTTTGAAAGTGCATAGTGTGTACCTGGATACCAAAGCGCCCTTGGGTCTTTTCTTGTCACACTTTGCAACAATTAATCTCTTATATACAAAATTCAGTTTCTAGCCTAAGTAGCTTATTTAGCTTTTTAACTGCTTATTTCGTAAAGCAGTACCACCTTTTTATAATTTTCTTAGAACCAGTAGGACTTAAAGTATTTTCCATAAAATTTTCAGAATTTTTTAAATTAGTTTAGTATTTTTAATTTTTTAGTTAGATTAAATCCGTTTTTAATTCGTAATAAATAATTTAAAAGTCAAAAAAATACCCGGCTTTTTCCTAAAATTATTTTTAGTCGTTTAGAACGTAGGAAAATTAGTTTCACATCCTTAGGCCTTAAATTGCATTATTTTCACTTTTTGAGGCTCGGGATTAGCCCGGGTTTTCACGTTTTTGCATATTATCACTCTAGGACTTAGTGTAACTTAATTTTATTGTTCCGTATGCTTAGTAGTAGTTAGTTAATCATTTACTTTGTTCCCGTAGCCTTAATTACTTTCCCGTTAATTAATTTGTAGAAACATAATTAAAAACAAAAACAAAATCTCGAACAATTCAAGCATTTTAATAACAAACCAAAACGACATCCTCAATTCACACCTCGTTGGGACACGAACCGGGTAATCACTTGCCCGGTATCACTTATATCACATTCGTGAGTTTTGGCACGCTAACCTTTTTCCTAAAAGGTTGATTTGTCGATTCTCGCGTGTATCGTATATTTGATATATTTTCTTAAACGAATCACCATGCCATGCCTTTGCCTTGCGCCTCCAAAGATATGCTATCACCTCAAAACCTGAAGATACATGCTAAAGGGGTCACTATTTGGTGAGTTCATAGATTTATTTAAAAAGGGATTTCAGTACACTGTTTCAAATTTGGTTCTTGATGATCATTACGTCTTGCATAATGTCATAGAGTTTATGATTTCAATTCATAAAAGAGATTTCATTAGTGGACCATAAGTAGGGTATATGTACATTACAACGAATATAATGTCATATATTGATTTTATTACGCTAGCACTAAGTTCATGCAACCGAAGCTACGACGGTTTCTGTATGCACAAGGAAGTCATACAATTAGTGAGCCCATGGCGAGTGTTTATCCCGATACACTCGGTCTCGACATGTTATATGTTTCGCCTTGACCCAAGCGGGTCAACCAACAGAGGAGTCACCCTCAATAGATCTATTTATAACATTCAGCTTCCCCAGGAATTGACGGTTCATGAAGAGGGCAATTTGGGATCTAAGGACTTAGGCTAAGCTGCGTAATATTCTAGGTCAAACATTTTGGTATGCTCCATAAAACATCTATGTATGATGAAAACTTTAAACATGTAAAAGCATAGTATGCATGGAATGCACAAGTAAAATGATTTAAGTAAAATGAGCATGTATCTTCCCCCAAAACAAGTATAAAGCAGTTAAAAGTAGGGGCTATGAAACTCACCTTGGTATGTAGAAATGTAAGACATCACAACTAACATCAAGTAATAAATGTGCACGGCTCCGACACGAAACCTAGATAAGTATGGTGTGGTTTTTAGTCTAAGTCTTGTATTCAATAGCAACGCTTGGTAAGTTTACCAAGTATTTATGTTTTTGAAATGCTTGAAGTTCAAAAGCAAAAGTATTTGGATCTTTAAAATGCTTGGAGTTAAGAACAAATATTTTAAATATTTGTTTTATAACATTTTATGTAAAGTTCCATAAATTATTTTGATTGTCGATAATGATCGAAAAGTGTAGTTGCGAAGATGATTCGCACGCCTTGGCTCTTGGAAAAGATGGAGGAATAATGTATACGAAACATATAATAGTTGACTCGTATAGTGACTCAATTATACTCACGCCAAATAAAGAATATATGATCGACACAGTCGAGAAAAGTATTGACGAGTACTTGAGTCGAGAAGGAATGACAAAAGAAGTCAAGGATATAGCGAAAAAGACAAGGTCGATAGAGAAAGTCAATTAGTACGTTTCGGCGTTTACCCCATGCTCCCAAATAGTTTGTATAAAACATACATGTTTTATAAATAAGGTTATGAATGAATTTTCAATTCGAACAATAAAGTTTTACTACAGAAAAGTAATACGTAATTGGATTTTTGTCGAGTTTTATAACAATAAAAAGGGATTTGGATTTAAAATATAAGTTTAGAACATTTTTATAAATTTCGGCATGTCGTGACCACTTATATAACGTGCCCAAGTCTTCGTGACTTATTAAAAATCATGTTGCAAAACATATTTCTTGATAAGTTTATAATTAACAAGTCATTATTAGTTGAATAAGTGTTTATTGCATATTTTAGGTTTGTTACGAGTCTAATATATTAAATTCTTTACGAGTCTAATATATTGTATCGTCTCAAGTCCAAAACATCCAATAAATGCTCATACAACTACGAACGTTTGTCCAAAATAATCCAAATCCAATTTTTAATAATTTTTGTCCAATAACGTCCAAATCCAAAGATCAAATCCAAACATAGGCTTTAATAAGCATTTTCAAGTCCAAAATATCCAATCCATTAAGTATTTGTTTTGTCCAATTATCAAATCAAAATCATATCCCATATCAATCGCGAGTAGTGATCCAATAAATCCGAAACGTCATCGACTAAAACAAAGATAATGAGTTACGTTAATAAACTTAAATGAAATGATTAACGTCAAAAATAAACATATATAATCCAACACTTGATTTTTAGTTTCCAAAACAATACATAATGATATTAACGTATACGACCAATTCGAGGTGACCTAAACCTCGTCAATGACTCGAAAGATGATTCGTTTAGACCTAAAATATTTTCCAAGCCCCCACGACACTTCATGTGTCGTGGTACAACTAACGACATTTACCAAAAGTGTCGTTTACCAACTATAGCTCCCACAACAATTACCACGACCACGAATATAATCTAATATCAATAACGAGTTATAAAAAAAAATGTTTACGATCATAAGACCTTTGCTATTTGCCTTGGTCACCAAAGTTTGTGGCAGCGACTCCCCGTGAGTCACGGTTCATATTTACGACTTAGACATCAAACTCATGACTAATAATTAATCACGACAACAACAATAATACTCCAAACAACCCACGGCCACAAAAGTAATTACCACCAGCCAAACCAAACACGCCCTTTGGGCTAAATAAAATAATCAGATCCAAGCGTACCCAATTGAAACAATTTAAGCAAATCCCAACGCACCCACTAAGGCTGTTGTGAAGGGGGGGGGGTCGAGACAACCAAAACAGCATCATGCCGTGACTCCCTTGAGTCATGGCTCAACCTATTCAAGACCATATGCCAATCGGCTAACAATAAAACGGAACTAAAATGATCATAATTCGCATAAAAGAACTATAAGGACGAAATATATACACGAAATAGAATAAATACACGGAATAAGTATGGAACGGGTCCGAGTCAACTCAACTCGTGAGTTGAATCGGACGAGTCAACTGACTCGGAGCGAGTCACGATGAGTCGCGAGCCAAGAATAAAGATCCACCACGTTTTAGTTAAAAACATTACATTTTTGTTTAGGTTTGGTATTAAAAACGTTTTTATTAATTAAAAGCGATTAGGGTTTTAAATAAAAATGATGATTATGAGAGATTAAGGGTGCGTGGCCTTACCAAACGGGAGGAGAAGATGAGGAGGGTGGTGGTTGAGCGGCGGCAGGAGGTGGTGAGCGGCGGTGGTACTCAAAACGCGACCAAACAAGCTTCTTACAAACCCAAATGCTCCAGAAATGATATGGGGGAGACGATCTATGCATCGGTGGAGAGAAATGGGGTGGCCGGAAGTTGGCCGGAACCGGCGACGGCGCCGGATTAATTTTTCCGGTGGTGGTGGTGATATATATAAGAGGAAACCCTAATTTGGGTCTTTTATATCCCCTGGAGGGACTAAACGTGGACAACACAAAGTTCAGGGGCGGTGTAAATTAACCGTGGGCTGTTTGAAACTTTTAATAATCTTTTATAAATAACCCTTGTGGGCCCCATTTGACGTAGCAAACGACCGTTTAAAAATACGGGACTTGCGCCATTGTGTCCAAATAATTTTTCTCGATAAAAATAAGTATTCATATGTATAGTTTTCTCGAATTTAAATTAATTAATAAATCAATTTAATTCAAGAGTTTAAAGTCGCGCAAGCTCATTTATTTCGTAGTTTTCACGTTTCACGAGATATTCTCTCGCGTTTTAAGCTCAATTAGGATTGGGAAAATTCGAAAGCAATGTCTTGAGAATAATGAATATAATTTATTATTATCATCACCAAAAATTTCGGTTTGTTGTTTGAATGGAGATAATTCCATAACGAGAAATGTATATACGTAATACATATAAAACGAGTTAGATTGTGTATTGTTGTATAAAATGCGACACAATGAGAGTAGAAAAGAGTTGGAAGTTAAAACATGAACTTCCTCGAAGTTTCGGTATTTTATTTATGTTTTAAAACGTGAATTGAATATTTCGTTACACGTTGGAAACGGTTAACGTGTAAAATATGTTTTCGAGTGTGTTTTTATAAAGGAAGTATAAAAACATCAATATTGGTTCAAAAATGTGTTTATTAGACTAATACCATTCTTTCTATTGGTCGGTTGCAGCGAGCTCGTGTTTTTAATAAAGTGAGATAACTTCTCGAAACAATGGATTAAGCTTATGTATGCTTAAAATTTTAACTTGCACAATAATAAATTTCACATTTATTATACAGATACTTAGTGGACAGGTATCACGTGTGCGGTGTCTTATTTATAAAAGAAACGAGATGACCTCTCGTTTTTAAATTTAAATATTGACATCTGTCAGAAAATAACCGATTTGAATTCTTCTGACGTGATAAATATTATTATAATAATCCGAAATTTTACGGGTTGTTATATAACAGTATTGCCATACTTAGAATTTCTATATCATAAATCATTGGGCTAGCGGGCTTGGTATAATCATTGAACCAATGGTCTTGGTATAATCATTGAACTAATGGTCTTGGTATAACCATTGAACTAATGGTCTTGGTATAATGTTGAACTCGCGGTCTTGGTACAAACATGAACTAATGGCCTTGGAACGATTTGAAACTATACGAATTATGTGTTATGTCAAGTAACTATTGATACATTAAGTTATGCACTATTTTGTGAATTCATTTGACGATGTGTGTTTGAACATAAACTATACACATTTTGGCAGTGGGTTGTGAACACAAGGTTGCAAGTTTTGTATGGGCGGAACTTGGAACTGAGTGGATTTACAATGCCTTTGCTGCATAAGCGATTTTGAAAGGCTTTACATTTCAACGCAAACTCTATGAACTCACTCAACCTTTGTGTTGACACTTTTTAGCATGTTTTATCTCAGGTATCTAAGGCATACACTTCATGGCATGAATGTGGAATTATCATAGAGTCGTGGTGACGACGCGTCTCACATGGGATTTATGCACTTTAAAAACATCGTTTGGCTTGTATCAAACTTATTTCCGCACATGATGATTTCATTTGGGACCTATACTTTGTAAACTCTGATTGTTTTATTAAATCAAACGATGTGTTTTCCAAACGACACTTTAGGTCGTTCAATATAACTGTGATTGTGATGCTATGACAGTCAACCCCCAGGAATTACATTCCGCTGCAAAACAGGTAATTTGGGGGTGTGACAAATATATAAATATTTTCATTCTTTGTGCCGCCTTATGTCACGCCTTATAAACGCAAAAGCTTCGTCTTAGCCGCAAAGGCGTAAGGCTTGGTCATTTATAGCCATGCCTTACGCTATTTATAACCTTGGTATAAATAAATATCTTTTTGAATTTTCCCCCAACATTGCTTATGTCACTAATGACATCACAAATGACATCATTAATGATATCACTAATGCTTATGTGGGATAGCAAGATGTCCATGACATTTTTGTAACAATTTTTTGAAAAGTTAGTTACATAGATTTGATTTGATTGATTTATATCCTTTTTTTTCTTTTAATCTTTGAATTTCCTTTCAAAAATTAAATTTTGAAAACAATTGTGAAAATAACTGATCATGAACCATCGAAAAAAAGTATATAGATTTTGGTTTTGAACTTTTTTTCCTTTGTTGTAGTAATTAATTATTGATAATAATCTTTTATTGTCATCTATTTTACAATTTAAATTTAAGTAACATGTTTTGCTTCATTGTATTTACAATACCTACAAGATTGATGATGATAATTACTACATCCCTTTGTTATGAGACATGCATGCTTCAAATAGAAAAAAAAAACAATTTTAGAACTCTATTATCATATTCATTTGTTCTTGTGTGACTTAAGTTCTAGAATCATTATTTTATAATTGGAGGTGTGTACATCAGATCATATAATCTTATTTCTTTCTGAGTTTTAACCTATGACGGGTTTTGATTGTACAATAACTAGTGCGACTAGACCTTGCAATGGTTATAGAAGGATAGAGGGGTGTGTGATCTAGCCAAGCTTGCTCGTAACTAAGAAATATGAAAACACTACGTTAAGTATTGTGCAGGGGTTGGACCCTGCGAACAACCTCAGGCGTGCGAATAAGTATATGTTAGGGTAAGTAAGTTTAGGAAATAGAAGTGTTTAGTGAGCATACCATAACTAAATGACATGTCCAAGCTATTTATAGGGAAGAAATAAGCTTTGGAGGGTTCACGAGATTCACGGATTATGGGGGTGTCCCATGATTTCTGGTAACCTTTGAGCTTAGTGACCCACGTTCTTAACCTTGGCGGGAAAGTATAGGCAAAATGGGAGACGTGGGTGTGACCAATTCAAGGTTCCTCTCTGTGTTAGTATCTCCAAAGGATCCACCCCGAAGGGTATGAAGGCTTTGATTGGCAAATTCCCAACCAGTAACTACTGTAAAGTAGTTTGATGCCAATAGAGATTTTAAGAGGTTAACTTAAGCTTCAAAATTTAGCTTTCGAGAGAGTTCGAAGGGAGACCTCCGAACTACTCGGAGGGTACATCTTCAAGCCTCACAGTCGAAAGTGATGCATGCACATTTGAGTGTATTACTTTCGACTCTATTCAAAATCTATCAAAATGTTAGATAGGTGCTTGTAGGATCGAAAAGATTGATGATTTTTGTGATTCAGGAGGTCGAGGTTGGTGATTAAAGAGATAAAGTAGAGAGAGGGTGAAGAATACATAAAGTTTATTAGATTGAAAGATGAAGTTATAAAATAATTTTCCCATACCCTTCATGGAGAGTCATGAGGGTTATTTATTGTCACACCCCCAAAATATCGCAGCGGAACGATAGTGTCATTGGGGTATGACGTCATAGCACAAAGTATGGATAAAGAAAACGACCTCTATAATGAGACGTTTTAAAGAGTTTACCATTCGATTAAAATAAGTTAAAGTTTACAACACATGAGATTCCAAAGTTTGATAATACATAAAGGTTTACAAAACATGTCGAATGGTAATAGATAAAAACACTAGACTCCAATGTATGCCATGAGACCCAAAAGCTCCATGAAATGCTATCGCCTTACAACCTGAGATAAATATGCTAAAAGTGTCAACACAAAGGTTGGTGAGTTCATAAGTTTGTGTTAAAATGATTTGAAATACTTTGAGAATGTTCACACAGCAAAGGCATTGTAAATCCACTCAGTTCCAAGTTCCGCCCATACAAAACTTGCACCCTGTGTGTTCACAACCCATTGCCTAAAATAGAATGACAATCATGAATATGCGCATTAAGGTAGTTAAAAGTATAAATGTCACCACAAGAGTCTTCCAACATATAAATATTGGGATGTTTGTAAATTAATAGCCTTCCAACAACTTAATTTGGAGCCACTAATTCTTGTATGTTTGTAAATTAATAGCCTTCCAACAACTTAATTTGGAGCCACTAATTCTTGTATGTTTGTTCCAAATATGCATATGAAATCAAGTATAACCCAATCAAGTATATAACGCAATCAAGTATATAACGCAATCAAGTCTAAAGTATAGGTAATGTTGTTTGGCAAAAGAGTTTAAATGTTTGGATAAATAAGCATATATCTCGCCCCAAATAGTTTATAGGAATTTAAATGAGTTAAAGCGGGGTATGAACTCACCTGGTATGATTGATATGCTAACAAAATGAAGTGCACTAAAATGAGGCTCGGAAACTATCCGCGACCTAAAATGAATGTTATGACTTGAGTCATGATATGTTGTTGTGAATGCGTGATACAATGTTGTGCATGCAACTCCATATGATATCCATACCACTTGTACGTTTTGGAAATAATGTTTATCGTCAAAATATGTTTATGACATCCCGTCGTATTATAAAATACTTTACAAGTATTTACGTTGAAATGATATCCCACGATAGTCATTTAATGATTTATTGTGAAATTATAACTTTTCGTCGTTAAATAATGTCGTTGAAATTTTCATGAAAATGACTAAAATGGCCTTGAAAAGTTAGTCGTAAAATGGTGCACATCGAGGGTTAGGAAATGAACTCAACGGTTTTGGGAAGCTTGTATCATTATCTCAAAGTTTTAGTGTTTAAGTTTCCATCCTAGAGGTCTCGATCACCAAGAAAAATATAGGTTAAGTATTGTACTTTAGTCCAAAAATATAGTTTAAAGGATGGTTTTCGGCAAAGTTTGACTGACTATATGTTATTCGTTACAACTCCGCTCAACAAACGGTTGGACATTTTGGAAAATATGCTAGGCGAACTTACTTTTACTAGAAGACATCACGTTATAAAAAGTTCTACATCATTGTTAAAAACGTCCGCCAACATGGTCCTTTAGTTGCCGTAGTATGTTTTAATAGAGAATATATTAATTTTGCTAATAGAATAAAGTTACGGCAACTTGGTTTATCTTGTGTAATTTAATCGTTACAAGTCCGTTTTCTACGTTTTCTACATCCTTAGATTCGTGTCAAAGTATACTAATATATTTTTGATAAGTCGACACAATTTATAAAGCTTAAGACTCATTTTTGACTCGTAAGGAGTGACATTTTCAATGCTGAAATTTCTGAAATTAATAGTTTTCCTCGTCAAACTTGAAAAATTCATAACTTCTTCGTTATAGCTCCGTTTTAATCCGTTCAAGCGGCCACGTTTCGTTTTAAAGTGTATTTTCTAAATATCTAGCCCAAAAATATTTATCTACTGTCGGATTTTCCCAGAATTAAAAATACGGACAGACCCTATTTAAAACGTGTCGAAATGAGTTTTTCTCGCGCCAAACCTATTCTAACCCATTCAAAACAACTCCGAAGCTATTCTAATCCTACCATACACCTTCTTAGGGTGTCATGGTTTCCTAGACATCACCAAAACTAATATATAACAAGGAGTAATTATAGGATGGATTATATATATTCATAACTCTTGAAAATCATTGAAAAAGTGGTACAACATCATATGACTTGCATGTTTTTGCTCAAATATGATATGACCATAAAAATGAATGTGAAATAAAAATATGAATATGAATGCTTACTAGTGATATGATGAGGTTTAAGGACAAAAGGTTTTTCCTAATCACTTGAGGTTTGTATTACAAAACCTTTGCAACAAATGATACTAGTGTGTATTAAAACTTGACTTGAAAACTTGGATAATCCTTCCTTTTGGTCCCTTGGCTGCCGAATATTTTGAGAGAAAAGGGAAGACAATTTTTGGTCTAGCTTTGCAAAGTGAAGTGAATGAAAGAAATGAAGTAAAAAAAATAGTATAATACATGTATCTTAGATATTTTGCAAATATCACTTGTGTGACTCACCCCTTGTGTCGACAAGGGGTGTTTGTCATACTTTGTTTATGTTTTTTTTTAAAAAAAAATTGTATAAGTGTAAGATTTGTGAGATTAAGTGTAGTTAAGTGATAAGTTGTAGTCACTTGTGAATATTTAGGGTAGCGTTGGATAAAAATAAATTTTAACGGGCCAAGATAAAATATTTTTAGGTCATAAAAATTATAAAAATACATTTCTTGCAAAATTTGAGTGATATAATAATAATCGTATCAAATTTAAGAAAAACGTCAGAATTATATAAATACAACAATTTAGTTACAAAATAAATTTAAAACATTGTGTAAACTCATAATATTATTTTTATAGACTTAATATGAGTATAAAAATATATTGTGATTAATATTTGGAAGTATCGTATCAATTGTTCAAAATAATGTTTACGCTGATAACGCTTATTTAATATGAAATTATGCGTTTAATGTGAAATGCAAAACCCATGCATGACTAGTATGATGAATGTAGAGTTTGAGAAATGACCAAAATTGAGAATTGTGACATTCTTCCCATGTCAGAGGAATCACGTCCTCGTGATTCAATCGATTATACTATGGTTCGAACCTCGACAAGGGTTCTAAAAGTTTATGCTTGTGTATGGTCTATATGATTATGTCAATGCTCATGCATATGAGTTACTCATCCCACAAGGTAATGCGTTCCGTGCTATCGTGAGCAATTCCCGTCCTAAATACATGCTTTCTTATGATTAGGCTCTATGAGACAAGCTTTCCCATTCTCAAGCAAAATTTTTAAAAGACTTTTTGGTAACCGATTTTTACTTAATCCCAAAACTCATCAAACAAGAACTGTCATACGATTAGGCTAAATCGGTTTAGGTAACAACTTGTTTCTAGCTCGATCTTTGCAACACATCAAACAAGAACTGCCGCCGGATCAAACCGAAACAAGTGGTTTGAAGAAAATCTTTTGAAAATTTGGCTTGATTACGGAATTGCTTACACATATGAGACTACTACTCCCTTCATTGCATGATTCTTCCCGAATTAGACATAGGTGATCAGGCTATGTATAATTTAGGAGTAACTATACAATGCTTGGACTAATCGACTCATATGATGTTTGGTGTTGAGTCATAAGTCCGCATGTATAAAGAATGTGCACTTATAATGATATGATGAGATGCTATGATGATGTAGTTATAGTCTAGGGTCAATGATGCAACCTAGTTCTCTATAACCGATTCTCTGATACCAATATGTCACACCCCCAAAATATCGCAGCTGAACGATAGTGTCATTGGGGTATGACGTCATAGCACAAAGTATGGATAAAGAAAACGACCTCTATAATGAGACGTTTTAAAGAGTTTACCATTCGATTAAAATAAGTTAAAGTTTACAACACATGAGATTCCAAAGTTTGATAATACATAAAGGTTTACAAAACATGTTGAATGGTAATAGATAAAAACACTAGACTCCAATGTATGCCATGAGACCCAAAAGCTCCATGAAATGCTATCGCCTTACAACCTGAGATAAATATGCTAAAAGTGTCAACACAAAGGTTGGTGAGTTCATAAGTTTGTGATAAAACGATCTGAAATACTTAGAGAAATGTTCACACAAAGAAAGGCATTGTAAATCCACTCCGGTTCAAGTTCGCCCATACAAAACTTGCAACCTGTGTGTTCACAACCCATTGCCTAAAATAGAATGACAATCATGAATATGCGCATTAAGGTAGTTAAAAGTATAAATGTCACCACAAGAGTCTTCCAACATATAAATATTGGGATGTTTGTAAATTAATAGCCTTCCAACAACTTAATTTGGAGCCACTAATTCTTGTATGTTTGTAGATTAATAGCCTTCCAACAACTTAATTTGGAGCCACTAATAGCCTTCCAACAACTTAATTTGGAGCCACTAATTCTTGTATGTTTGTTCCAAATATGCATATGAAATCAAGTATAACCCAATCAAGTATATAACGCAATCAAGTATATAACGCAATCAAGTCTAAAGTATAGGTAATGTTGTTTGGCAAAAGAGTTTAAATGTTTGGATAAATAAGCATATATCTCGCCCCAAATAGTTTATAGGAATTTAAATGAGTTAAAGCGGGGTATGAACTCACCTGGTATGATTGATATGCTAACAAAATGAAGTGCACTAAAATGAGGCTCGAAAACTATCCGCGACCTAAAATGAATGTTATGACTTGAGTCATGATATGTTGTTGTGAATGCGTGATACAATGTTGTGCATGCAATTCCATATGATATCCATACCACTTGTACGTTTTGGAAATAATGTTTATCGTCAAAATATGTTTATGACATCCCGTCGTATTATAAAATACTTTACAAGTATTTACGTTGAAATGATATCCCACGATAGTCATTTAATGATTTATTGTGAAATTATAACTTTTCGTCGTAAAATAATGTCGTTGAAATTTTCATGAAAATGACTAAAATGGCCTTGAAAAGTTAGTCGTAAAATGGTGCACATCGAGGGTTAGGAAATGAACTCAACGGTTTTGGGAAGCTTGTATCATTATCTCAAAGTTTTAGTGTTTAAGTTTCCATCCTAGAGGTCTCGATCACCAAGAAAAATATAGGTTAAGTATTGTACTTTAGTCCAAAAATATAGTTTAAAGGATGGTTTTCGGCAAAGTTTGACTGACTATATGTTATTCGTTACAACTCCGCTCAACAAACGGTTGGACATTTTGGAAAATATGCTAGGCGAACTTACTTTTACTAGAAGACATCACGTTATAAAAAGTTCTACATCATTGTTAAAAACGTCCGCCAACATGGTCCTTTAGTTGACGTAGTATGTTTTAATAGAGAATATATTAATTTTGCTAATAGAATAAAGTTACGGCAACTTGGTTTATCTTGTGTAATTTAATCGTTACAAGTCCGTTTTCTACGTTTTCTACATCCTTAGATTCGTGTCAAAGTATACTAATATATTTTTGATAAGTCGACACAATTTATAAAGCTTAAGACTCATTTTTGACTCGTAAGGAGTGACATTTTCAATGCTGAAATTTCTGAAATTAATAGTTTTCCTCGTCAAACTTGAAAAATTCATAACTTCTTCGTTATAGCTCCGTTTTAATCCGTTCAAGCGGCCACGTTTTCGTTTTAAAGTGTATTTTCTAAATATCTAGCCCAAAAATATTTATCTACTGTCGGATTTTCCCAGAATTAAAAATACGGACAGACCCTATTTAAAACGTGTCGAAATGAGTTTTTCTCTCGCCAAACCTATTCTAACCCATTCAAAACAACTCCGAAGCTATTCTAATCCTACCATACACCTTCTTAGGGTGTCATGGTTTCCTAGACATCACCAAAACTAATATATAACAAGGAGTAATTATAGGATGGATTATATATATTCATAACTCTTGAAAATCATTGAAAAAGTGGTACAACATCATATGACTTGCATGTTTTTGCTCAAATATGATATGACCATAAAAATGAATGTGAAATAAAAATATGAATATGAATGCTTACTAGTGATATGATGAGGTTTAAGGACAAAAGGTTTTTCCTAATCACTTGAGGTTTGTATTACAAATCTTTTGCAACAAATGATACTAGTGTGTATTAAAACTTGACTTGAAAACTTGGATAATCCTTCCTTTTGGTCCCTTGGCTGCCGAATATTTTGAGAGAAAAGGGAAGACAATTTTTGGTCTAGCTTTGCAAAGTGAAGTGAATGAAAGAAATGAAGTAAAAAAAATAGTATAATACATGTATCTTAGATATTTTGCAAATATCACTTGTGTGACTCACCCCTTGTGTCGACAAGGGGTGTTTGTCATACTTTGTTTATGTTTTTTTTTTTTTTTTTTTTTAAATTGTATAAGTGTAAGATTTGTGAGATTAAGTGTAGTTAAATGATAAGTTGTAGTCACTTGTGAATATTTAGGGTAGCGTTGGATAAAAATAAATTTTAACGGGCCAAGATAAAATATTTTTAGGTCATAAAAATTATAAAAATACATTTCTTGCAAAATTTGAGTGATATAATAATAATCGTGTCGAATTTAAGAAAAACGTCGTAATTATATAAATACAACAATTTAGTTACAAAATAAATTTAAAACATTGTGTAAACTCATAATATTATTTTTATAGACTTAATATGAGTATAAAAATATATTGTGATTAATTTTTGGAAGTATTGTATCAATTGTTCAAAATAATGTTTACGCGATAACGTTTATTTAATATGAAATTATGCGTTTAATGTGAAATGCAAAACCCATGCATGACTAGTATGATGAATGTAGAGTTTAAGAAATGACCAAAAATTGAGAATTGTGACATTTATAGGCTCATTACAACATGACTATCCTACTTGTACAATAGTGGTCCCTGTGGGCATAACTAACTAAATATCTAATCGAATTCACGTGATAGACGTTATCTTTACAAATAAGTGAGGCTAACAATCTCCCTCCAAGATATCATCACATGTGAATGATTACAATGAGACCTATAAACAAAGTAAATTACAATAAGAATAAACAATTTTGACGTTGTTGAAGCGCATAATCTCTGTAGTCTAGATACTGAGGATGACTTGAAGTTCTCTCTTCCGACGATCTCGGCATTTGATCTTTGTAGCTCTGAACTTCAACTATAATGGTCTAGTTAGGTTATTACACCTTCCTAACTAGTGAACTGATCTGATCATTTTCGTACGTATAATTTTTACCGGAAGTACGGAACTCCCGGGTCGTTCTCCCAACGAGGGTGAAATGGAAAATCGATTCGTTGTTTAAAGGTCGGGTGATTTGAATAGGATAAAAGTATTTTGGGTTTTTGGTTCTTAAAGAAAACGTAAATTAGAAAGCGAATAAAAAGCATATAAAACAAGAAAGCTAAACACAAATAAGCTAAATTACGCAAATTAAACTAAAAACATATAAGTTTATGGGTTTTTGACTAATTAAAATGATAATGGTTAAAGCAAAGACAATAATAAAACTAGTAGCAAGTAAATAAACTAAAGTTAACGATAAAAGATAACAACTAAAATTAACGAACTAAAATATGCTAAGCAAGCGAATAAGAAATATATGATGAAAAGATATACTTGTTAAGCAAATTATCAAGATCCTTAAGTGTGGTTTATTATTTCAATTAAGTCCTTTATTGATGAATTAATATCTTTTACAAATAATTATTTTGTCACAATAATTTTCATAAAGAGATATCAATATCTAGATTAAAACCCAATTATTTTCACGGCTTTTGCCCGCTTAAACAACCAAAATTTCAATCTAAGTATCTTAAAATTACTAACCAATAGATTTTCGAACTTTTATAAAACCGCACTTAATTCACGAAATAATCTACTCAACAAGTATATAAAAAAAAAAAGCCTACTCACTAAGCATAGCAAACCAACACATATCAATTAATTCAATAAAAATAAGCATAACTATTATATTAAAATTTATAACTAATAAAGATTTAAAAAGTAAAGAAAATAGAACCCGGATGATGAAACGAGAGGAATAAAACCACCCGATCTTATAAGAACAAATTAATACAAAAGTTTACAAGTTTATTAATCTTATCCACTAATTAGTAAGTAAAGTTTAAAACTTTATTCACCAACAAGCTTAAAATTTACTAAAGCTTCAAACTTTATGTATTAAAAATGCTTAAAGACCCTTAAGCTCCGGCCTTAGCGGTAGATTGGGATTACACAAATAAAATCAAAACTTTAAGGGTTAGCACAATTATATAAATATAAACTTTTATAATAAAAAGCTAAAATAAAAGATAAACTAATCTTAATAAATCAAATCTTAACCACCAAACTCTCTCAAGGAGATATGTTTCCACAAAAACTAATTTGGTTATTAAGGTTAAGATTTAAAATATAAGATTTTTTTTTAAAAAAATAAAGGAAAGGAAATAAATCAATGAAAAATATCAAATGAACTCCGAAAATTCCAAATATTTTTTAGAAACCTAATAAAAGTGATAGAGACTCACAGAAAAAATTTTAGAATTTTCGGAATTAAATAAATATATTTTTCCGATTTTAATGTTTAAAATAGCAAATAAATCAAAATAAATAGTAAACTAGTTTAAAAAAATATGAAAAATTCACACTATCTTAAGAAAACTATGAAAAGCTACCAGAAAATCTAAAAATATTTTTTTGACTTTTTTACTATTTTTTAAAAATAAAATTCGAAACAGATTTTTTTAAAAGAAAAAGAACAGAAACAGTTTTTGATTTTTTAAAAATACGAAAACAACTCAGAAAAATACGAAAATTTAATGACGAAAATAAAATATATTTTTGGATTTTTTGTAAAAAAGTGATCTGTGCTGAACTAGTCAAGTCTAATCACGCAAGCCGGCCACTTGTGAATGACCGACCGTAACAAACTTAAAACAGCTTAAGCACAAATACAATGAAGTCCAGGAGAATACAATGAATTCCCGGGTCGTTAAGTCCCACGGAGACTCAATGGTGTGTAAACACTTGATCAGACGATAGAATGATCACTAAGGATAGTGATCGGAAAGGATTTGGATGGATAATTACACTAATGAAAAAGTTTATAAATTAAAGCGACTTAAGTACAAATTAAGAAGATTAAAAGATAAAATATATTAAATAAACGCTATCACTATTTTTATAATGATGAACGTTTAAAACCTAAAACGTACGTTTAAATAAAATTACGTAAACGTACAAAATAAAAAGTGATATCTAAGAAATAAAAGTCCTAAAAATATGAAAATGACATTTTTACAAACCTAATGATAAAAGAAAATTTATCGAAAAAGAAAATTATTTTATAACTATTTAATTAATTATTACTAATTAAAAACTATTTTTAATTAATAAATAATAGCTTATAATACAAGAAAATATGAAATAAAGCTAGAAAAATAAAATTAAGACTTAGAAAAATCTAAAATATCATAAAACTAATTTTAAAACTGACAATATATTTTTTAGACTTTTTATGTATTTATTATTAATTTAAAACTATTTAAAACCAATTAAAATGCTAGAAAATACTATTTAAACTAAGAAAATTATGGAAAAATACTTTTTAGGCTTTTTATATTTATCTTAACTTAAGAAAAATGAAAAATTATTTTTTTGAACCTTTTCTTAATTATTTGTATTAAAAGCTATTTAAAAGTGCTTAAAAACTAATTTAAATTAAGAAAAATAGCAAACAAGCTAGGAAAAATCTGAAAATTTCAGGAAAAGATTAAAATATTATTAGGAAGCTAGGAAAAATAGAAAAACAGGGGCTTGTGTGGAGGAATTGGGAACTGATGTGGAAAGTGCTTATAAATAGGCACTATGAATAAGCAAAAGGGACAAAACAAGCACCCAACTGATACACAAGCTACTATAAGCTAAAATTGACCAAATGTAACAATAATCAACAAGTCCTAGCCACTGGATTACAAGTTGTAATGATTTGGCTTGTTGAGCTAATAAGCTAAAAGCAGAATTTAGGGGCTTACTTTGAGCTAAAGAATAAGCTAACCAATAAGCTAAAACCTAAAACCAGAACTTGGGATCTAAACTAGACCTGGTTGAGACCTAGTAAACCAAATGACAGACCTAGAGAAGCTCTTATGAGCAGGCTGCAAGGTCTGCAAAACTGAGGAAAACTCAAAGATAAGCTGAGTTTTGGCACAGGGCATTTTGGACCTAAAAGACAAGCTCTTTTGAAGCTTATAGAAAATTAATAAAAATCTGGAAAATTGCTAATAAGAAACAAGACCAACTGAAGATTTTAAAACATCAAGTTTCATTGAAAATGGCCTAGAAATGAATCCATGAAAATTCTTCCTAGTTTGCTGAAAAACATATTTTGCCACTTTTTGACTTTTTGACAAAACTAAAAGTTTGACTTATTTGAAGTTTTATCTTGATTTGTGAACTGAGAATGATATAATAAAGTGAAATGAGACTACTGCAAGATGTGTTTATGAAATTAGAACACAAAATAAGCTTTTGATATTTCAAAATCTCAACAGATTTGCTGTAAGGACAGATGGTTAATGATTTTGACTTAAGAGCTTAGCAGGCACAAGATATTGACAGAGATGAGTTCAATGGGACTAAACAAACATGAAACAACAAAAGATAACCACTGATGAGGCCTCTAATACAGAAAGTGCAGCAGTTCCAAACACCCTTGGTTAACTGTTTTTCAAACAAAAACTAAGCTAAAGATTGCACAAGCATAAATCAATGATCAAACTACACTTACTTAACTTAAACACAACTATTAAAACAGGTTTTAACTATGTATGACTACAAATTCAATCACAAACAGATTATGCAGGCTGACTTGAAAATGTGAATGGGACAGAAGCTTACAAATGTCCAGCTGTTGTAGCAGGCTAAAACCAAACCCAATCCTACTCTATACTAATCTAATCCAACCCCAAAGCACCACTGCATCAACCACATACCATTTCTTTCTTCAATTCTTGCCCATTTTGACTTTCATTGACCAATTTCCAAAAGTGCTTGAACTTGAATATTAGCTTGTAAAAAACTTTGATAAGCTTATAGAAGCTTGATTGAGATTAAAACTGAGCAGTTAAAAGCTTTAACAAAGGAGCTTGAAAATGAAAAGTTCAACAGTGAATATAAAACTTGGAATTTATATAAAAGACTTGAATTGAAACTCAAAAGCACATACAATGATGTTTTCACTTACATGTGATACATGAAAACTAAAATTACAACATTTTCACTAAAACTAAAACATTTAATTAAAAAAACGACATTTAAAGAAAAAAAACTAAAACTAACTACCATTTATTCTTCTCTCTAACTCCTCTTTTATAGCTCCACATGCATCTCTCTCCTCTTCTGATTGAATCCCACTTGGAATTGGGGCCGTTGGATGACTTTAGTGGAATTTGGCCGTTTGATCATTTTGGCGCCAAAGTGGATTTTTGACAGTTGGAGGGGTAGAGTGCTAAGAGGGGGGATGCATTAAATGGCTTTTGTTTTGTGTTGAGGAGGAGGGGACAAGGGAGTGAGATGTTGAGGTGGAGGTGAGGGCATGGTGGGAGTGATTTCAGGGAAGCAGTTGAAGGTGAAGACTATTGGCGCCAAGTTGTGTTTGTTTGACCAGAGGGGTGAGTTGACTAGGTATTAGTAATAGGGGGAGGTCAAAATAGTTATTTGACAGGGGGCCAAAGTCTAGGCAGGGGTCACTTTGGGTTTAGATAGGGTCCAAAATGGGTTTAAAGGTTTAATAACTATAGGGACCATATGTGTAAAATCTGAAAATTGAGGGACCTATTCTGCCAATACCTCAAAGTTGATCCAAGGGCTGAAAGTGACAATCATAAAAAGTACAAGGACCAAACTTGCCATTTTCAAACTTTCCAGGGGCCATTTTTGACATTTTTAAAACTTGAAGGACCAAAGTTGTAATTTTGCAATTTTTAAACTTTGAAGGGTTTGTTTTAACAACTTTTGAATCCCATGGACCTTAAATGACATTTTTCTTTATTTTGATATACCAGGGACTGTTTTTGACAACTTTTGAAACTTGGGGGACTAAAACTGCCAATTTTGCAAACTTGATACGTTTTTCATCTGATTTTGATCTTTTTGCATTTAAAACACATAAAACACTTATTTGTGATATTTTCATCATTTTGATGCATTTCTGAGTGTTTTCAGATGTTTTTGCAGTTTAAATGGTACAAAAATGATGAGTATTTGGACACTCATCAATCCCCCACACTAAGATATTGCTAGTCCCTAGCAATGATTTGAAGCTTTAATGGATTTTAAAGACTCTTTACCAAAAGCCATCACTTCTGGAGTAGTCAAATGTTTCAGTTCAAGTAAGAACCTTGGTACACTGATAACCAAATGATGTTGAGCAAATCATAAGTCGAACGGATTTGATTTGTCTTTACCGAAGCCGTACCTTTCGGACTAGCCAACTCTTAGATAAATTATCAATATTATCTTTGGTGAGTCGATTACCAATTATGGTTTTTCCACCGCCTTTACCACAAGCCATAACCTTGCGGGCTAGCCAACTCTTCACTTTTTAGGATCTGGTGAGTTGAGAACCGACATAATTTTGGGCAAATTGCAAGCCATATAAACGGATTTGAGAAATCTTTACCAAGAGCCGTTTGCTCTAGGATTAGCCAATCCTTTTGTCTATTAGACAAGGCGGATGATAACCAAATGAGTAAGTGCGAACAGTTACTCCAAAAATTTTGGCCAAAAACAGGGGAATTGGGTGGTATAATTATATGATAAAATTCGTGAGAATTCCCCCACACTTAGAAATGAATATTGCCCTCAATATTCAAAGTACCGGCGGTTATGCCGAAAAGAACGTAAAAGGGAAATACTACGGCCATTATTTGAAAGAGATTTTTTTTTAAGAGATATATATATATATATATATATATATATATATATATATATATATATATATATATATATATATATATATATATATATATATATATATATATATAACATGTGGGGCATCACCCCCACACTTAGGTGGTAGAAAATAGAAAGAAGTCAGAAATATGGGTAAAAACCCATATGGTGTGTGCTACTGTTTTTGTTTTCCGAGTCGCTAGCTTGACTCGACCCCGAATTCATTGGTTCATGGGGAAGCAAAGTGGAAGAAACAATCTCCATCGGACTTTCATTCAAGAAGTTTGGACAAACATTTGAAGTACGTGAAAGTTCCACACCGACGAGATATACAGAGAAAGACCCGGCTCACAGATGATAAATGAAAATGCCTGGGTCAAAAATAGTGTCCTCATTCCCGAAGGAGAAAAGGGAAAGAGCAACCATACCATTAGTGAAGAATGGAATAAATATGTGCATCACAATGCATGTCCATTCCTCATCAGAGAGAAGCAAATCACCATTTTTGACATTTTTAAGCTTAAATTTGAAGCTTTTATGGTGATTGGTAACAAAATTACCGGGAGGGAGAGCTGGAGACGATTCTTCAATCAATAGATTTTCAAGAAAAGGATGTCTCCTCCGAATCAAAGTAAGTATTGTCAATTCTGTTGGAATCGACTCATCACTAAGAAAATCATCGACCTCCTTCCAAAAGTTGTCATCTTCCTCATCTGGAGTGAGAGAAGGAATGGAAGAGTCGGAAATGGGATAAGAAATGAGTGGATGATCATTATATAGGAGATTTCTAGTTTCTCCAAGATCGGCTTCGAAATCAAAGAGATCATCGTCACTTTCCGATGAAAGTGGACTGATGTGAGCGAGTTCATCGGTGAACTCCTCAAGAAGAGGATCATACTGTGGGAGTGATGCCTCAACATACTCGATGTCTCCATAAGATTTACAATCATCGCTAAAATCGGAGAAAATCTCAAAATGATCATTTGAACACTCAAGAGGGGAAGAAGAATCACACATAAGATCAGAAATTCCCTGTGACTCTCTCGGGATTGAGACAAGGCTCTCAACACTAGACGATTCCATTTCTGGAATAGTGCTAAGAAGCTCATCCCCTATGTTTAGAGAGTGAGTGGGAATATTGGGTGTGATAACAACATGAGGAGTTTAGAAGAACTAGCATACATATGTTTTATACTTTCCATTTGTTCTTCCGCTAGTAATTCCATCATAGTCTTTTCTCCCTGATTTTCCACGGAAGGAATTTCAACTGATGAACTTGATGAATCTGTACATAATTCACTAATATCAAGGGTAACATCATCATCATCATCATCAGGAATGAAACGGAATCGAGAGCTAGATTTGAATGCTTTTTGTATTCTAATTGATTCCCTAATAGTGTTTTCAATGGAAATCTAGGAATCTAATTTAGCGACCCCCTCTTACTAACAAAACTTCCATGGATTTTTCATTTGGATTATCTTGGGAGGACATAGCCGACTCCTCTTTAAGTTCTTTTAATAACCTCCGAGTCTTGATTAGAAGGTCCTGTCATAGTTTCATGAGGAGTTGCTTGAATCATTTGGTACTGTGGAGGTTGGTCTTGATATGAAGAGTCGTAATTGTTACAAGGAAATGGATTCCTTGTTTGACAATCCGAGCTAGAGTGAGGACCTCAACAATACTCACAACATAAAACGATGTGGTCGTGAGTGGTATGTGTTGTAGTCATAATTGTTATCGAGGAACTCGCTCATGGACAAGCGTGTTTCCTGATTGACAATCGAAGCTGGAATGTGAACCACCACAGTATTCACAATGAAAAGCTGGCTGAGTCTCACTGTGGTAGCGATGGAATAAATCAGTCGTGTCATGATAGGAATAGGGATCTTGGTTATAGACAGGACCGTTTCCTGATTCCACCACACTACAACTGGGGCAATTGCCACCATTATAAGGACCACCACACCATTGACAACCAAGAGGGTGAGGATAAGACATAGAAAGAATCAAAGGTTAACAGAGGGTAAGAAATGAAGAATCAAAAAGGTAAGAGGTTAAAGAGGAATATTTTTGGTATTTTTGAAAAACATGATGATAAAAACAAAGAATGAAAATATTTTTGGTGTTGCTAACACACGGAAAAGTGTTAATGAACTTTTGAGATTTTTCGATAACTTTACAAAAACTTTTTACAAATGATGGGTTATGCACAAGAATGGGTCTGAAAATGGCTTAACACACGCTAAAGCCTCCCCGGCAGCGGCGCCAAAATTTGATCTGTGCTGAACTAGTCAAGTCTAATCACGCAAGCCGGCCACTTGTGAATGGCCGACCGTAACAAACTTAAAACAGCTTAAGCACAAATACAATGAAGTCCAGGAGAATACAATGAATTCCCGGGTCGTTAAGTCCCACGGAGACTCAATGGTGTGTAAACACTTGATCAGACGATAGAATGATCACTAAGGATAGTGATCGGAAAGGATTTGGATGGATAATTACACTAATGAAAAAGTTTATAAATTAAAGCGACTTAAGTACAAATTAAGAAGATTAAAAGATAAAATATATTAAATAAACGCTATCACTATTTTTATAATGATGAACGTTTAAAACCTAAAACGTACGTTTAAATAAAATTACGTAAACGTACAAAATAAAAAGTGATATCTAAGAAATAAAAGTCCTAAAAATATGAAAATGACATTTTTACAAACCTAATGATAAAATAAAATTTATAGAAAAAGAAAATTATTTTATAACTATTTAATTAATTATTACTAATTAAAAACTATTTTTAATTAATAAATAATAGCTTATAATACAAGAAAATATGAAATAAAGCTAGAAAAATAAAATTAAGACTTAGAAAAATCTAAAATATCATAAAACTAATTTTAAAACTGAAAATATATTTTTTAGACTTTTTATGTATTTATTATTAATTTAAAACTATTTAAAACCAATTAAAATGCTAGAAAATACTATTTAAACTAAGAAAATTATGGAAAAATACTTTTTAGGCTTTTTATATTTATCTTAACTTAAGAAAAATGAAAAATTATTTTTTTGAACCTTTTCTTAATTATTTGTATTAAAAGCTATTTAAAAATGCTTAAAAACTAATTTAAATTAAGAAAAATAGCAAACAAGCTAGGAAAAATCTGAAAATTTCAGGAAAACTCTAAAATATTATTCGGAAGCTAGGAAAAATAGAAAAACATGGTGCTGTGTGAAGGAATTGGGAACTGATGTGGAAAGTGCTTATAAATAGGCACTATGAATAAGCAAAAGGGACAAAACAAGCACCCAACTGATACACAAGCTACTATAAGCTAAAATTGACCAAATGTAACAATAATCAACAAGTCCTAGCCACTGGATTGCAAGTTGTAATGATTTGGCTTGTTGAGCTAATAAGCTAAAAGCAGAATTTAGGGGCTTACTTTGAGCTAAAGAATAAGCTAACCAATAAGCTAAAACCTAAAACCAGAACTTGGGATCTAAACTAGACCTGGTTGAGACCTAGTAAACCAAATGACAGACCTAGAGAAGCTCTTATGAGCAGGCTGCAAGGTCTGCAAAACTGAGGAAAACTCAGCATAAGCTGAGTTTTGGCACAGGGCATTTTGGACCTAAAAGACAAGCTCTTTTGAAGCTTATAGAAAATTAATAAAAATCTGGAAAATTGCTAATAAGAAACAAGACCAACTGAAGATTTTAAAACATCAAGTTTCATTGAAATTGGCCTAGAAATGAATCCATGAAAATTCTTCCTAGTTAGCTGAAAAACAGATTTTGCCACTTTTTGACTTTTTGACAAAACTAAAAGTTTGACTTATTTGAAGTTTGATCTTGATTTGTGAACTGAGAATGATATAATAAAGTGAAATGAGACTACTGCAAGATGTGTTTATGAAATTAGAACACAAAATAAGCTTTTGATATTTCAAAATCTCAACAGATTTGCTGTAAGGACAGATGGTTAATGATTTTGACTTAAGAGCTTAGCAGGCACAAGATATTGACAGAGATGAGTTCAATGGGACTAAACAAACATGAAACAACAAAAGATAACCACTGATGAGGCCTCTAATACAGAAAGTGCAGCAGTTCCAAACACCCTTGGTTAACTGTTTTTCAAACAAAAACTAAGCTAAAGATTGCACAAGCATAAATCAATGATCAAACTACACTTACTTAACTTAAACACAACTATTAAAACATGTTTTAACTATGTATGACTACAAATTCAATCACAAACAGATTATGCAGGCTGACTTGAAAATGTGAATGGGACAGAAGCTTACAAATGTCCAGCTGTTGTAGCAGGCTAAAACCAAACCCAATCCTACTCTATACTAATCTAATCCAACCCCAAAGCACCACTGCATCAACCACATACCATTTCTTTCTTCAATTCTTGCCCATTTTGACTTTCATTGACCAATTTCCAAAAGTGCTTGAACTTGAATATTAGCTTGTAAAAAACTTTGATAAGCTTATAGAAGCTTGATTGAGATTAAAACTGAGCAGTTAAAAGCTTTAACAAAGGAGCTTGAAAATGAAAAGTTCAACAGTGAATATAAAACTTGGAATTTATATAAAAGACTTGAATTGAAACTCAAAAGCACATACAATGATGTTTTCACTTACATGTGATACATGAAAACTAAAATTACAACATTTTCACTAAAACTAAAACATTTAATTAAAAAAACGACATTTAAAGAAAAAAAACTAAAACTAACTACTCTTTATTCTTCTCTCTAACTCCTCTTTTATAGCTCCACATGCATCTCTATCCTCTTCTGATTGAATCCCACTTGGAATTGGGGCCGTTGGATGACTTTAGTGGAATTTGGCCGTTTGATCATTTTGGCGCCAAAGTGGATTTTTGACATTGGAGGGTAGAGTGCTAAGAGGGGGGATGCATTAAATGGCTTTTGTTTTGTGTTGAGGAGGAGGGGACAAGGGAGTGAGATGTTGAGGTGGAGGTGAGGGCATGGTGGGAGTGATTTCAGGGAAGCAGTTGAAGGTGAAGACTATTGGCGCCAAGTTGTGTTTGTTTGACCGAGGTGAGTTGACTAGGTATTAGTAATAGGGGAGGTCAAAATAGTTATTTGAGGGCCAAAGTCTAGGCAGGGTCACTTTGGGTTTAGATAGGGTCCAAAATGGGTTTAAAGGTTTAATAACTATAGGACCATATGTAAAATCACAGAAAATTGAGGGACCTATTCTGCCAATACCTCAAAGTTGATCCAAGGGCTGAAAGTGACAATCATAAAAAGTACAAGGACCAAACTTGCCATTTTCAAACTTTTCAGGGGCCATTTTGACATTTTTAAAACTTGAAGGACCAAAGTTGTAATTTTGCAATTTTAAACTTTGAAGGGTTTGTTTTAACAACTTTTGAATCCCATGGACCTTAAATGACATTTTTCTTTATTTTGATATACCAGGGACTGTTTTTGAAAATTTTTGAAACTTGGGGACTAAAACGCCAATTTTGCAAACTTGATATGCGTTTTCATCTGATTTTGATCTTTTGCATTTAAAACACATAAAACACTGATTTGTGATATTTTCATCATTTTGATGCATTTTTGAGTGTTTTCAGATGATTTTGCAGTTTATATTGTACAAAAATGATGAGTATTTGGACACTCATCAAAAAGACAATATTTGTAGAGACTTTTTACTATTTTTAAGCTAAATAAAACAATAAAAATGTAAACTTTAATGAAAATAAATTAAAAAAAAAAAAAAAAAAAAAAACTTTTATAAAAATATAAATATGATATGTTAGCTGTAAGCGTATAAAATACACTCACACAATCTTACTCTAATTCAACTCTTCATGGCATGTTTTTATAAAAAGTTTTATAAAAATAAAATAAAAGAAAAAGATTAAGAGATGAGACAATAAAAGAGATGCAAAGATAATAAATAAGATGAACTAACTTGCAATAAATAAATCCAACTTTTATAAAACTACATAAGCATAAAAAAATACAAGAGTTTTGGTAAGAAAATGAATAAAAATGATGATAAAAATGAGGTGAGGATGTGGGTTTTTATAAACCCACAAGTTACACTTTGGCCCTTAATAATTTTTCATAATGGCCCCTAAACTATTAGATCTTGGTACAAAAATCTCCTATCAAAACTTGGTCCCCAAGTTTTTATTTTACAAATGCATGTACAGATGTAGATTTAGTTTTAGCTTTTTGGTCTTGGGTTGTGCTGCGTTGGAATGGTCTTGGGCCTGTGGACTTTGATCCGCAGCTGGGCTTGGTTGGCTATTGGGCTCGCTGGGCTTGGACAGCAGCTGGGGGTTAGATTGGGCCTCGTGGTGCTAAACTTGGACCCAATTTTCGTGGGTATGTAGCAATAGATATCAAAAAATATAACCAACATTATGCCATGGATGGGATTAGAACCCTTGACCTCTTGATTAGCAAACATGTCCCCACCCACTAGACCAAGAGTCTTTCTTGTGTTAAATGTTGCATTTAATTTTCATTTAAGCTCCTTTTTTCTGCTGATCCATTTTTCCTTCATTTTAAGCATTTTAATTAATTGCAATCTTCGTTCGAGCTTCGTTTGATCTTAAAATTTTTCTTCTCTTGCCTCGATGCTCCAAATAAAATTATCATTAGACCCGTAACTTCGTGCTCCTTCCATTCTCGTGCTCGTTTTTGTCCATTTGTCTTCTTTTTGTCCATTTTACAATATCCGTTAACTGCACATACATAAACACAAAAACACAAATATTTATGGCTTTAGGGGTTAGTTTTGGTCTTTTTGGTCCGGTTTTGATAAAGAAAAAGGTATATGTTTTCACATATACCAAAATACCCCAGACGAGAAGATTGCCGTGTCCTCACGCAATGTAATCATCTCACGCTTCTAAAAACAAAGATTTCAATATCTTTCTACTAAACCTATGAAAAGTAGCAAAGATTCCTCAAAAGAGATTAAGAAACCCTTATTTCTAAAAACGCCCCGTTTACCTTTTAATTCACATATAGATATTATGGTTAAGCACATTCCAATTATGAGTGACGGTTTGTTGAACTTTCATGTCGATCAATAACTCCAACATTTTTCAAACGACACGTTAGGATCACGGAGTAAGAAACACAACACAGCGTGAAGTGACCATACATATAGAATACATCGTCCCTGATTTTTCACAAGTCCCCAAACTAAGCGTAAAATCGAAATCATTGTTAAAGATGACTCTAGATGCTAACACTACCCATGGAAGTTACTTGTGTAATTACCTTTTGCTCCCATTTTCCTATTTTCCTCTAAATTTTTTTATTTTTGTGAGAAATGAATTTCTTCAAGTTTCTCGTTTCGATAATTTTTATTCCGATAAAGATGTGAAGCTAAGTCGCTAATTAGTTATCCATATTCCCTCGAAAACCATTGCACACAAGAATGAGGTCCACATCAAGGTCCTAATGTCGCACGATTTAGGGAGATATCTCCTGGATTCAAAGTTTGGCTTAACACTTATTTCAGCACATTTGCATTTTTGCAATTTAGGCCCTTGGTCTTTTCAACCACTAACTCAACGGGATTACCGTTTTATCAGAAGTCTTATTATGACTTTGGATTTTCCTCAACCTTTTTAGAAGTCCATGACAACGGGGGTACCGTCGGACATAGAAAACTTTTATGGCTTTGGATTTTTCAACTTTAATACATTTGGGCTTTAATTCATGTTAATTTTTGCCAAACTCCGAATCCTACGGCTTTTATAACAATAGAAACAATATCAGCAAACTATCGTGAATCAGCTTGTCTATTACACCGCAACACTGACAGTACCTTGATGTGTACCCAACTCTCATGGGCAAGGATTCTCTAAAGAAGAATAAAGAACTAACTATCGTCAAAAACTCAACATCTTTAATTATTATTTGACAAATATGGGGTGAAACAATTTTGTGGGAACAAAAAGCCATAAGTACCTTCGATGGGCTCTAAAGAGAACCAACTACTCCACGCTTAGCATCTAAACTCATAAGTAACTCTATCATTCCTCGATCTCCGCAAATTTAAAATCCCAAATAATGAGATCCGCGGATGCTTAGCCGATAATTTTTAGATTATCTATGGTTAAGGGAACAAGCTAGGGCTCAACACGCCCGGTCAAGTCAAAATTTTATTCCTACTCTCACCGGAAAGTCAACAAGGTGTCAAAACATATTCATTAATTTAGCAAATGCTTCGTCTAATGAAATTAAGTCATGCATATTTAAAGTCACTCAGGGAAACTTGCAAATTCTTGGCCTTTTGAGCTAGAATTCGCATTTTATAGCTTCTTGTCTAAGAGACTAGCAAACTTTTCAATCAAAAAGACTTAACAAAAGCTTCAAATTTTTTTTTAATTTTCTCATTTTTGCACAATTTTTTCATTTTCTAAGGAAAAACGGGGTTGCGAGAGTAACACGACAAAAAATAAGCAAGTGCGGTCAAATCAAATCGAAGATTACCCACCCCAGACTAAAATCAAACATTGTCCTCAATGTTTAAAGGTACGGGTTCTCAACGTAAATCTAAAGCCATTGGTTAGGTATGCTAATAGATAAACGATAATCGATAAAGATTTTGGATAACGGATTTCCATAAGAGCGTCGAAACATGAAACTCGAGTGGAGAAAAGACAAAACTTCGAGCACGAGAGTCTTCATGTATCGAGGAGAATCCTGGACAAAACATCACAACACGAAACACGAGAAATGGAAGAGGCGAACCTCCTCGCGTCACTTATTAGAAAAAATAAATAAGATAAAAGGATAAGCATGGGGTGCCTCCCCTGGCCGCTTTTTTTCTTTACCGAAGTCGCTAGCTTGACTCGTCCCCGAATTCATTTGTCCTTGGGGAAACAAGCGGAAGGGATACCCGGATCAAAGATGGTATCCTCACTCCGGAGGGAAAGAGAAAGGGTGGGTTGGGAGGGAAAGAAAATGTCGGGCTCAAGCACAAAGGATATAACATCTCCCGAACTCACATAAGGTTTATCAAGAAAGACCGATCCATCATCCGGCGGTTTTGCGGGAGGACGAAAGGATGATGGATAAGTATGAGAAAATTTCAAAGAATACGGGAGCTCATGGTAAAGGATAAGAGGTGAAAGCTCAATACTAAAGGCATCCATCGGAGGATCCTTATCTCGAAAAACGGTTTTAGCATAAAGCTCATCTATGTCGAATATCCCGGGTTTAAAGATTTTGTCTTCACATGTCGGCTCAACGGGATACGTGATGGTCGACTCATCAGAGAGAGTAGAGTCAAGAAAACCATTAAGAACAACCATATCCCCCTCGGGGTCATGCACAGCATCCTCAATACCTGGTGGTATTAAGTCATCAAAATCATCCTCAATGATTGGGCCATTCGTCAGATTCTCGGAAATCTCGTTCATAACTTTGCTCACATCAACATCAAAATAGAATCGCTCAAGAATCGGAGGATAAACATCATCAATAGTGGGATTTCCACTAATCTCTTCATCAAATCGGAAAGTCTCAAGCTCGGGTAAGAATTCGCTATCTTTAACGAAGATAGGAGGCGAACTTGAATTATCGTTTAGGGCTTCAATCTTAGAAATGAGAAGATTAACATTCAACAATGTTTGACTTAATGCTTCATCCTCGACCAACATCATCGGTTCAATCTCTTCAATTTCGGCTCAAAATCATTTACTTCATCTATGTTGACAGACTTCGGAAGGTAAATCGTCGACGAAATCGATGTCTCCATAAGAATCATCATCGGAATCGGCCAACATCTCAACATGATCGCTCGAATTATCAAGAGAGGCTCATCACAAATATCAACAACCCCAGACTCTCTTGGGCTTGGGATAAGGATCTCAACATTAGATGATTTCGTTTTCAGAATAGTACTAAGATGCTCATCCATTATGAGAGAGTCAACGGGTTCAACAATGTTCGAAGAAATAGAATCATCGACCTCTTCCAAATTGACGTCAGTTCTCTCAACCGGCGTGAGTGAAGGGGAAGGGTCGGAAATGAAAGGCTCAGAAATGGGAGTGGGATTGCCACTCGGAGGAGTATAATCGTCATCGAATCGAATCGTAAACGAAAGGTCTCCGGTAACTAATTTTAGCGGCTTGCTCTTCAACGAGTAATTCACCATAAGTTTTCTGAGGAGGATCTTCTTTTCCGTGGGAAAGTTTATCAAGAAGATTCTTAAGATCAATCATTATTTCCAGAAATTTTGGATTAGACATTAGTGAAGGTTGTGGTTGAACTTCTTGGTATTGTGGAGGTGGGTCATAAGAATAGTCGTAATTGTTACAAGGAACTTTCTCGTAAACAATCGGATTCTCGCATCGACAATCGAAATTAACGCGCGACCTCCACAATACTCACAACAATACGATTGTTGTGACGAATAAGGGTAAGGTTCATAACCAAAGGTCGAATTGTTAAATTGAGCTTGACATTGAAAACCTTGGTGAGGACCACCACAGTATTCACAAGAGTATGTCTCCGCTCATGGTACGAGGTTGGTTGAAATTGGTTGTCTCATTGTAAGGATTGTGATGATACTCGGGTCCCGAATTTCCATTGCTACAACCGGGACAATTCCCACCATATTCGGGTCCTCCGCACCATATGCACAAGAGTTGATAAATTGAAGAATTATCCGGATAAGAGTTCGCAATTTCCACCATTTCCGTGATAGGCTCGGATTCTAGAACGGGAGTCATCTCGGGCTCAGAAACATATTCCATTTCCCTCATCGGAGAAGGAGTAGGAATCGAAGGTTCTTCAATCAAATTTTTCCACCATGCTATTATGTCGTCATCATTATGAAGAGTACCCTTCGTTCTAGACGCGCATAAAGACGGGCGAGATCTGGATTTGGATTGATAAAATTCTGGCATACATTACAAAATCCATTTCGACAATTATTACCGCACCAATCGCAAATACATCTCAAACATCGATATTGATTTTCTTCCATCGGATTTTTACAATGAAAGCAATGTTGTGACGGTTTTGTTTCATGAACGATGGGGTCATGAGGACCTCCACATCGAGCACATTTAAGAGATGCCATAAGAATTATACTTTTAGAAGAAGAAGAGATAGAATTATCGGATTAGAAGAGAAAGAAGATAGAATTAAACGGTTCAAGAGGGTATAGAGATAAAGAACTGACGGTTTAGAGAATAAAGACGATTATTTTTGGGTTTTTATAAAATCAAACATAAAAGGAAAACAAATTTTGAAAAGGAAATTATTTTTGGGTTTTTTTTTTTTTTTTTAAACACTTTAGGAAAAGTGTTTATGATTATTTTATTTTTGTATTTTTATAATTTTATGAAAAGTATTTACAAAAGAGAGGGAACTCCACGGAGGAGGGTCTTCAAATACCAAACTTCAAACTCCGAAACGAAAAATCGCTAACACACCTCCCCGGCGCATTTTTTTTATCCGATCATTTTCAGTACATATAATTTTTACCGGAAGTACGGAACTCCCGGGTCGTTCTCCCAACGAGGGTGAAATGGAAAATCGATTCGTTGTTTAAAGGTCGGGTGATTTGAATAGGATAAAAGTATTTTGGGTTTTTGGTTCTTAAAGAAAACGTAAATTAGAAAGAATAAAAGCATATAAAACAAGAAAGCTAAACACAAATAAGCTAAATTACGCAAATTAAACTAAAAACATATAAGTTTATGGGTTTTTGACTAATTAAAATGATAATGGTTAAAGCAAAGACAATAATAAAACTAGTAGCAAGTAAATAAACTAAAGTTAACGATAAAAGATAACAACTAAAATTAACGAACTAAAATATGCTAAGCAAGTGAATAAGAAATATATGATGAAAAGATATACTTGTTAAGCAAATTATCAAGATCCTTAAGTGTGGTTTATTATTTCAATTAAGTCCTTTATTGATGAATTAATATCTTTTACAAATAATTATTTTGTCACAATAATTTTCATAAAGAGATATCAATATCTAGATTAAAACCCAATTATTTTCACGGCTTTTGCCCGCTTAAACAACCAAAATTTCAATCTAAGTATCTTAAAATTACTAACCAATAGATTTTCGAACTTTTATAAAACCGCACTTAATTCACGAAATAATCTACTCAACAAGTATATAAAAAAAGCCTACTCACTAAGCATAGCAAACCAACACATATCAATTAATTCAATAAAAATAAGCATAACTATTATATTAAAATTTATAACTAATAAAGATTTAAAAAGTAAAGAAAATAGAACCCGGATGATGAAACGAGAGGAATAAAACCACCCGATCTTATAAGAACAAATTAATACAAAAGTTTACAAGTTTATTAATCTTATCCACTAATTAGTAAGTAAAGTTTAAAACTTTATTCACCAACAAGCTTAAAAATTACTAAAGCTTCAAACTTTATGTATTAAAAATGCTTAAAGACCCTTAAGCTCCGGCCTTAGCGGTAGATTGGGATTACACAAATAAAATCAAAACTTTAAGGGTTATCACAATTATATAAATATAAACTTTTATAATAAAAAGCTAAAATAAAAGATAAACTAATCTTAATAAATCAAATCTTAACCACCAAACTCTCTCAAGGAGATATGTTTCCAAAAAAACTAATTTGGTTATTAAGGTTAAGATTTAAAATATAAGATTTTTTTTTTTTAAATAAAGGAAAGGAAATAAATCAATGAAAAATATCAAATGAACTTTGAAAATTCCAAATATTTTTTAGAAACCTAATAAAAGTGATAGAGACTCACAGAAAATTTTTTAGAATTTTCGGAATTAAATAAATATTTTTTTTCGATTTTAATGTTTAAAATAGAAAATAAATCAAAATAAATAGTAAACTAGTTTAAAAAAATATGAAAAATTCACACTATCTTAAGAAAACTATGAAAAGATACCAGAAAATCTAAAAATATTTTTTTGACTTTTTTACTATTTTTTAAAAATAAAATTCGAAAAAGATTTTTTTAAAAGAAAAAGAACAGAAACAGTTTTTGATTTTTTAAAAATACGAAAACAACTCAGAAATATACGAAAATTTAATGACGAAAATAAAATATATTTTTGGATTTTTTTTTAAAAGACAAGATTTGTAGAGACTTTTTACTATTTTTAAGCTAAATAAAACAATAAAAAAGTAAACTTTAATAAAAATAAAAAATAAAAAAAACTAAACTTTTATAAAAATATAAATATGATATGTTGAGCGTGTGCACGAAGCGTATAAAATACACTCACACAATCTTACTATAACTCAACTCTTCATGGCATGTTTTTATAAAAAGTTTTATAAAAATAAAATAAAAGAAAAAGATTAAGAGATGAGAAAATAAAAGAGATGCAAAGATAATAAATAAGATGAACTAACTTGCAATAAATAAATCGAACTTTTATAAAACTACATAAGCATAAAAAAATACAAGAGTTTTGGTAAGAAAATGAATAAAAAAGATGATAAAAATGAGGTGAGGATGTGGGTTTATATAGACCCACAAGTTACACTTTGGCCCTTAATAATTTTTCATAATGGCCCCTAAACTATTAGATCTTGGTACAAAAATCTCCTCTCAAAACTTGGTCCCCAAGTTTTTATTTTACAAATGCATGTACAGATGTAGATTTAGTTTTAGCTTTTTGGTCTTGGGCTGTGCTGCGTTGGAATGGTCTTGGGCCTGTGGACTTTGATCCGCAGCTGGGCTTGGTTGGCTATTGGGCTCGCTGGGCTTGGACAGCAGCTGGGGGTTAGATTGGGCCTCGTGGTGCTAAACTTGGACCCAATTTTCGTGGGTATGTAGCAATAGATATTAAAAAATATAACCAACATTATGCCATGGATGGGATTAGAACCCTTGACCTCTTGATTAGAAAACATGTCCCCACCCACTAGACCAAGAGTCTTTCTTGTGTTAAATGTTGCATTTAATTTCCATTTAAGCTCATTTTTTCTGCTGATCCATTTTTCCTTCATTTTAAGCATTTTAATTAATTGCAATCTTCGTTCGAGCTTCGTTTGATCTTTAAATTTTTATTCTCTTGCCTCGATGCTCCAAATAAAATTATCATTAGACCCGTAACTTCGTGCTCCTTCCATTCTCGTGCTCATTTTTGTCTATTTGTCTTCTTTCATTTTACAATATCCGTTACCTGCACATACATAAACACAAAAACACAAATATTTATGGCTTTAGGGGTTAGTTTTTGGTCTTTTTGGTCTGGTTTTGATAAAGAAAAAGGTATATGTTTTCACATATACCATGAACCTAGTACTTTAGTTTGCTCCCTCCTGAATCACCAACTCTCTTTCATAAAATCTGTTTAGTCTTCAAACACGCAACTGAGAAATTAGACTGTAGAGTGTAGCACAATGATTTTCGTTCGGGGAACATCATAACAACATAACTCACTTAGTATTGCACCCAAGTTGGTAAATAAGTCCCGACGTACACACGCTACTTCTCTCTTCAAGATATTAAGCACAGTTCCCTCAATCAATCTAATCATAGAAGATGAAACTCTACTTTTTCCTTCATGTACTTCTCCATCCGGATTTTGCGAGTTATCGGAATCATCATACTGTTGTGTACATGTCATAAAATTACCTTTTACTTGATGCAATAATAAAGCCATAGCTTGTTTAAGCATAATTTGGTGAGAATATGTCGAAAAAAATACTCTCAATATACTTCTCTCAAACCAACCTGTAATCGAACCTCCTTGTAATTCAACCGGCTAATAGTAATGACCACATATGGAGACAACCCGATACAACCAACTTGAAAAAGAAGTAAACATCCCAACTTTGTGACTTAATGCTTGTACTATCTTCTTGAACAATCCAAAACTCCGTGTGACACTGAGTACTACAACGTAACTCCTTAAAGTGATACTATACACTGTGAGCACTACAACGTAACTTCTTACATCAGTTATAACTAGATAGTCAAGTCTTAATCTTTATGAAAAGTTTCCTAGAAAAGTTATCTTGAGACCTACAACATATCTCGGAGATAAATAAGTACACCCGCGAAACGTCGCTTGAAATTCAAATCAATAACACCATACAAAACCCCGTAGTAATTTTTGTTAAAAGATAACAATTCTAGCCGTGAACTTAGTATCCCTCGTGAAAATTTGTAGAACCAACATGTCACACCCCGCCAGAGGCGGAAACGCGAGGAGCGACGAAATCAATATACATCGGAAAAGAGATATAGTACACTACCATATTTAAAATTTAAGGAAATAGTATAACGTTAAAATATTGTTCAAGCCGACTTTGGTAATAAATCTTAAAGATTGGTTTCAAAAAAATAACTTCTTATGTGAAGACTCCTTTATTCCAAAGACTTCATAAAACATGCTTATTGACGATCACCTGAAATGCATGAGAAAACAGGTCAACTATGAAAATGGTTGGTGAGTACACAGGTTTTATGTATTACGAAAAGCCATTTCAAGAAAAGTCCTTTTATGTAGTACAAAAAACCATCTTTTAGAAAGTCTGTCTGGAAAATGTCTTGTCAACTCACCATGTTACAAGTCCCACCCATACAAGACTTGTAACATATAAGTTTACATACATTTCCATATTTCAAGTGGTAAGTCTAGTAATCAATGCACATATGGTCATAATAATCCACAATACAAGCGCCTAATATATATAATAGAATCGACTGCTCCGAACAAGGGAGACTTTGCGTTGCTCCTGCTGACAAAGGAGACTTGGTATTGCTCAAATGGAGACTTAGTGTTGCTCAGAAGGAGACTTAGTGTTGCTCAGAGAGACTTTAGCATGCACGAACAGTATAACAACTATTATATATTATCAATATAAGACTGCTCCAAACATGGGAGACTTTAAGACTTAGTGCGTACGGCACATTGTAGTTCTAAACATACTAAAGGGGTCAAGAACAATTCATAAGTTCATAATAAGTCAAAGGGTTCAAAATATGTCAAAGGGTTCAATTCAAGTCAAAAGAGAGTTCAAGGCATATTAAAGAGTTCAAGATATGTCAAAGAGTTCGAAACAAGTCATAAGGGTTCAAAATATATCAATACATTTCTAATTTAGAGAAAACAATATAATTTAAGTCTATGTTCATGCATTTCACCCCAAATAAGTAAAGCGGTAAAAAAAAGGAGGCTGTGAAACTCACCTTGGCAAATAGCAAAGATAAACGAGGGTCAAATTAGATAGTATGAGTGTGTGGCACCGACACGCGACCTAGATTAGTATGGCAAGTCGCAGTTTTTTTTACCCCAAGTAAAGTTTATCTAACTTTATTTATTTCACAAGTGTTGTTGTTGTTGTTGTTGTTGTTGTTGTTGTTGTTGTTGTTGTTGTGTGTCGGTGTTACGTTTCAAAAGTATTATATTTGAAATATATTAGTAAAACTCTCTTGAAAATTGTTGGGATACAGAAAGACAAAGTACTGAACATTGACAAAGTACTGCAAAAAGACAAAGTACTGTGAAGTCAAAGTACTGATAAATGAAGGTCAAAGTACTGCTTATTCATCAAAGTACTGTGATGAGTGTGTAAATACTCATCATTTTTAGTCAAATCTGAACTGCAAAACGTTTAAAAATGCTCAGAAATGCATCAAAATACCGAAAATATTCCAAAATTGCATTTTATATGTTTCAGATGCAAAATGTTCAAAATCAGATGAAAAATGAGCTATGTTTGCATAATTGGCGTCAGTCCCCAAGTTTCTAAAATTGTCAAAAATAGTCCCTGAGTCCTAATTTCAAAAGAAAAATCACCAAAGGTCCTTTTTAAATCATAAGTTGTCAAATTTAGTCCTTTGGTGATATATATAAAAAGTTTGAGAAAATTACAAGTTTGGTCCTCCAAGTTTCAAAATTGGCAAAAATGGCCCCTGGAAAATTGGAAAATGGCAAGTTGGTCCTTGTACTTTTTGAGATTGTCACTTTTATCCCTTGGAACAACTTTTCAATTGGCGGCTAGGTCCTTGAGTTTTCGTGAAATTACAAAAGAGTCCTTGTTGATTTAAACCCTTTTAAACCTTTGGACCCTATCACAAACCCAAGTGACCCTTGTCATTAACCACATTTGGACCCCCCCCTTGATATTTAACAGGTCAAAAGCCCGTCAAATCCCCTTGGCGCCAAACTTCTTCTCCCAACTGCCACCCCCAACACACTAGCTCCCATCCCCCTCCTCACCTTCCACTTTCCATGTTCCCCCACCTCAACAAAACTCCAAGAAATCATTTAATGCACCCCTGCCCTTTCACTCAACCCCCAAATGGATAAAAAGCAAATTTGGCGCCAAAATCTGTTTCAATGGCCAAGATGAATTTAAGCCATCCAATGGCTATCAATTCAAGTGGGAAACAATCAGAATAGAGACAGAAAGACTTTGGGTATAAAAAGAAGAAAAGAAGCAAGACAGTAGTAGATGTTTAGTTTTAAATTACTCTTATGTCGTTTTTTTAGTAATGTCTTAGTTTAACTCAAAAGTTGTAATATATTGTTCCTAAGTATTAAACTCAAGTTACATTTTCAGTTTAATCAAGTCTTAATCATTAATTCCAAGTTTCATTCAGGCCATATATGTGTGCTTACTGTTAAAAATTTAAATTTCCATTTCATAAACCCAAGCTTCATATAGCTTGTTTATCAGTTTCAACTAGCTTATACAAGCTTTTCATAACTTTTTGAAAGCTTGCATTTAAGTTTCTATCACTTTTGGATTTTGATCAACTAAAGACAAACTGAGCTCAAATTTGTCATGGAAGTGGATTTGGGTTGATGAAGCATGGAAATGGGTTGATTTAGATTCATATGGGTTGATATTTAGGATAGTGGTTCTCTGTTTCACATGTTTCAAGCCATAGTGGCTAAGGACCTATTTGTAAGTGATTTTCTAAGTTTCATAACTTAATCTGTTTTAGTGGTTTTAAGTAGTTAAAATCTGTTTGAATAGTTGTATTTAGAGTAATTAAACTCATTTGGATCAGTATCATGGGCTAGTTAAGTGTTTGGATCAGTTTTGAGTCTTAAACAGTCAATTAAAGGTGTGTTTGGAATTGCTGATATAGTCGTGTTGAGGGCTTGTTCAGGTTGTATAACTCTTGTTGTTTTAAGGTTACTTAGCTCATATTAACTCATACTTGCCATAATCTTGAGCCTGCACACTCTCAAAAGTCAAATTACATCTCCACTGTCTTTGATGCTTATCTGTTGGAATTTTTGAAAGCCAAAAGATTATTTTGTGTTAAAAATTCATAAGTATAGCTTGCTTCAGTTTTATTTCATCATTATATATCATTCTCAGTTCACAAATCAAGATCAAAACTCAAAATAGTCAACTTTTCAGTTTTGTTAAAAAGTCAAAATGTTGAAATACTCAGTTTTGGCCAAACTAGAGGGATTTTTCTTAGATTCATTTC